>BOPP01000012.1:14086051-14117103 GCA_017312745.1 Gryllus bimaculatus
AAGTCAAGGATAAGAGGATGTTTGTAAAGCAGAAGTAGTATCAAACTTGCCCATGCTTCAAACTGCACATTCATAACTCGAACGAAAACTAACATGTATTTTTTAATGTATTGTATACAACATTATATATACGATATTTGTACGTATTTTATACTTCGAATAAAACTTTTGTGTGTGGTGAAGACTAGTATACAATGAGTTCTGTAGAGGTAGAACGTTCTTTCAACCGCTCCGAATCCTTATTAAGATCTGATCGGCGACGCTCTGTGCTCAGAAACTGCTTGTTCAGAGCAATTAAACACTAAAATGAATTTTTATTTTGCATAGTTTCTATTTTTTCTTACGTTTTTCGGAAAAAATTAAATTTATTTGTATGTACACATTTTTCTTTTTTATTGCAATAAATTCTGTTCCCTTCTCATAATTGTCGTTTCTTCTCCCCTTACACTCACATTTACACACACTATACGTACCGCACAGGTCGGGAGCTCAGAGCTTAGAGAGAATTATATTACTTTGCATCTTCAGGCCTCCAACAAAGAGAGCAGTAGATTATATTATGTTCTTAAAAAACTGGAGATAACGCTAAACAAAATCAGCAATCGCTCTTTTGAATCCATTGTTGTATGCGGAGATTTTAACTTTGATTTTCTGGTCGAATCTTGCGAGAATGAGCAGTTTCTCAATTTAATTCATTTCTTCATTTTAGATATTACAATAAATGTACCGGATCACACTGCAGTCAAAGAAAGCAATCGATCAAATAATAATTAACAAAATATTTAATGTACTATTTACCATTTAGATTGATAATTCTAAAGAACGTGTAACAAGTACTGTACTACAGCTTCTGGGTCAATAACCCCCATCTCGAACAGGTTTTCGTTCCCTGCAAATGCTGAGATGGCCCCTTGTTTTGCTTCTGAAAATAATTGTAACTTCAAATTAACTTCTCCCCATAACGTGTCTCATAGTTTTTATCTGGTTTTGACATAAATGAATAAAATACATCGCATGAAGTTGGCGTGGGGGAGAGGTGCATCGATAGCGAAGGGAAGGGAAAATCCCGCAAGTCGACGTATAGGTCGGCGCCGGATCTAACCATCCTGTGTGGGAAGAACGCCGCCACCTCTGGTGATAAACACTTGAACTTCGCTTACGTGTTCGGCGAATGTTCGCTCCCTTTGATGTGTCCTAAAGACCGACGCGCGGTGCGTAGGGTGAATACCGAATGTTCAGCGTTCGACGAATCGGAAGCAACCCGTCCACACTACTCGGGATTCACCGATTGCCGCATGTGTGGAGCCGCCTTTAGGTGCTCCTCCTCAACCAGGCAACGGAGTGCAGCAGCAGACCATGTGGTTGTGCTGCAGAGAATAATTGAATGACGCGCCCGGAAAAAGCAATCCAGGCGAGTTGTCTCGAAAACGAAAATTTTCGACGGTGAACAGATTGTGCCAATCTTTCACAAATAATTACAATCGTGTACAAGATATTTTTGTCCGAATAATGAAGGAACGCTTAGGAAACATTGCCGTTTTATACAATTTATAAAGCGCTATCTATTCAAAAACTCGTAAACGTACTACTACTGGGAAATTCCTCCTCCGAGGTAAATCACAACGATTTAAGTCGAAAATTTTGTAATTATGCACAAAAATAAGTAGACAGGCACATGTCTTATAATACACAGGCGCAGTCCGCGTTAAATGTACGTTGTTTTGCTATGTCGTGGATAACTCGGAAATTCTTAAACCTTGATTTTCGAGACACTAGTGGGAAACGAGTTATGTTTTTTAGCCCGCAATCTACAAAATAAGATATTTTTAACGATGTAGTACTTTTTGGAGCTCTTCTGGGTAGTCTGTGTGATCAAAATCCATTGACTAATTGATATTCTGTTAATTTAATCTCTCGAATATTTACTCTCGTTAATTACACACACACACACACACACACACACACACACATATATATATATATATATATATATATATATATATATATATATATATATATACACGCATACATATACATACATAAACACGCTCAGACTAGGCCCAAATTAACGTATCGTTAAGGGCCCCACCGTTTCAAGTTGGGTTCCATTATAAAGCAATTTTAATGTTTAAAAAAAGAAAATTTGTCTAGGGGTCTAACTAGTCCAGATAAATATTAAGTTAGAAAATTATCGTTTTCAATGTTGGCTACATTTTAAACAAGCGAACAAAACGAACTCGCGACCAAACACGATAGCACTGTATAATGATAGTAACATCATGATACATGCTGTAAATTATTGATATAATACTGGCCGAACGTAGTAAAACAAGTAAAATACAGTATGTCTATTAGTTCTTGGTTACACTCACACGAGGGAAGTGTTTAACCTCACCGGATGTGTTTTACGCGCTTAATCTATTTGCCTGATAATCGCACATCCTGGTAAAATAGACAAGCCATAATTTTAAAGTGGCCTAATTGTTCTGTTCCACTTTATTTTATATTTACATGACGGTAATAAAATTTACTCGTTGATAACATTAACATCTGGATATTTATTGTAATAGAAACTTAGAATAGGAAAATAACATAAGTAAAATTTTTCTTTCGATACATTTCGATTAATAGTTGTAGATCGAGTGTTTTTCCGTTTTTTATATACATGTTCAGTCGAAATATGTTTACTAAGACACGGAATAATACGTATCCGCTAATTACATTACTTGTATTATCATCCTAGACCAACGAAGGTCACTGGTTACTATTATCTTTCAATATTACAATTTCACTAGGCGTTAGCTTGTTTTACCTCGCACAAAATATCCTAATCGAAAATGTAATACCCTAACGCATACGTAACAGTTACCTTGTGTGAGATTTTCAAGGCTCGTCCAAAAATTTAATACGGCGGGCTAATAATTTTTCTAAGAATTTTTATAACATTAAATTACAATTAGAGAATTGATTGGCATTAATCCTTTTTAATCGTCTGCTACTGCTCTATTATGAAAGGGAAGAAGGAAGAGTAAATTTGAGAACATTATACGGAAAGGAAGTATTTTAGAAACTGTAAACAATTATAAGTATTTAGGGTTTTGGGTTAACAAGGGAGAGGTTTGTGAAAATCACATAACAGAAATAGGTATGAAGGAGATGGTGGCTATGAAACAAGATAATAATAATTAAAAGGAAGTGCAAGGTTTTTTGGGCACAGGGTGTGAGGATATAAATGATAGTATTGTTGGTTCTATTTTGAGGGAGGGGCAGAAATTTGGGTATTGAAGGAAGGAAGGAAACTAGAAGCAATACATGAAAGATTTTTAAGATGAATCCTTAGGAACAGACTGTATTGTCTGTGTATTTTATTTCATATATTCCACAACCCAGTTACATGGTTAGATGGAAGACAGAGGCAAAAATACGAATAGGGAAGGGCAAAATGCCATGTAAGTTTGAGTAAAGGATTAGGAGAGTGAAGGGAAATGAGTTATTGAACCTAGTTTGCTGGGAAATAGATAAAAACGTAGAGACTTATACATCTGATTTGGAAAGGGAAAGGGGAAGTTTTTGGAATAATAAAGGTTACTCGTTGGAGGAGGTGACAAGGTTAAGGGATTGATTTAAGTAAAGCATTGATCTAAAGAGATGAAGTTCAGTTATTGCAAGACAATTACAAAAAAATGAGGATTTCAAATTTTAATAAATGGTATAAAATCATTCTGATAGATATTCCCAGGTATTTAAATGGTAAATGTAAGGAAAATTACAGACGTAGGATAACAAGATATAGGTTACGTAATGAAAAGAGAGGAAGTAAATATTGGCTGAATAGTGAGGGGAAAATGTAGAATTATTGAGATGGAAGAAGAAGAAGATAGGGAACATAGTTTAGAGAGAGGTCTAACTTTTGAGGAAGGAATAATGTGTGCAAGGTGGAATATTCAGGATAAGGTGAGGTGGTCATTAGAGGACCAACGTGAAAGGTATGTTTGATAAATACAGGAAAGGGTTCAGTATGTAGCGTATGATTATATAATTAGTATGTAGACAAGTATTTGCGTATGTTATGAATATGTATGCTATTTAACTGTTGTGTATACAAAGTTGTAAAATAAAATTCATCCACAGTCAACAGTATCATAAGTCATTCTTCATGTTCTCGCGATAGCGAGTCGATTCCTTCACGAGGGGTGCGATAAAAGTGAAATTCTGTAGTACATTTGCACAATGGTGTCTATTATACGGGAGCGAATATTTCTTGTTAACAAATTTCTCCAAAAAGTTCTTTTAGTAGCTTTGTTCGTAATTTAACTTCGCAAAAAAATGGAGGTAGGTATTCTGGAGCTCTAGAAACCATTCACACAGATTCTACTTCTCCATGTAGACGTTAAATAAATGTATAGGGAACCCTCGAAGATTTATCTCCTAATTTAACCATCACCCATCTGGTAGCTGAGTGCTTGGGATGAGTTAGAAGACTTGTACTAACATCACAGTGATAGCAATAAATAGTGAGGGCTATTACACTCTTTGTAACTAGAGGTCAGCGGAAATATTCGTATCTATTTTGTCTCCAGCACACGCCATTTTTATGACTTTTTTTTGTCCTGATAACCTGATGAAGATAAGTAAAGAATACAAACTGTACACAAAAGACATGTCTGGCGACGTCTGGGAAAGAGTATGGAAATAATCTCATTTTCACCAGGAAACCTGATTCTCGAAACAATATTCAGGAAGTTGTGCTTCACATAAACTTTTGATGTAACAAGAGCCTCAGCGTCCGTATGAAATTTGAGAGCATCACTGATTGAATTTGTGGAGACGTTTCTTTCGGAAGAACTAGAGCGCTGACATGATATTGCATATTCCACCTGCTGAAGAGAAGTTTGCCTGCGCGAATATTCGTTTCCATCGGACGAGATCGCGACCGCATTATACTCCAATGAAATGGGGAAGTGAATTTCGTGTCCGACTCGCTCTTGGAGAAAGTATTCAATCAAAGGGGTATTCCCATAACGAGTTTTCTTGATCATGTTTTGGAATGTCAACCTAACATTTAAAAAAATTCAAAATGATTCAAAAATATTTTTAAGTTGTGCGATCTTCAATTGCCTCCCGTCTTGCCGAAATACCTTCCGAATCCGCATCGGTACTGAATCGCGCTTATCTCAGATTTCAGCGCCTGGACGTGAGAAGGTTTGCTTCTAGGACGCAACTGATTTCATATTTAAAACGAATATTTTAGAAAGTGTGAAATGTTCCGAAAACTCAAATTACATTCTAATTAAAGAATTTTTAACCTAAACGAATCCTATATCAGTGTTGGGTGGAGGGGCGGTATATGTCTGGCCGGCTGGCGTTGTGCCGCGCAGTGTGTGGCGTCATGTTGGTACGTCAATATGACGTCAGACTGAGGGCATCTTCGTTAGACTAAGCCCCCCTTCCGACGACGGGGATCCGCGGAAACCAGGTCGTATTGGTGCCGCGAATTTTTTTTTATTTTGCCATCTCCGGATAAATTTTCGTAAGATGCACCGAGCACGGGCACACTATTGGAACCTTTAATTTGAAATATTGGACATATGTAAATTAACTACAATCCTTTCAATTAAAAATTTAGCATTAAATGTTTTACAATTTATGAATTAATAGAAGATATTGTTTAGAAAAGTATTGCGGGAATCCAGCATAAGTATTAAGCATGAGCTAAAAACTCGCATGAATATATCCATGGATTTTGCAGTTTTCTATATTACTAAATAAAACACATACGTAACGCTGAGAACATTCACATTTCAATACATCTGCCCCTTCAAATCAAAAAACACGACGCTCTTTGGCGACTTCTACCGGAATATTTATTTCCTTAAATGCTATCTTCGCCCTGTCAGTCTGACACAGTGGCCGTGCGCATGACTGGGGTGTCGATATGTCGACCTTGCTGGAGAATGAACGCATTTTTGACTCAGCCTAGTGCCGAATCCCGCGGTCTTACATACTCCCATGGTTTATTGACAAAAAAATGCCTGTCTTGATTTCTTCTACCTGTCTTCAGGGTGTGTGCCCTTTTTTGTGAAGCACCTCATCTCGTCCTCTTTCTCTCTACCTAAGTATTTGGTCTGTTCTGGTCTCTTTGACAGTATCTTTCCAACAGTATCTAGGTCTTCCAAATCTGTTCCTCCACTCGGAATGTAAGGCATATTAGTGTTCTTAATGAGCTTTTAGTTATCGGCTATTTTTCATTCTAACAACATGCTCCTGTCTGTGGGTTCTATAATGTTCTACGTTATCACAAGAAGAAAATAAAGAGCGTGTGTAAATTAGTTGTGCCGGTCCGGACGGCCCGGATCGTTAAGGCAGTAGAGCGCTAGCGATCTCGGACGGAAGGATCGCGGGTTCGAGTCACGCCTCAGGCATGGTTGTATTTGTGTTCATTTCACCCCCTATCATCACAATAACACGTCATCTTCACAGTTACCATACCGTTTATAGTCGCTTGTGATGCGACCTTAAATAACAAAAATAGCTTGTAAACAAAAATAAATTAAGTGTGGAGAAACCGTTTCCTTTCATTTATTAAAAATGGCCCCACTCCCGTAAGTATTTTCTGACGCCGTCCGTGGCGCAGGCGAAAAGCAAAGAGAAGGGGCTGCGGAAGGAGGAAATACCGCCAGTTTGCCGGATGAGCCTCCGCGCCGCCTCCGATGAATGAATGATGGCGCGGGGGCGTAATTGATCGCGCGGCGCCCGAAAGGTCATGTGGTGTAGGGGGAGTGGGAGAGGGGGAAGGCGGCGCGATTGCGACAGATTATGCACAGCGCCAGACGCCTCGGGACCGACGTCTCCGAAGAAGGAGAGGCGTTACGGATTCCGGGGCCTTTCAGGTACCCCGTTTTTGCCAGCGAGAGGACGTGCGTCATCAGTAGAATCAACACTCGATAGCAAGTGGTTGAATATTCAGCCAAGCCGTGTTCAAGTTAACACACACAAACAAAAAAAAAACGAAGATAAAAGAAAATAACACTGCTAGTTGACTTTACAAGCTTTTCACAAACTCCAGCTCGATAAAAAAGAAAACTGTTTAAATGTTTCGACGTCTCTCCTTTGTCTCCCCAGGGAACTCTTGTTTGGTGGCATATTTCAAGGTTTTTATAAGACTATCCGAATAAGGCAAATTGAAGTTTAATGACATAGGCGAAGGCTACTGAATTATTTTTGCATTTATTATTATTATTATTATTATTATTATTATTATTATTATTATTATTCAATCTCTGCGCTGTGTGCAGGAACACAAACCTGACTATTGTTGGTCTAGCCTCAGGCGATCTCGCAAAAACAAGAAACGAAGGAATGTTACTCTCTAGACATTTCAATCAATCGTGTCCCAATCAGTAGTACCTTTATCCCAGATATTCTCTTACTATTCTGCAGCTGTCCAGTATTACTACTTTCTGCATTTGCTGTACGCATGAAAATGGTAATTTCAACACTTGAATTGCATGCACTGCGTGTTTTGGTATTAATCCTGTGGTGGGCTTGATTATCGGTTGTATGCCGATATTCTGAAGTCTCTATTGATGGCGAAGTTCTTGAGTCAGCGATAGACATTTAAGAATATTGAAGTTATAAACAGATTCCAGATTGTTATTATTGACGATTGCAAAATCGATGATCATGGCCGTTTTCTTAAGCTTTTTTAGAACTATTATATCTGGTTCGAAATTGTGGTGTCTGTAATTATGCTTCTGTCTCAGAATAGCTTCCATTCTTCATTTTCCAAGACTGTAGAAGGATGCCATTTGTAATATGAGACATTATAGGACATTAAGTCCGTATTTTCTTATTAACCGTGCATGAATTATTTTATCCATATTATCGTGCCTAACTTTATAGGCGGTGGAAGCCAACGCACTACAACCGACAAGGATGTGCTGTATGTTTTCATGTTGTGCACCGTATCTTCTACATTTATCACTTACTATGGAGGGGTCTGTTATTATATATCGTAAGTAATATCTTGATGCGATAACCTGGTCTTGAAAGCCTATCGTAAAGCCTTCTGTTTCTGGGTACAGTAAACTACGTTTTAACCACATGTTAGATATTTTAAAATGTATGTTATGGCCTGATAGTTCATTGGGATGTCTATCATGTAACTCTTTTCGACGCCACTGTTGCATCAGACTTTTATTGCTTGAGTACTCTGGTTGACCAAGTGAGCATTTGCAGGATTTAAGGGGGTGAGACTGAAATCAGCCTCTTATATAGCCTTATGCAGTGTCGATGTTTCTGGCCTCTCAAGGAAGTACTTTCTCATTTGAGAGATTTGGTTGGCACTACTGTTGGTTATATTTGTAATGCGTCGACCTCTTTTTTCACGTGGTAGATTGATCCTCTCAACAGCAGATTTACAATGATGATATCGATATTGGTTCATTGGGGTTCATGCATGTCTATCCATTGTTTCAAAATCTGTCTCTCGTCATTTCATTAAACCCATTGAGTAGATCACAGGAATAGCATATGTATTTATTCCAATGGCAATATTGCGAATTCAATGACTTTTTTCAGAACATTAGTGAATCCTTAAATTCTACAGTTATACGTTTCTTCACTTCCGAGTGGGCTACTGTTCGAGACTGCTGTATTCCATGATACTTACACATTTCATTGTATTCTAATGATTTAATAAGATCGCTTATTTGCATCTCGTATTCCTTAGTATTAGTTTTACCAATATTATTATTACTATTGTAATATTATCCCTTAAATTCATGGTTAACGCTGTTAAGCGTTAGTTTGCATAGAAATTCGACTGCATGTTGATGCTTGTAACCAACTTCCTAGCAGATCTAATGACTGGCTGCCTTTTAAATACGTTGAGCAAAAATATGGCCAATTTACAAAAACGCATTTGGACTTATTCATGTGAATTACCTGGGAGTTCGATCAAGTTCTTACAAATATTTCGACGAACTAATCTCCGTGCTCCAATAACTACTATCGTTACGACCTGGCCTACATCCGTCTATTCTTAAAATTATGATGTTTCTCTGTCTCGCTTGTTAACAACGTTCTGATCGCATGTCATAGCAACATTTACAAGTAGACAATTTTTTCTGTAAAGAACTGATAATATCCACCTGGTTTGCTGCTGTGGTACGGTACGATCAGTATCGTTGAAGGATGCGAGTATACACACAACGAACTCGACGATCAAGGTGGTATCACAGATGTTTTTTTTAAGTTCAGATCCGGAAACTTCGACATCAATGCCGCATTCGTGCTACCAATATGAGAAGTCATTGATTTTGAATTGCTTGATGTCGATTCGGCAAGGTCACACGTCCTTTTCGTCTGGGATGCCGTCCGTCGGAAGGGGGGGGAGGGTGCGTTTTCCTGGAGTCGTAGAAGAGGACTGTTGAGGGTACAGCTACAAGTGTCGCAGAGCTCGGTCCTTCCGGCGTGCTTCGTGACTGACGTGTGCCGCGTCGCTCCACGCCCCCCGCCTCCGCCCTCGCCCCCTGCCCTCTTCCTTTCCCCCACCGTTTGTTGTCTGCCGCTTCCTCCGCGCGCAGCTGCCTTTGTTGCGCGAAACAAAGCGCCGCGCCGTGTAGCGGTGCGCGCCGGCTTCCCCGGCCATGGCAGGCCACGCCCCCGCCTCGCGCTCCTTCCAGAACGCCGAGCAGCAGGTTATCTGATGTGCATTTTGCCGCGCACTTTTCGTGAGCAACGGAATGGCTACGCCTCTCTTTTACCATACATACGTGAATTTGAGTTGAAAATAGCAAGGACATTCTTGACGATATTTGATTATAACACATGTTCGCTCAAGAGTTAGTTAAAGAAGGGGGTATTGTGATACTAGTGAATTAAATGTTAGATTTGACCTCTGGTAGACACCGCACCTTAATTTTTAACTGAAACCTGTATCATCTCTGTTTTTAATACCATCCCCTTTTTCGCTATTAATCTGGCCCGTAGGACCACATGTTATAGAATCGGCAAACTAACTAGAGTCTTGCTGTGGTAATTCTGCCGACGAAGTTTCCTCATCATTCTCTCGCTTCTAACAATATGAGTGCTCAAAAACCGTGGGAGAATTTTACCCCATGCTTCCTTGCTGCCAAGACTCACCTGAGCTGCTGGAGGACAGATCCAACAATGAGTCCCAGAAATAAACACCCATGCATTGATTTTCATTCCACACAGTACTTAATTTACCTTTAATTTACAATTTATTCAATTTTAGTCATTAACCGACATGCTTTCCGTCATAAATTAAATAAAACTAACCATATCCTGCTATATTTTTTCGTTAAAAAAGAACAAGCCAAAAAGGGATGTCTGAACTGGGATATCTGGACAAAAAATGGGATTTCTGGAAATTGTATTTTCGTGGCATGATGATATCGACAATCCCTGTCACGCACTATCTGGTTCTAGGAAACAAGCGTAACAAAATATCTAATATATTTTGGGGTCACAACCACGATTAGGGTGATGACAGGGAGAGATCAGGGTATCAACTGATGTCACTGCAGTCCCTCTGAATTTTGTCGCTGTCTGGAGGAATATTCTAGTGGCCAACTGCTCTGATTGGTAGTCTTCCGTGGTTTCTCCGATCAACACCAGGCTATTGCCGGAATAGTACCCCTACAAACGGGCCACGGACCGCGCGCGATCTTACCTTCCTCTTCCTTGTCCTATCCTCATTCCTTACACACACACTTATACGCACATGCACTACACTACCACACATACCGGGAGACCGTCATGAAGTTAGAACATGTCCCGGCTGGGGCGCTGCATTGCTAGTGGGGAATACCTCGCTGACCGACGGTAGGTCGGCGCCCGATCTCGCCATTCAGCGAGGGAAAGATCACCGCCTTCTCCCGAGCAGTCATGCATTACATTTACGGGACTAATGACCCTTGTAGTTGACGTGCCCGAAATTATTAAACAATCAATCGATGATGATGATGATGATGATGTGTACTCGCTCTTTAGGTTCTGCTACTTCAAACTTTCTGTGCGGAATATGAAAATACCTGTTAGAGGCGTGAATTACAGGATAAGTATGTCTTGAGGTAAAACGATATTCTTTGACAAATAATTTTGGAAACAAGCCTATTCGAATTCATAATGAAATGCAGAAGCGTTCCCACACTATATAGACAGTTAAAAATGGGGTTTCAAAGCATGGAAATTAAGTTTACACCTATCCTTTCGTCCAGAAATACCATTAATTTAATTCCTGCCGATACGATGGTTGATCTAATGTTGCGTGCATATCTCAATTCCTTCATTAGTCTTCGTGACCTTAAATCTGAAAGATTGCTCTTTTTCAGTTGTAACAATGGTCAACAAGGGTGTACGAAATATACCTTGATAACGCAAAGTGATGTTTTTCTCGAACTTTTTTCAAAGAAAGCGCAGAATAAGTAAGTGGAAAACTGATACTAATTAATGAAATTGCAGTAAATAAAATGATCTACTTGCCAAATCTTTTTTGGTATTTGATGGAATACCAAAAAAGGTATATAGAAAAAATATGAACATTTGCTTGCCAAATTATGGTGATGAATTTTCTCAGAGGTCGACTTAAGTCATGCCACCATTTTCTTAGAAACCTTTGATAGGGAAGGATTCGTAGCTATCAACTCACGGAAAGTATTGCGTTAGTACAAACTTTACATCTTTCTATAAGAATCTATTACACTTCAAGACACGTTTCTAGTCTTAGATAATGGAAAAAGTTTCTGGCGAAGGTGTAGAGAAACTTTTTCTCGAGAAGAACTTCCCGAACGAGGCGTCGGGGAGAGGCATGGGTGAATCTTGTGAGAATCACGGCATCGAATTGCGACTCGCTGGGCGACAATAATTTATTAATACATTGTGCTTTTGTCAATGCAGAAGAGGGAGGGCGAATGGACGGTAATTTCATTTGCGATGCCCGTCCTCTTCACCATAGTTTGCGCGTATGCTGTATTTGAGGCCTACGAGTGAGGTTCCGACTCACGGTCAGCTTTTTCAAAACGAGTTTTATGAAGCGTTTCATAATACAAATGTGAATTGAATTGAATTGAATGCCTTATTTTACGTGGCGAGACTCAGGCCATTAGGCCTGCTCTTCCGTCTGACCACGCAAATTTCGCTAGGCTCCTTTCACAAACTAGCGGAGAAAGGAGGCATATCTTGGGCGAGAAACCGGCGATTTAAATTTAGCTCAGAGGCGTCATTTAGGCTTGAGGATCTTTTACATGCAAGTAAATGTGTTGTACTGGGTCACATTTTTCTGCCTGCCTTATCCACAGATGGCAGTCAAATTTTGTTTGCGTATCATCTGTGGGTGAATCTGTTTACCAACATTACTGTTTCGCCTTTTAGTCGTCCATTACAATTGCAATACAAAGTGCTTCTGACCAGGGGTGACCAGAAGGGGAGGGGCAGCTGGAGCAACTTACCCCAGGCCCCGACTTAATTGAGGCCTCGATTTTTTGCATTCAAATAATTTTTTAAAAAATGTATTCATTTCTAATCTAAATTGAACACTATAAGTTATTTCTGATGCATGTAGAAATGAATTCTGTTCATGAATTGAGAGAGGAGGGAATCTTCTGCTTGAAATAAGTTCTTTAGATCAATTTCCCCAAGCGATGGCTTTCTGTAGGCGCCCCTACCTCGGACATAACTCAAGTAAGATTACTTCTAATACTCATCGCAACCACTTACAAGCAATCACTTTTCGTCATTTCGATGCTCGTTTGGCTTTTTATCTGTTAATGAACTTAACCCTAACCTACGTCTGAACGCAAGTAGTAAAATTGCGCAGTTTGTTGTCGTTTGAGCTTCGCGGTTCTCTCACCATTTGCTTTTTTTTCGTCGGCATCGGCAAATGTTTATCGATTGTTGCATGAAATTGTATGATGAAAATAAGATATGTTCGATTTTATAACATTTTTATAAAGCTAATCATTTTACCGCGTGAAAGCTAGCTTTTGTAAAATTTATGTCGTATAAAAAGTTTTATGAATAAGATTTACACAAAATCTTGTCTTGTGAAACAGTCAATACCCTAGAAGTATGATTGTGCAATTCGTTTTTTTTTAATTTGTGCAAAAACTGTAACGTGAACGTTGGTTTGTCTTCCAACAGACTTCTATTGAATCCGTTTCTAAAAACATATTTCATAACCTTGCCAAAAACATGCAAAATATACGGTTTATCTAGTCGTGCATTGTGATTCATTCTTCAGTTCATTGCGAACAAAAGCGACATTCCTTTATCTTCAGGGATCAGAGGTGTGACATCGAAGTAATATCGATACGTAAAAGAAAAGAAGAAATTTAATAATAAAATAAATGATTATTTAATATTAAATATTCTTAGAGAGAAATTGTTTAGTGAAGGGTGAAAGTCAAAAACGTTCATTGCTTTTTTCTTCTTTCTTGTATTCGTTTGCCCAGACCTAGGCCGACATGTTATTTTTTTTATTTTTATTTGGAGAAGTCAAGGTCACGGATTATAGCTCTAAGCTTGTTACATCACTAACATCACAGCAGAATTTCTTATGAATCCAGAACATTCGAACGACTTGCACCCCGCGTGTGACTTCGACAAGGCGGGCGGCAGGTCGTCGCTCGCACCCCGTGTCGTGGCGCGCGGGGGGGGGGAGGGGATGGGTTGCAAGTATATTCTCTGATATTGCCGGGGGCGACGGAAAGCCTGCCTTTATTCCGGAGCAATACGTTGGCGTTTTGTCGGCCTGCTGACGCGCTCGAGCGAGGGGGGGCGATTCGCTCTCGGCCAGCCCACCCTATGCTCTCCTAAGGCGTCGTAATACGTCAGTGCTGACAGGGAGGAACGGGTTGCGCGCGATCCATCATCGCGCTACGCACCTGACCACCAATCCTGGCCTGCGCAACGTGCTCATGGCCCTTCCCTTTGTTCTTGTCCTCAAGCTACAAGGACGGTTCGACCGCCAGCACGGCCTCTTTCGGCTGTCAGAGTCCGAATCTCTTTCTCGGTTGGCTCTGCCGCTTCGCGTCCGTAGAGAGCCGTCTTACTCAGCTGTGTAGTCTTCACTTCTCCGTGACCATAACACATTTGTTAAGGATGTACGCACGCTACTCGGCATCACGTTCACACGCATTTGCTGCGGTTCTGCAACATCGGGATCTGTCGGCTTGCGTTCGTCATACTATAGGGTAAACCTTATCCTCTCTGATACCCTCTCGCTCTCGCACTAGGCCACTCTTCCTGAAGCTGCCCTCGGAGTGTCATCCTCCTTGCGCGAAATTTCCTTGCCCGCACGCTTCCCTGCATTCGCCGTAGTTAGCCATTTTTCTCCTTGCATATGAAAGATCCATTTCCCTCTCCTGCTCTTTGCTCGCTTTCCCCGGTCCTCTACTGCAGCGACCCTGCTGTTATTTTTGCCACAGCTCTCCCGCGCCGATGAGTCCTGCTACTAGCGCAGCGTTAGAGGGAATTTGCGTGGCGCGCTGCTATCGGCTAGCATTTCGAGCGGAACACGCATCGCACGAAGCGCTGGTGGACGCTGCGAGAGGCGAAATGAGCAAGAAATACCGCGTGCGGCAAAGATTAAGTTGGGCTTACGTATTTGACTTTGAATGCGCTGGATGGCTGATATGACAAGTGCATTAGGTCAGCTGATAAGTCAGAGGAAAATTGTTGGAAGCGTAGACAACTCGAAGAGCGTGTTGTTATTTTCGTAACTTAGATTAACATGTTGGATAGTATGCCTAGACTACAAGATTCTAGAAAGATAGGGTACTTTCGCACAGTTCCATCCGTGCAAAATTAATTGAATGTTTAAGGTAATTTCGAATTTGATAGTCTTACTGTTAGAGACAGATTATACGGTTTAAACATGATAGAGCTATCTATTGTAGGACTATCTAGAGTGATGGCAAACACATCGTCAGCTAGATAAATGCATGAATTTATTTTAAATGGATCTAAGTGTGAAATGTAGAGAAGAAAAGCAAGTAACCTGATATCAAAAGCAAAAGCAGAGCATTGCATGTTATTTATGTTTGATTTATTATACTTTGACCTTTTTTTCTACACTTAGGTAATATTGATTTTATTTTTTCTAGTAAAATTTTCATGCATGCTAGATGGTCTCTTGGGTATAATGTTTCAACTAGTGTGGAGACTACACTAGAAAAGTAAGAGCGGGTATTGTGGACAAATTATATTGATGCGGCGTAAAGATTTCTTCCTGTATACATTAGTGGACATAGTTGTGAGACGTACTGGTGACTTTATTAGCTCTGCGTACTCTCGGATAACGTCTGTAACCGGGATTTGGAAAGTTAGGTGTAATGTGCAGAGTGTGAACGGGCAATAGTGTAAGTGTAAGGTATATAGCAAGCCTGTGCCTCATGGGCATCTATTTAGAGGCGATCGCTTGGCATGGTAATTAGCCATTGCTAGGATGGAGAAGGGGTTTTTATTGATCCGGTAATAGGGAAGAGAGTGGAAACTCGGAAGACCTTAAGGATATATTAGGGAGTTCGGCTTATAGGAGCTTTTCAACTTGTTATATTTTTGTATAAAGATGAGGGGGTGCGGTGGACGTAGTTAAGGTTTCACAACTGATGGGCCTCGCCTATATAACAGAGGTACAGAGGCAGTAGGTACGGTTTATGGAGACGGTGGGAGAAACTCGTGACTCGTGAGTTATGTACACTACTTCTTTCGGGAGCAGCGTCAGCAAGGGGAAGAATAACAGCCGGACTGAGATGCCAATGGCAAACAAATCATTATCTGTTTGCTGCATGAGCTCAGCTGGAGGCCTTGGCGAGAATCTACACCACCAGTCGTCTGCCAGCTTGACCACAAACTATACCTTTACTCCTGCTCATGGTTTAATGAATAAAGGCCTTATGAAAAGAGCCCCCATCATAATTGATACGCAGTCATAAATTCGTGTACTTATGTTATAATAATAAATACAGAAAGGGGCGTGCCAGATAGGCTTATTTATAATTAGTGAGTTTGCTGGAACTTTAGCGTCGTTATGACGCATACTCAATAAAACGTTGTAAACTCACTTGTGTTTTTCTGCACTCAATTGCATACGTAGAAAACTGGTGTTCCTCATCAATACTCCATCTTCGAGTCGTCACGAAGATTGATTTCCAAAATATTTCATGGGGGCATCTAGGTCGGGATCAGGTACAATTAGACGTCCTGTTGCGTAGAGCGGATTTCAAACAAGCCAGCCGATCGTTTGCTAGTATAAGTCCAGCCTCTCTCTTAGCTAATTCTGGGAACTCATTGGTTTTCTTGTAAGGAAATGTCTTGGCAGGCTGCGATCGAGTTGCAGCCTCATCCGCCTAAAGCGATATTTTCAACCGACTTCGATTACATACTAGTTGAACACCTGGAATTGAGTCAGGTCAAGTAGAAGCTAACTCCACTATCATCCGTAAGGGATGCCTGATCTTTTGGTGACATAATGCATACATGGCATCGAAGATAACTTTAGCGCCAGTGTATAGATATTAGTGCAAGAAGCGGCAATAAGCGTCTATATGCGCGTAATGAGCTCACATTCGAAATTCTTGTGTTATTAAGCCCACAGTGCAGATAAAATAGCTGAATATTTATATAATGCTTTCGGGGTGTTAAAACAAATTCACATTAGGCGTAGGGATTTCAGTAATAGTCTTACGTAAAGGTAAACCGTTTGACCTCGTGTTATGCTCATTGCAATGTTGCTGCAAACAGTTGGTAAACTTAGATAGTGTATAAAGATAACTAAGACTCTTTTCATTCTCTTGTGGTTTTGTGAGAGTGATGAGTAGAGTAAGGTTTAATTTTTTATTCATGGGCTTTAAATGCAAGGTAGATTACACCTGTCACAATGGAGAAATGGCTCAATAGCTCACGTTTGCTACGAGACAGGGCCGACGGCTATTCTAGAATCTTGATATACGTTCTTGTGCAATTGATACAGAACGAATTTAGTTTATGGACAATAATCTTTTTTAGAGGGACGCCGAGAGAGATCCCAAATCTTTGCTCGCTGCTCAATTATAGGCTCAGTGTTCTTCGCTATAATAAGATAGTCAAATCCAAAATCAAAGGCGACAGCCACTAATACCGCGCTAACTAGATTATAAGAAACAGCACGATTTAGTTTTTTGGCTTCAAAATTGATAGGAGATATACTAATTGAGAAGTCATGGTGAGCCCTGTGATAGAAAATTCTATTTATCACCCGGGCGAAATGTTAATATTGCCACCGGAATGGCCGTAACGGCGATATCAATGCTATTAGGCATACATGGATTAAATCAGATAGTCATTTGGTTAATAAATGATTCATGCAGCTATTAGAGAGTTGATATTTACAAACAGACCCATGTGGCGATAGGAAGATGTAAAGTTCGCGGAAGCAGAGGAAAAGACTCTTGGCAAGCATTTATTTACGGATGCGGAGTTACTATCAATTTTAGCTATATCGCTGACATTATTTCGCTATTGCGCCAATATATCTCTCTGGATATACGATGCAAGTTATGCGCTTGTACAGTCAATTTCGATCATATTTTTGTACTGGTCTGTAATTCTTTGTCATTCATTGAGTCATTATAATGTGAACTAAATCATTTATAGATACAACTAGATAGGCTCCGCATGCCCCGGTTTGCAATGCACAATATATGATCACCGACGACTCTTTCGCGTCAACACATAAGTAAGCGGATATTTCTTTTACTAAATTTTCGAAGTTCGTGTATCCCCCACCTTCACGACAAGTCAATAGCCGGCCACCAGGTTAGTGAAATAGAAGCGCGTAATAAACAATATGTCAATTCGTCACAATATCGACAGAATCATGCATGGTATTCTACACTCGCTGTGCAAACACCTTAAAATGACAAAATTCAATATGGAGTTTTTGAACACAATAATATCACTATATCTTGGTTCGTCTCTCTACTATACAATGCAAGAATAATGCTGCTCTAAAATTGTTTCGCCTTACGTTCCGGGCCTCTATACGCAACCTCCCTACTCAATGCTTAATAGGAGAATTTCTATGGTTCGGATACCGTCAGGGACAACTGGAAATGTGCTAAACGCAGACGTAGCATGCCCTCAGGTTGTGTAACGTTTAGGATTGGTCACATGTATGAATGCCGTCACTTCGTGAAGTAACTCAAAGCCGCAGCCACTATTCCTTTGCCCTAACGATGGACGAGTATGTAAGTTACGACAGTCCGCCACAATATACCGAGGAGTAATGAGTATTCGATCAATAGAGTTTCTAATAAAGTGACCCCCGCACACGCAGCCCAGCCACAACCAGAAGACTTATAGCTCTCTCATAACACGTGGTAGATATGAAGTCCCTAGGGATTTCGAGCTAGTAATGCCACAGTGATTATCTGGGGTTCTTGGATTACAGGAAATCAAATGATGTTCGCAGGTGGCAAACTAATGGTAGCTGGGGTCACTTATATTATCTGCCTTTTTGTCACTTAACGCTATTTTGGATCTTATCACGTATTCTACGGTGAGGCGGTGAGGCAAGCCACTCTGTTATGACACCATGCCGATTGCATATATTCAACTCTTTCTGAACAAGCTTAGTTATATTAAAAGAGCCTTTACGAGTATCGAGTCATAACAGTATGGGAAATGGCATGGGTAGGCGACAGAATGTGATATTGGGCAATTTTGTTATCAAATCATATTGATGCTTAGATATTATAACTCATTTAGGAGCGTACTTTTAAGAAGCTGTTCCATTTTGAAGACATTCTCAACATAATGGCTGTATACAGTTATTGTAAGTGATTACACATGGCATTATCTTTGTGTTGGATTTCATGATGACGTTAGATTGGAAACACACGAGACGTATGTATAATTACTAGAGAACATGACTCACTGAATAGGAATTACTAATGGGTTGTTTTCGGGTGCTTTATAATTGTTCCCTGATAAACTATTATATTCCGGGGGATCTTCTATGGTACTAATCTAAAAGCATAGTTAAAAAGAGTCATAAATTGCGTCTGATATATGAATCAGAATTCTTTGTTAATCTTTGTGTGTGCCGAGTAAACGTTAAAGCAAGCGGTGTATCTATAAGGTGCTCTTGTTGTGTTACACACAAATTGTATGATTTCTTCAGACAGACAGGTATTATTGATAGTTCGGAGAATATTACTTTCTGTTTCACATATGCACGATAGTAATATAGGAGAGTATGTTTGGAGATTAGAAATAGAGAAATATATATATATATAGCATAACCCAGTTCGATCATGATCGTTCGATACGCGTGAATTCGTGTGATAGCACGGAGTGCTATAGGTAGTAGCTAACATCCGTAGAGATTCAAGTCTCAACTGGTGGACTCAGTGTCTATGTGACAGACATCAGCATGGCTTATTGCAGTCTTTTCGAACACTAGCGAGCACTGATAACGACTCGCTAGCAAATAGTGTCGGGTGGAACGCCCGGGGTGTTTACAATACGTTTTGTTAAGTAACGAATTCTTGGCGGTATTGTCTTTTTCTTTTACACGAAACTGCAGCGAGGTTGCCGGACTCGCTGAGAAAAAATATTACATATTAGCGTATTTAGTCGTGTCACTTTTTTTATCAACGACTCTCATATAAATTAATCGCAACAATGTGGTCACATCGGTTACCATAGTTTAAAAAGATCTTATAGAACGCACATTATCGATATCCGTAAATTACTCGCATCACTCTCTTTATAAGAATATTTCATTCCATACTACGGTTAAGTTCAGATTGTCTTCTTGTATTTGCTAGGCATATGTATCTAGAATGCCTAAAGGTAGTCAGGACTCGTTGCTAGGATTGTAACAATTGATGACCTGGTGGCTGGAAAATCTGTGATTTTATTTAGTTATAAATAAGACGCCTTGGACATGGACAGGATGTTTAATGCCTGAGAATATTGAGTAATTGATTTTCAGAGAGTCGCTAAGTAGGATCATAGTACAGAATCGAAGCAACAAGTTACCTTTTTGCTTCAAAAGCTCATAGATAATGGTTGGATATATGTATACTTCGATAATAACTGGGAAATGGTCAGTATTCTCACGCACTTGACTTGAGCGCAGGGGTATTCATCAGATTGATGTAAGACGTAGCGTTCGCTTTAGGAAATAAATCGACCTTTTCCGATAGAGGCAATGCTAGTCAGATGCTTGATGTTTAGCAATGAACTAGCCTTTCGGACTGATAAAAATCGGCACTGCCGGAATTCGCGCTAAGTGGTGATTAGGACTGTGAAACGGATATCATATTTTTGGGTAAGGCTCTTTTTTTTGGACATAAATTGTGGATTTGATAGTAGATATAGATCGATGTACTTGTACTTGCGTAGCAAAATTTCGCTGGTTTGGAAGAAATGTAATCAGTCTTATCTACCATTGAGCTTTGCGGGGATGGGGCAGATATGTAATTTCTCTTATAAAACTCGCGGATTTAAGTTGAAAGTGATCTAGCTGGCACTAAAAACGAGTTATATAGGCACAAGGAAGTGTCTTTTCTTTGCACATGGTATATTCTAGATTTTCATATGATGGAATTTGTACGTGGGTCTTAATAGTCTTAGCCATTAGGGGAATATGTATCGGATACACATCGCTAGCAAATGAAATTAACGTTCACACTAATTCTTAGGCTAGGCCGGTGTTATTTTTCTCTATCGTATTTGGTTTCTTTTCCCCTCTTTTTGGAAGGAAGGAAGAAAAGGTTCATAAAGATTTGTGGGTTTTTGTAAAATAGCTTTTCCTCTCAGTACGTTGCTTGGTTAAAGAGTAAAACGATTTATGTTGACACATCAATGACGCCTTATTATCGAATGCTTTGAACAACTGGAAAGTTTTTATTAACCAACGCGCCGGTACTCGGTATCTGGGGATTTTACGCAATCATTTACGCTGATACATATGGCTCAACTTCGCGATAGGATCATGTTGATCTCTCAGAAGGTCACGCTATCGCCTATTACTCGCCGTACTCTGAACGCCGGCGGAACAAATCCTCCACGTGGAAAGAGAATTACTCAGTATTTTGGATAGCTGTAAACATTTTAGACTATATTTTGGGGGTACAAAAGTTCGATATCGAATGTGATCACAGGCCGTTGCAGTGGTTATTTTCCCTGAAAGATCCCTCATTCGGTTGCAACCGGGTGGAGATCAAGTTGGAAGCCCTTTAATTTTGATATCAAATATGTCAGCTGGGAAAACTCAATCATATGTATGCGCCCATAGGAATATTTTTACTTTCAATTTTTGGCGGATGCTGGTCTATCACGCATTGGAGCTAATAATTCGGCACTTGCATGACGTCGATGCATTGTTTTTACGTCAGACACGGTTGGTATAATTAAATATATATGTAGACTAGATTGTTGATCAGAGAAATATCATCGGTAGTCGGAGAGTTTTTCTTCGAAGACTTTACGATCTTAACGCTGTCTGCATGTCAGAATCGAAGGTGGTAAAATAGGATTAGACAATTGTATACATTATACTTCATCGCATAAAAGGCGGACGGGCCGACACTTCTGTCCTGTCGAAGTTTTAAGTTGTAAAGGCACAAAATTATTAGAGATTTCGCATGTGCTGTAGTCACACAATAACCTTGTACGTCGATCTTGCTGTAAGAGACTTTCTCCCTTATTTTGCTAATTTATTGTGCTCTCTCGTAGGAAACTATGTCGTGTTAATAATTGTTGATGTGATGTCAAGTGAGAGAGATAAGCTTCAGGTCAGAGGTTTGTGTTCAGAAACACTTTAATTACTGGCTAGATTAATATCTTTCGCTACTGAATAATAAGCTTAGTTGGAATAATGTAGAGACGAGCGATAGACAAAATACACAGGACAGATTAATATAGTTCTGCAGTACCTCATGAATGTCATTATAACTCAAGTAATGTTATATTAGATATATATCACGAAACATTAGTAGGGAAATTTATATCTTAATTTTATCTTCAAATATATTATCTACTACTGGTTCATAATTATTATTCGACACTTAGTATATGTGTAATATATAGTATTAATAAGTGTGACGGGCTAGGTCAAGGAATAATATGAAGCGGCCGCCAAACAACGTTGCCGAATGAGGGGCCATATGTAGAATGGCTGAGATTGCGACCTTATCGTTATTCGTCGGTCAGATTAGTTGTGATTCACTTTTCTCTAGTTTTAGGATAGGCAGGTTAATAGAATATTAACTCAGATAGATTGTGACGTAGGCTCTTCCAGAATACGTAGACAGGCTTAAATATTCTCTGACATCGGATTGCTCACTCACCAGGAGTTATATTACTGCACACTATGCACGTCTTATAAACAACAGTATCATTTCCTCGACTCTTATGCACGTAGATACCACGCGCGCAAATTCACTCTGTTCACACGAGGCTACAGTAGGGAACGGAGTTTCTCGAGATATACAGCTAATTGGTTGATGTTCTGTCATCTCTCCAGACAACTTGTTGTGTTGAGATCGACTGCAGCGTTTACTATTCCTGATAAGAAGACTCATGTGATAGCACACCCCGATCGGCAGACGTTTTCAATCTACGCACAGCGGTTTTATGAAGTTATAGCTGGGTTTGGTTTTAGGATTGTCATTGTGATTATGTTTTTTTGGTCTCATGTTGCGCTTTCTGATAACTCTTATGTAGTAATGTATATCGTCGCATCAGGGTTCAGGGTATGATATATGTCTTATATGATTTCAGGCCACATTACAAACGGATAGCTCCTTTTTCAGTTACAATAGTCGCCATACAGTCCTCTAAACCTGTATTTAGTTTTGATTTACCCAAACCGATCATCTTAGACAGAGTAGATGATCATATAGAACTAAGGCTCGGCAGATTATGAAGAAAGAGAGTAGCAGTCCTTGGACACCACTCTCGCATAGGTAGGGAATAAGGATGGAGGGCTGTTTCACTAGTTCAGTTAGTATAGTTTTAGGTGTTAGCCACTGAGTCTAAGTGTACCGAATGGGCCCCAGTTACGAGTTTCGCATATGCGAAAGGAGATTATTGTAATTCTTGTAATCCTTTTCATATGAGCGGAGGGCCCAATTTATGTAGTTTAACTTAAAAAATAGAGGGCTTTTATCACACTTATTATCGGCTGGTTGCATGTATATTAATATGTTGAAAAAAGATTACATGTTCGGTTTCGGACTGTAAGGTAGAAAATCATTCGTTCGACATAGCTGAAAACTAAACAGAGAGAACCTCTCTCGTAATACTAATACGAGTGGTCGGACGGCACGAGAGTCAAGAAGATAAAACTACATTAAAGATTGAAAAGTCTGGTAGTATTATAGTTCTAGTTGCGCGGACCCTCTTGGACGCCTAGTTCTGTGATACGACTAGCTGTATATCACAGGGTATTGATAGTTTTGCACATTTATCATTATACTGACTTAGTCGACTCTAGTTGTTCTAAGATGCATAATACAGGACGTCTCACGATACTGCATCTGCTGGTAAGAATAATAGCAATAAGTGGACGTTTCATGTTCTTAATTATTCGAATTTTAGAGCCACAATTACTCAGCTACCGAGTAGTTACGGATAGTAAATTTGATCTGTGGAGTTGTTAGAAAAGTTGATTTTTTTATCCCTACCCACATCGCTATTTTTTATTAGACGGGGTAAATAATTAAACAGAGGTCTGGTAGCTTTAAGTGATATTAGGGATTCGTTTGTGGTGTAACCTGCGACCGAAAACGAACCTACGGTGGGACTCGTTGAGTAAGATCTAACAACACTTGCTACTGATACATAGTCTTCATGAAAATGGCTCAGCCATTAACCGACTGGTCTCTGATTTTCAGCAATGTTTAATCTCCTCGCACGAAAATTATTTTCGCTTACAGCTTGAGATGAGATGTAAATTTAAAGCTTAGGTATTTTATCTGCGTAATGTTATCGAAGCAGGTTAATTTAAAATGATATACTGGAAAATTACGCAATATACTACAGATGATGTGCTTAAGAGACTTTCAGAACATTATATTCATTCTCCGAAAACACTCTGAGAATTTACTTTTAGGGCAGGGAAACTGTATGTAGCAATTATTCTCCGAATGCTAAGATAGTGGTGGTGCTTACGATCGTAAATCTACTTTCTACAGTGACATTTGAATTGGAAAGTGCATTAATTAAAGACAGATGCTTACCAGAGCTGTGGTAAAAATTTAATAGTATGTTACATCAAGGTAACAACTGTTTGTGAG
Organism: Gryllus bimaculatus; assembly: GCA_017312745.1. NCBI lineage: Eukaryota > Metazoa > Arthropoda > Insecta > Orthoptera > Gryllidae > Gryllus > Gryllus bimaculatus. The sequence goes on from BOPP01000012.1 coordinate 14,110,369, forward strand.
AGATCGGGTACATAGGAGTTTCGGTGGTCATGTTTATCGGAGTTAGCTCGTACATACAAGTACGATTTTTTGCGAGCGCTGATAAGCAGTTTGTACAAGAATGATATAATTTTTGTTCAATCCACCCACAGTCAAATTAATGTGGTTTTGATTTCCTCCCGGAAAACTACTCTCAGGTGGGTCCAAAGGGCCAAAGTGTGGCTACAGTGGTTTGTGTTGTCAGGATTAATTGGGGTTCTCTTGTGGACGTATTGTGTGTTCCGGCTTCATTAAATATCTTACGCTATCTTATTTCTGGCTCTGCTATACTTTGACAGAACATACCGAATAGTCTGTGACTTTCAGCAAAGTTAAGAACAGATTTGTTAAGATATTTTCAATATACTGAAGGAATATGAGCAGAATATGCTTATTATTTTTTCTCTGCTCTTATATTAATCTTTATGAAATGCGTGCTATATAGAGCCTTTGCTGATTATCTAGTGGCACTTGGTCTGCGTAGATAACAATTTCATACAGAGTGTTTCAATCGGTTTAGTTTATTCTCTGAGTAGATATTGCAATACTTGTAAGGTGTGACAAGACAATTTGGCCATCCTAATCGGGGTTGATCATTCACTCCGAGACCAGCCTGTCTTAGGATTAATCGAATTCAAACATTTTTGCTAGATTCTCATAGGCATCTTGGTGGAAACTCCTGTTGTTAATATTGTTCTCACGAATGGGAAGAATGGCAGAGACACAACGCGTGAGTAGAATAAGTTCGGGTCGAATAGGGTAGAATCAATCTCTGTAAATAGAACTCCTAGGGCTCTATTTATAACATCCGCGTTCTTAATAATGGATACGCTATGTGTGCTTATGTTTGGATTATTATTGGCTTGTTATTTTATGCTTTATTTAATGTTCATTTTAGTGTTATGTCTCTTCAGGGCAGATGGTGGTGTAAACGCAGTGGTTTCTCATGTATGAAGTATTTTTCTTTGAGAACCAGACTTCAGCCAAGCCATGATTTATGTACTGAGAGAGACAGTTGACTTCTTAAACATAAAAAACATAGAGGCTGCCGGAGGATGCTATTCTATTTTCTGGCAGACGAAGTTTTATGTTAAAAGTGTGTATTTCTTATCGTTACTCTTTCTTTTCGAGTAGAACTATTCGAATCTCTGTCTTATTCATGTGGGAACGTTACTCGCTCCTCGATACTCGATGATTTATTCCAATGTATCTCAGGATCAAACATATTCATATATCATAGTGTTTGCTCTCTGCATTGTGTATGAAAGTTACGGTTTAAGGCGTACGGTGAACATCATATATCAACGTTAATTAACACAGCTGGTTCTTGTGTCCTGTATCCTTGGTTAATCTGAATTCCAATATACTTATTTTATCTAGGGATTTTTCTAAATACTATCTCATCACATTGGTTGATTTCGGCTTGACGACTCATAGAGGTAGAACTCGCTGATTTTCGCTATGTTATTAGATGAATGGAATGAATAACTGTTATAGACCGTAGCGTTGTATGTCGGGGCGCGCGTAGCATGACATCTACATAGGTGGTAGTGGGATCTGGCCGAGGCGTTTACGCTCTCAATAAACGTTGTAAACTCCAACGGAAGAATCTTTGGTGCTATTTTAAATCAGAAGAATAGCAACTAGGAGCCAAATAAGGCCATCAAAAGGAGTGAGATACTGGATACCGTGGTAGTTCCCATCATACTCTTTTGAGCTAATACTCGTCTACATTCAAGGAGAGGAGATTGATAAGGAATTCCTCTTAAGTTTACTGTAATTACTTCGTGTTTAGGAGAGGTCGTAAACAATGAAAATACTTGCATTGAGCATTTAAGAGGAGTAGCTCATTGCGAGCGCAGGCTCGCGAAGCTGGGAGTCATTTAAAGATATGATACGTGAACGCCTGCGCACTTTCGGTTAATGTCGCTTGGGCTGACTCAGCAGGGGTGGCACGTGTTGGGTAGACGTTATCGCTGTGTGCGTGCTCTCCGAGGTTGATTAGATGTGGATTTGTTTTGGAGTGTTCTACGATTTCACGCCGTATTATCTTTCGAAAGTACGGATAGAATCGCTTGTCTCTAGCTGAATCTGAGGGTCAGGATTACGCAGCCTGTATGGTAGCGCCCAGAACGATTTGTGTCCGCAGCGTGAACTTGAATCGACGGATACTCATGTGATATGGGCTATGGTATGAGCTTTGTGCGCGCTTTCAAAGTAGGAGTGGGCGATGCACAATGCAGATACATACCATGATCTTTCATCGGGTTTTGCGATCCGGGGGCTCACGGGGTATCAGGGATAGTAGTTACTCAGAGTAGGGTGTAAGTAAGAATTATTAAGGTGTGATTAGGCTATTTAGTTGGTTTGCTTTTCTTTGTTATAGAGGTGATATATTGATTATACCGGGCGGTAGATAAGAAGCTCTGTGTTGTGTTGTCGGGAGATAGGTATCCATGACGTCATCTAGTGGCAATTCATCAAGAATAGGGACGATGCAGAGAGAGGTGACGCAGTATGATGTGGAGCAGGAGACTCTTGTACGAATCTCAAAGAGGTCTTAATGCGAAATTAAATCAACATATGCATGGCCTAATCTTCGTGTTTTTTATTTCAATTCGGACTTCACTTAACTCTTTTATTGTCAAAAAACGGAAGACTGGCGATTTTGATAATAAATTGATATTTTAGGGTGGTATTTAACGGAGGAGTGATGGAAAAGAGAGATGATGGACCCAACGTATTTTTTTCATATACATGCTCAACTTAGTCCATATTTGAATTAGAAATATTGGTGAGTGCAATGTCGCTTTAAAATATTTTATTAATGACGTTATGTTGCGAAAACTCGATAGTGATTGTGGGGGTTGAATCGTTAGCCTTGACTGGCTCATCTCGTTTGTAAGTCTGACCAATAATGAATTTTGATTAAAAGTTCGGCTTTAATCAGATAGCGTTATCTTGCAAATGTTGAACCTTGTACGCTTACTCGCAGGGTGTGAAGGCTACTGTGACGTCAACTGTGCTCTAATAATATTTTGTAACGAGCGGTCATATTTAATTCTAATAGATTTACAAGAGCTTTCGTAGGTAGGAGAAAGTACAAATGGAATGGATACTAACTTATTACGAAAAGATAGAGTACACAAAAGAATAATAGAATGAGATATAGGAACAAAGGTTCACGCTTAAATGAAAGATTCTGTGGATTCTTCATACATTACGCACTTAATTACGTTCGTATCATAGTATTTTCGAAATTAATTACGTATAATAAGGAGCAAGTTATGGGTACATATGCAGCGAAAATTTTATTCGAATTTCGAGGGAAATGTTTTGGAAAGCTTGAATAGAACTACCTAGATAGAAATGACTCCTGTTATTTTGGCTGGGATCTTTTTTGTTCTGTTTGGACTTCGCAGTACAAACCGAGCATGTTAGAAGACTGGTTTTGATGTCGTGAAGTTGGCGTAGGACTTTTCAAAACTGCCATAACTTCCGGCCGATCTGGCCGATTAATAAGCCCTACTTGATATTTTAGAAAAGGTCTCTTTACAATAGGATTAGGGTACGTCCTTAACTGAACAACTATTCAAAGCTTTAAAAAATTTGAATTTTTGGTTAAATTTAATTGGATAGAAAAGAATAATATACTTTGAGACGCGTGGAAATTTCAATGTAAACCCTAGTGATCTTGTAGAATTTGCATTGAAAGTTTATTCTGTGTTCGGCATGGGTTCTACCATCTATATTTATATAAGTAGCGGATCTCATTTATCGCAAATGAAGGCATTTGTTTAATCCAGCCACACACACCCACCACAATACTTTACGATTTTTACATCTTAACTCTCACTGAACACAATTACCTTTTGCCTGGTTACCTCAATGTCACCTCACGCGCTTTAGGAAATCAATGGATATTAACAACAGAGTTTCCAAATAGCTCAAGCTCTCTTTAATGTTTACCGAATAGATGGGTTTTAATTCTGAGTAACACATTTAATGTATTTTGCCGCTTGGTATGTTTTCAAAAATTACGCTAAATGTAACTTATGGTATTATTTTCTACATGTTCATGTTATACTTTGAAACAATTAATGATTTGTGAGTAAAAGGTTCAAAAATTTAATTATAAAGTTAACTCAAAAGTTTGTGAAAATGAGCTTAAAGCCGGTGCCCTTGTGGAAGTTTGGGCATGACATTTTTCTGAAGACAGCTTTCCATTTTCTTTGAATTTTTGTGACTTGGTGCTACGTGAGAAACATCGAAAAGTAATTTTTTATTTTCCATTTTTTATTTTGGTTGGATAGAGTTTTTTGTCGTCCGTACTTTACCAATGATGTGCATTTCTGCAGCTAACAGTTTGTATGAAAATGAGCTTCGGAAACTGCAATTTCTGAAATGTCAACCTTATTATTTTAAGATTTTTCTTTTCCCCACCTCTACCACCACACTCACTCGCCAATTATGGCCAGATTTAGGTTTCTATTTTTTTTCTGTATCGTTAATAATAACGTTGGAAAGGACGAGATGAGAATGGTCCAACAATACCTTTAAAGCGCAAGATTTGAGTAGACACGCCCTAGTTTATACTAGAGATTCAACAGAATAGTGAAGAAGTCCGTCATTATAAAACTGTAATTACTAGTTTTTGCTTGTTCTTACTACTTTGAAGAGTAGATACGAGAAAAGTGGTCGCAATCGGTACAAAAGGCTGGTTTGACAAAAGGGGGTTTGCGAGAAAACTCGAACATGTTGGGAACCAAGAGAGGAAAATGGATAATTCTTGGGTTTATATCGTTGATAGAATAAATCTGAAGGGTTGTCAAATAGGAAACACGCGAAGGTTATGTTGCCTTGATCCGGGAAAATCGGTTTTAGGGGCAGAAAAAAAAACCAATCCGTATCATCACCAGTGAAAGCAATGGCTTAAAATTGGGGCAGAATTTTTCAATTCAAATCGTTAATACTTCTCGGATATTTTAGTCGAGTTGCTTGCTGAAATTAATTGAATAATTTTTTATTTTTTGGGTGAACTGTTTACATGGTCTGAAATTTTTCAAAAGTTTCAAAAATGACCATTACAAATGTTGTGGGTCTCATATTTTCGCTGAACTAATTTGTAAAGTACTTTAGCGCTTCATAAAAAATGGCTGTTGAGTTTTTTGTTGTATTCTCTGTATTTGAAATTGTGAAAACTAAAATTTTTTTGGCGTTGATGTTTTTCAAGAGATTGAGTTTTTCCGTTTGAATTTGAAGGTAATCAAATTCGGATTTAATAGAGCTTTGTTGTTTTTTCAATGTCGCACGAGATTTTTTCGTGAATAAAGGTGAATATTGAATAAAATTGTTTTACTCAAATATAGTATTACGTGGCGCATACATTTTCATTTTGTTTTTCATTAAGAAGACTTTTAAATGGATGGATTTTTTTTGGAACTACCTGTTATGAAATAGACACCCGCTCTCACCAAGTGTTCTTACTCGCCCGGCAGAAAAAATTTTTTTGACTTCAATTTCGAAAATGCTGAAGTGAAATTAATTTCAAGTTTGAAATTTGTAAGCAAAACAACAAAAGTATTGAGCATATGCATAAAGGTTTACCAAAGAACACATATTATTAATCATTTTGGCGATACTTTTTCTATAGTTTGGTTTATCACTTAATATGTTACACGAAAATTTAAATGATAACAGAAAGAATTTTTTTCTCAATGGTTTTTGTTCCTTAAGATGGTAGGATTTAATTTCGATGAAGATTTCAGTACCGGTGATATAAAGTAAAAACTGGACGTGAAAGGAAGAATAGGAGAATGTTTTATTTGCATGCCAGGGGGAATCATTTCTATCAGCCTTTTGTCCTCTTTTTCCATTCGGATTTCTGTTTTGTTTGGCGCTCGACTAAGTGGACATAGGCCGCGAATTTTACAGGCGCAAAGAAGAGGCAGGAGAGGCCCGGTCGTTCCGAGAAGCCCACTAGTTGAAGCGCTTTACGTCAGTTTTTGTTTCAGATGGGCTTGTTAAAACACATGCCGGAAGCGCTTGTTTTATTTCGCGAGGGCCTTTGTGAGCACGCTGCCCTCCTTCCGCCGGACCGGCCCTCAAGCGAATCGCACGCGACGTCACCCTCTGGTGAGGAAGGGGTGCGTGGCGGCGCCAGCCAGCGCTTTCCACGGGCATCTACGGCGACGAGCCGAGCCAGGCCGAAGAGGCGCCACACCATTCACCCGGGTCACGCACGCCGCTGCCTGTGTACAGGGCGCGGACCAGCCACGCGGAATGTACAATTGCACAGCATGCCAGCAGCGCGAACCAGGTCGTTGCACGCAGGCAGCAAGCATGAGCGCGTGTTTGCTTTGCTGCTTGGCGCGGGCCGTGGCGCGCTTGGCGGCTTTCGAGGATGTAGAGGCGGCGGCGTTGCCCGCGATGCCCTGCAACAGGGTAATGCTCCGCGAATCCACCAGAAGTGCGGGCGAAATGTGGCAGCGTGCGGTGCGTAAAAGGCGGGGCGCGCCGCCGCACCCCGCCGGGCCGCCGCGCGCCGCCGGCGCGCCTGGGCAGTTTCCGAGCGCGGCGGCACTGCCCAAGCGGGCTCCGGTCGCGGTTTTCGCGGGAAGAGGGCCTCCTCCATAGGCGGGTGGATTGGCGCTCTTCTTTTTTGTTTATTGAAGAAGTGAATACAGCTATGTTTCGGCGCTACGCCGATTATCCAGT
>BOPP01000012.1:14117128-14141303 GCA_017312745.1 Gryllus bimaculatus
CCTGTCCTCCTCCTTGCCCTCTCTGCCCCGCCACGCCTTCCCTGCTTCGCCGTACCCATTTCTTCTCCTTCACCCATTTCCCCCCTCCCTGCGCCTTTCGCTCTTCCCTCCCTCTACGTGCACGGCCCTGCTGTACCCCCACCTCTCCGCCCATTCCTCTCCTACCCCTCTCCGCCTGCTCTCGCCTAGCAATTAGGACACGCTCGCCAAGCGCCTGGTGGAGCCGCGAGACGAAAACAAGAAAACGCGTGGGCAAATTGCTTCGCCGCTTCGTATTTGCTTCTGATTGCGCCTGGAGCTTGGATTGCAGTGCCTTATCAGCGTGTCGAGGAAAAGCTAACGTAACAACACTGAAGAGGTGTTGTTATTTTCGTAACTAGAAACAGTGTTGGTACGATGCCTACTAAAATTCTAGAAAACGACTAGGGACTTCGCGTTCTCCGCGCATTGAATGTTAAATAATTCATTTAAGTTTACTGTTGGCGTTACGGTTTAAACTGTGAGCTATATGTGGATACTAAGTATGCAAACAAACCGTGCTAAATGCATGGAAACTTATTTTTAAATGGATGAAACTTGAATGGTGAAAAAGCAAGTAACTGATATCACAAATGCTAAAAGCAGAGCATTGGCTGTTTCTGTTTTTTTATTTGACCTTTTTTTCTCTAGGAAATGATTTTTTTTCTGTAAACATTTTGCATGCTACTCTCTTGCAGTTATTCAACTGTGTGCTCACTACGCAGTAAACAAGTCATTTGGACCTAAATTATGCGGAAACTTTCCTGTTTCATTAGTGGCAGTTGTGAAACGACTGGTGCTTCTATTAGCTCGACTCGGAAACGCGTACAATTTGGAAACTGGGAAGTGCGGTATGAACGGCAAAGGTAGCTTCACAGAGGGCGTCAAAGGTGACGCTATGAATGGCAGAGACGAGAACTAAAAGTGGTCTGCGATTTCAAATCATGCCAGCAAGTCTTTCTGGACGATGGGTAGGCGCATATGAGACGCACCAATGAGATCTCACTCTGACTCTCACTTTAGATAACGATATGAGTCTTCGTGTTCTGTTAATATGTTGATTGTTACCCATAATTGATCATTGCACTTCCGTAAGGAACGTGGAATGTCAGTTACCTTTGTACACCAAATAAAATTATATGAATAATTTAATGTGGTTTGGCGGAAGAGCAGATCGTAACGGCCTGAGCCTCGCCAGAAATAAAGACATTATTATTATTATTATTATTATTATTATTATTATTATTATTATTATTATTATTATTATTAAATGTGTTTATCTTAAGTATCGAAACATTCACTTGTGTCGACTGAACGTTTTCGGTAGTGGAGCTTTAGAAAAGCGATTGTTCTTCTGTTCTCGCACGCTTCGTCTGTTGCGCTTTGTACACCCGTGAGCGACAGACCAACCGCAGAGGAAAGATCTTTCCTCTATGGTCCAAGCGAAGCCCGGGACACGCGGCACGGCTTTGCGTTCCCGGAAGGACCTGCCTTTGGTGAGAGCTCAGCGTGGGCCTTGCCGGAGAGGCAAGCGTTCCCCTCCTCTCACTTCCTCGCCCTTCCACCCTTCCGCAACCACCGCCACCCGCCGCGCTGTGGCGTAGGCTCATCAGCTCAGGCCCTCGCTTGCAACCACTCCGCACCCTCCCCTCCCCAGCGCGCCCAATTTGATTCTCTCGGGCTACGCGCGATGGTGTAGCTGGCGCACTCGCCTTTGATCCGCAAAGCCGCCGTTTAATTGCTAGCAATTCGGGATGAGCTGCAGGCAACAAAACGCTCTTGCGGCAAGTTTACGCGCTAGTTCAGCTTCTTGCGTTTTTAATTCATTCATTCAAAACGATTTATTAGATATTGTTTTGATTGTTGTGATACCCCGGCGTAGAAAGGGAAGACGCCTTTCCCTTTCCTGGGAAGGTGAACGCAGTGGCGGTTAGGCATTGCTTTCCGCTGTTTGAAAGATGGTGAGGTCGTATTGCTAATTGAATGATTGTGGATGGTTTCTTGAGAAGCTAGCCACGCACAATCACTCGTGCCAACACCAAAGCCTTAGAATTGCAGTCACTCGTGCAAACATCAATGCCTTACGTAGGTCTCCAACCTTCGTTTCAATTGGCTCTACCGAGCTTTGGTTTTGTAGATGGCAAGAAGGGGTGAAGGGGGGGCAGGGATGTGGCCAAGGTAGAGCTGGAGGAGCAGGGCAGAGGAGGATGGGCAGGGCATGGCGGGGGCCACTGCAGATAGAATTGATTTATTTTCGTAAAGAATTGACGATTGTGATAAATACTCTGACAAGACGTAGAACATCAGCTCATAAAGGATTAGAATGTGGAATTCCGTTCTTTGAAAGGTTCGTGCCGATCGTCAAATATCCATAAGATAGATAAAAGCAAGTATTTCTTATTTGACTTATTTTGTTATAAAACTCCGGAAGAATTGCAAAATCAGTCACTAAAACATTGTAATAATCCGAAGAATTTGCGTAATACGAAAAACAGCAGTTCTTGATGTTGACTTGTAAAGCATCTCTCTCAGCTGCTCGCTGTAGTTGTCTCTGCGTTCAGGCGTATGCAGATTGCATCATCGTACGCAGTACGGCCCAATTTCAGTTAGGACTCCCCGTAAGTATTTTTGAATTCATAATTACTATTTTTACATTATTAGAATGAAGTAAAAAAAATGTATCTCGGGAATACGTCTTTCTGATGTAATGCGATCGACATGTGATAGCCTAATTGTTTAGTATAAATCGAGTATTTTTCTTCTTAAAATGTTAATGACGCATGTCTCCATGACCTCCGGTCCTGTATCTGCCACAGTGTGCCATCTGCCTGTCGTTGTTCGCCCCGGCAGCGTTCCTTCCAGAACATCGCCTGCTGCTGCTTCCTTCATACTTCCCCAGCCCTGCTGCGTCATGTTTTGCCGCGACGCGAGATATCCGCTCCGCCCCGCCCGCGCCACGGCCCTGCGCGCTCCGCCCCGCCCCACCTCCCCGCCGCCGCCCCGCCCGCCCCCGCCTCGCCCCGCTCCTTCTCCAACCCGCCCGTCCGCCTGACCCCGCTCTTGCAAACGCCCGCGGAAGCACTCTTCGCGCAAGCGTGCGAATGAGTTGCCTCTCAGCCCGTGCCTCTGCTCCCTGCCGTTTCTTCCGCTCCTCCATTGGCGTCCGCCCCTTCCTCGCCGCTGTCCCCTGGCCTATGCCGGCGGCGGCGGCGGCGGCGGTGCCTTCGGCGCGGTCCGCCCGCCGGCCCGGCCGGCCCGCCCGGCCCGGCCCCTCGTGGCCGGGCTACTTCTGCAACGTGAACTTCCGACACTTCGGAACACGGGGCCGAATGAGTTAACACCGTTCAATTAAGCCTGCACAATAGTTGTGTGTTAAGGCAGAAAATGTACTGCGGAAGAGCAGTTTACGGTAAAAGAGTGAGTCGCACGAACTTTATACACTCGCCGCTATATGTAGTACTAGATTAACGAAAGTATTCTAATGTTGATGGTTTCAGAGTTTTGACATGAGGAGGTAGTATGGATAATTTTCTGATGTTTGTAGTCCGAGGCGTCAGTGGACGTCTGGTAGCCTTTTAGCTGATAGAACATCAATGTTTAATAGTGTATCGTTAAAGAGGAGATATTTTTGTATAATAAATAAATGTGTATTTAACTTTATTTCATAATAAACTTAACTGAAATGAACTACTTTTCGTCCCGCTGTCAAACGCTTAAATGAAATTAAGACATTGATTTTCCGGCATGTAACGTTTCTTTCGCGTTTAAGTTAGCCTTAAGCTAGCCTTAGATTGACACAGTTTTATGTCGACAAAGATCGAAAAAAAATCATTATCGTAGTACAAAAATTGTCATTTAGGAAAAAGTAAAAAAATCCGATTATAGTATAGGTAATGTAGTCTGAATCTTAACAAGTTGAGAATTTGGACTAAAAAAAATTCAGTTTACAGTACTTCCAAGTGAGATAACCTCTGCTTCTGCAACATTTTAAATTGCAAATAGGATACGTGACCTGAAAGTTTAACATATAGTTTACGCTGTACTGTTATAAGTACAGTAGTGCTCAGAAAAAAACGCATCGCCTAACGAAAAATGGCATTCTGTATTTCCGAAAACCAATCTGCTCTCAAAAAGGTTCAACAAATGTTAGCAGAAATAGGTTATCATAAATTTTATGTGCATTATATAATGTTTCCGCATCCACTATCTTAATACCTCGCTCGAGTTTTTCAAATCAAATGGTATATTTTCAGTATTATATTGTAGATTACGAGTGTGAGAAATGTGATGCGGTTTTTTTAGGCACTACTGTAAGTGATAAATAGGGGCGGATTTGAATGAAATGTCTTTTTATCACGTTAGAACAATGCTGTTTAGTATAGAAATTCATATTATATAAAGACTAAACCAAATGACCCATGTCATTGTTTTTGCATTTTTCGTCGATTTCTAGTAATGTCATTTTTTACCTGTTTACGTCATTTTTACTGCATATTTTGCTGATTTAATAGATTTTAATATAATTTTAGTAGTACATTCTTCAAACAAAATTTACGAGCTGCAAAAAATGTTCACCACAAAATTCCTAAGTAGCATATTCGATTTCTTCGCTCATATACTGTAATGTCAGCCGTTGTGAGTACTATATGTGATCAAAGGTTCCTGTGACGCCATTGTTACTTCGGCCGATTTCGCGATAAATGAAGGCACTCTTTTTTTAAAAAGAATAGTCCAAACCAAAAGTTTCCAAGCGGAGTTCATTTGAACAATAGGGAGAAGCCTCGATTACATCAGTAACATCACCTACAGCTCGAGTTGTTCATCTGAAGTGGGTTTTGGTCAATTTTTTTACGTCATTTTTCTTTGTTTTTAGAGCATTTTAAGATATTTTTGATCACTTTTGGCAATGTTGTAGGTCATCAAAATCTGCCTCTTAGTGATAAAACTTGGCTCCTTCGTGCTCGGCAGGAGGCCTATTCCTACATTGCAATATTTGCATTCCACCGCCTCCCCCTCGTCGCTTGGCGACATAATATTCTAAGTTTTCCGCGTTCTTCTCAGCGTCATTCCCAGCTTCGTTTTAACAACCAGTGTAACTGTAAAGATAACCAGAGTATTTTGAGTAGTGCTTTAGAATTGAAGGATCTTGGCCACGTAGTGATAACCCTGAGTTTTGTGAGCCAGAGGAAAAAGAAAGTTGTGTAATTCTAGCCAGTTCTCAGTCTGTGTATACACTTCCTGCTGCATTCTATGAACATATTGAAGTTGTATAAACATATAAAACGTTATTTTTTTAGGTAAATTCTAAAATCTTTATTGTAAATGTGTAAAATGAGGATAATCATTATAAAGACCCGATCTTTTCAATTGTAAAAGTAACATTATTATGTTGTATTCTGTATAGTATTCTGTATTATGTTACTAATTGTAATTATATCTAATTCAATTAGAGCTTTGCGTTCTGATTGTAATTGTATGATTTTAAAATAACAAAATTGGATGCTTTTACCTGTGCGTTTCTGTGCACATAAAGGAACTATGGTGATGCATATGTCCGGAAGACATTGTCCACTTTGACACATGAACACATAAGCTGAGATTTCTCAGAATTTATCGAACAAAAATTCTTTGTCAAGGGGGTGCTTGCCAGGGCATGTAGGTCCTAGTGACGTTATGTCTTGAGCAAAGATACCAGAACAGGGGAGTCAAGAGGAAGAAGGTTCGATGACGAGTAGATAAAGCAATGTCGAGAGCAGGGAGGGGCGTGCGGCCTTTATGTATGTGACTCGCCTTAATACGCGTTTCGTTCACAACAGGCGTGTACACACGTACCACTCTCCATTAATCCAGGCATTTGTTGGTATACTACATAAAATATTTGCTACATCGGAAAATGTTATTGGTACCATTTCATGACAATAGTTCCAACAATAGACAAATATCTACTTGATTTGTACTTTTTTTTTCGAACTTCCTACGCACAAGAGCGCATTTGCAATATGAGAATGACATCACTACTAATGGTGAACTGTGTGGGAAACAATCCTTCCAGTGTGCAAGCTGTAGCAATTTGATTATGGTTAAGTGGATATCGCTCAAATAAATATCAGCTGCCCTCGGCGAATTTGTCCTCTTCTCTCACCGTGATGACGCCACGCCTTCGGTACCGGTAGCGGCCGAACACGATTGCGTCATATGTATAGGTCTCTAATCGCGTGGTATCAATTGCCTGTTACATTGCCGGAAGAAGCCACGTATTAGACGAAGAATGGAGGCAACATAATGAACTACTGGACCAAATGTTCCCGCAACAGCGTATGCACGCTTGAACTGCCCGCGATCTTTGCCCTAGCTGTATTGACCATCACCGAACGTCACTGTCCATTGGCCTCTCTTGAGGTAATTTTAACAACATTTTAAGTGTAAACGAAAAGCAAATATATTGTTTGTGAAATCATACAACTAGAATGAATCAGCAAATGTTACTTACTCCGGCTTCCGTGGATACATTGTTCCTTAAATTAAAACCACCGATCACCTTGCTGAATGACCTTCCTCAAGGGTTCGTCAAACTTCCAATATCCTGAAATCGCTGCTAATTTGGTTTTAAATCAGAATTTCATGTCTAATATTTAACTACCTACATTCCGGCGTCCATACATCGCGAAATCAAACCAGTCTCTCTCAACATCCTTGCGTCCATGGTAACCGACGCTCCATCCCTCAGTTGATCTTTACCATGAGTTCATACATCTCGTACAAACTTTATATTTTCATAACATATTTATTTTTGGTTGTGAGATTTCCCAAATATTTTCGTCAACATTTAATTTTACCAAACACGAACCACAGCTGATCACGATACTTTCTCTTTCTGAATTAAACATTAATGAAGTAATAATCTAAATAACCCATATATCACACAACTTCTACCAAAACTTGACAAAAATACAAGCAGCCTCCTGTTCGATGTTTAAAGTTAGCTAAGTCTTTTTAACAAGCATTAGCTTGAACAACACACCTGTAAAGTGCTTAATACTGAACGATGTATGCCATCTGAGAACCCACAAATGTTTATATAAAAAAGGCAATGAATTGTCGGTATCCGAACTGCATCGGACGGATATCACTTCCGCGTTTGTGAAACTTTTATTTTTTCCTAATTTTGATCTACCATCAAGCATTCTTCTGACGGTTCGTCTCGAGAGTCCCAATAGAAATATAGTCCAAATATTTATATTTTTTGTCATCCTCTGTCAGTTTATATCTTTGCTAGTGCGATCAGGGATTGGCGAGCAACATTACGCATTGCACGACAGCTGTTCAGTTATTCAAAATTATCATGTCTGCTCCCGGTTTGAGCCTTGCTTTCCTATGTAAATGAGAGATCAGCGCTCCTCCATATATTGCAGGAGGCCTAATGCTTCTATCATGCACTCACACTTATTGTATTCTGTATAATTGTACTAATATGAAGTCGTCTCCGGAGAGGAGCTGCTCTCCGTCTCAATCCGCATCGCCTGTCGACATTACATTCTGAGTTTTCCGCGTTTTTCTGGGCGTCATTCCCATCCACGCCCTCCGCGGTTCCCCAAGCCATTCCATTCTCGTCGTTTCCTCTCTTGCCTTCGATCCGTCTTTTCCCTCTGCCGCCGTTACCGTGGACGCGTCTTCCAGGGACGCCGCGTTTCCTTTTTGCCTTAATTGGCGGCGGCGCGTGCTGCGCATTGCTGAATCGTCTGCTGCGAATGAATCTTTACCCCCTTCCTGCGAGCCGCCCTTCGTGTTCGGTATTCGGGGACCAACTAAGCCATCGAACCACCGTTATGCATAGATGTAGAATTAGTGGAGAGGCACCGTCTGAAGTTGAGAACAAACAATATTAATTCGTAAAAGACCTACGGGCACATCTGATGTGAAAATATTGATCTCAGGTGTGTTATCGTTGTACAACGTTCAATGCCAAAGCACCACTTCACTTCTCGTTCGCAAACCACTGGTGCATGGCAACTTTGATCTCCGCATGTGCGCTCAAAGTAATCAGTTAGAACGGCCCTCCAATGCAGTTGTTCAAATTTGTCTGTGAAATGTAATGGCCATTTCATTCTTGCTGCAAGACCTGAACGCTCTTAAGAAAATTGTAGAGGGAATAATGACGCAGAAATTAAAACATTTTCAGAAAAGGTGTACGTTGTCATTGTAGACTATTTCCCCCCTTGAGAGTTATATTTTACCTTCATTATTCCACTCGAAATTCCGTTTTTTGTTTTTCAGAACACTGTTTATTTAAATGGATAAGCAATAATAATTGAAGCCGCGCACAGTATAAAATATATGTGAGAATTCATCCTATTTGAATATGCATGAGCAGTTGGTACAATACGGTGCGATATATTTTTTACAAAAGTGGTCGTTTACATATTAGATTATGCATAAACCCAAGATTACCCTGCTCCTCATTTTGAATAATATAAAGCGGTGAAACTAAAATGGTAGATGTAATGGCTGTATTTGCTGAGCCACATATCAAAGTATATAAATGCCACAAGTCGTTTCGAATTGGTTTCAGTGGATTTCTTAATCTATTTAAACGTCTTAAACCCAAACAAAGTTATGCGGAATCAGGGAATATTGAGTTTATTTCAATAATGAATAAAATACAAACTATCGCATTAGGGAAGTTTAAATTCTGTAAAATAAATAAAGTTAAAATCACTTCCAAACGCACTATATTTTGTATTGAGGTTAATACGTTTTCATTTTTTGCACCTCTTATATAAAAAAATGTCCTTAGACATTTAGCTGTAAAGAGTGTTCAGTGAGAAAACTATTGCTCGATTTTAACAACAATATCTTTATGTGCCGGCTGAACAAAATAAAGGATATATTTACAAATTCATTTTATAGTGGCTGCTGTATAGAGCGTACAGTCGGGATCCCCGAAATCTGTCGTCTCAGCTCCAGGTTTAAGGTTAAGGCTCTGGAGTAGCACAAGGAGACCTTTAAAGAAATTTAAATACTGAAAACATTAATATTTAATTGGTTATACATTTATTAATGCAGTTTTTGCATTTATGAACGTGTTATTAAATATTCGTTGGCTACGTATGTTTAGAACGAAAGAGATAAATTAATTTCAAGAAAAAGGTGGTATTACGAAAATGTATCTTCTTTTAATGTAATAACATAGATCGCATTACTAATTAATTCAGTCACGAATAAGCTCTGTTCTGTTTGCTTGGAAGCGAATCCTTTCCGATAGATGGGAATGGATCATATTTGTCGAGTAAATTGAAATCCAATCCTTGATCCGCTTTCGCGGTGACTTGGAACTCGACCTCAGCGACAAGCGCCCTGCCTCGTCCCGTCCCCTGCCCTCCAAGCCCATCATGCCCCCCGCCCTCCCGCCACGCCCCTGCCCCATCCTGCCCCGCCACGCCCGCCCATGCCGCCACGCCTGCCCCGTTCCTGCCCCGCCACCCCTGCCCGTCATGCCCCTGGCCACGTCCTTGCCCCGCCCTGCCCCTCCCCGCCCTGCCCCCGCCCCTGCCCCGTCCTGCCCCGTCCTGCCCCGTCCTGCCTCGCCCTACCTTTCCCCGCCCTGCAAGGCTCCGACGTGTCACGCCGCATCCCAGCCCATGTCCCAAACCCGTCTCGCCCCCACCTTTCGAACCCTCACTCCTACCCTCCACCCTGCGCAGTGTTTCCACGGCGTCCGCGAAGTACATTGACATTTCTACCTTCGCCCCCTCATCCCCTCTCACCGCATTTTCGTTATAGGGAGGAGACACCCACCCCCCTTTCCTTGCGGGCAGACCTTCGTTTGCCAGCCATGGTGGTGGCTGGTTCCGCGCGGGAGATCGTTCTTGGAGAGGAGGGAGTTTTGGCATTCAGATGACGTCTGCTCGATTCCACTGCCACTTCCACATTTCACTTTGTGTTGAATCTTCCCCACAATCGAATGGAAGTTCTAGTTTCATTGCTATCACCTGCACCAAATTTAAGTACTGCCGGATCCCCAAGCCAAATTCGTGTTGAAAACCCCCTGAAAAATGATCAAATATTACGTAAAAAATCAAATAAACGTTTTAGTGCGGAGACTTAAATTATCATATATTTTTTAGATACTAAAATATATTATGAGTTTTTCGAATACTTTATGCATATTTTTCGGGTGTGGGCCTCTCTGTGACACAGAGGACTAAATGACAAATTGAGATGGAATTAGACCTCCTTTGCCAACATTTTTAATCAGTCTTTTGTTTTAGTAAAGTTGATCGTCGATGTTGACAAAATGATAAATTCTTCCTTTATGTATCAATTTGCATAGGTTTTGGAACGAGATAAGTAGCAATGTTCTCCTCCATGTTGTCACTAGCGTTAATCATACAAGGAGATATTCTGTAGAAATTAATTTAAAAATTCAATAACAATCGATTTGTCTGGGTCAATAGTATTAGGCCGTCCAATATAAAGAGACGACAGAAAAAGAAGAAAAAATGAAAATGCGTTTCAAAGAAATTTGAACCAAAGATCTACGTGCCGTTTGCTGCTTTTTTGCGACATCTTTTTCGGTAGGGCTGATATTTACTTACGAGCCCTTCCCCGCAAAATCTCTTTCCTGCGAATGTTTTACAGCGTTCGCCTTTTCCCGCACCCACGTCGCCGCTTCGTTCTGTCCAACACATTCACTTCTTCCATGTGTCTGGATGCCATCGCTTCGCATGCAGCATCTCCCAAGTTTTCCTCGCATTCCTCTTTTTCTTCATTCCGTTGGAATCTTGTCCTGCAGCGGCCATTGCACCTCTTCCATTCTTCCACCGTCCATACCACACTTACCTCCGCCCATACCACACCAGGCTCTGGTATTCTATTCTATCATTTTCCTCTCTGCGTATATGCACTTTCTGTTTTATTTCATTTGGGATATGTTGTAGTAATTTGGAGATCCTGCAACTTCTACGAACTTCTCAAGCTCGTAATTTTTGGTTTTGTCATTTATTTACTACACGTCTTGCTGTTCAATAGGGCAATTCCTTCAAATCTTCATAAATCTTTAACAAAAACTTAACTTTCTAATATTCCAGAAACTTGAGATATGCCTTTGTTTCCTTTGCCTTTGAGACTCACCGAAGGAATTCCATCGCTCTGCTCCTCACAGCATTGCCCCACCACTTTTATCCTGCTTTTTTTGTTCTTCCGCATGTTCTTTCCCAATTTCAAAGCAATCTTCTCATACATACATCGAACAAAATAATTGTTGCAATTTCTATGGAAAGTTAGCAAATGGTACTTTGCCCAGAATTGGATTTTCAACTACACGAATTTTGGAGGCAACATCCGTAAACACATTAGTTTCATTCCTCAGTTACATTCATTGCCAGGTTATTTTACTCTAGTCTGCGGTTACCGAATTCTTTGCACGTTAGTTTTCAACTCATAATAATGCGTATGCTGCCTATTGAAAGAGAGAAAATTGGGAGATTTAAAATTTTATTTAGTTTATTTTGAGTTTCTGAATCAATTAAGTTACTTCTTGCAAAAAAAAAATAGCCCAGTCAAAGTAGGCAAAAACTAGTAATAGAAGAAAATAATCAGAGTTTTGAATTTTGACATGATGGATCATTCATTCATACCGCACATTACACTGAAAATCCTGAAGTGTGTAAGTGGGGGGCATTTAAGGGTGGTTTTGTTGCCAAAGTTCCTACGAAAAAGTTCCTATATCGTTGTGTTGTAAATTTAACCCTTTTGAAGTTGAAGTCTCGAATAATTCTGTTTTTATTTACGGCAAGGCCGCCTTGTAGATATATCCCTTATAAAAATGATATTATGATACTTTCATTGTACGGAAGTAATTTAATTTTTGTTCAACATTTGTCATCAATATGTATTTGAATATTTTGCACAAATCAACATGAAAATTTTACATCTTTTTAAATTTTATTTCATATGTACTTGTAAGTATCCAAAATCATTTTGCCCGAGATAAGTTCGGCTACGGAAATAGAAAATACGTAGTTAATTTGAGAAGATCGAGTACAAATTTTTGATAATGGATTATTTACATTGTCAATAAATAAATTACATAAAACAATATGGGTACAAACATAATGAATGGAATAATCACATTTACCGCGTACATAGAGGAACAGCTAAAACGTAGTGCATTAATGATGAACGACACTCTCAATGTTTCACGAGGGGACCCAATCAAAGATTACGGAATTGGGTAAGCCGCAATATTTACGAAAGTCACATGGCGCCACGAAATACACAACGTGCCATGTCGACGAATACGGAGGCTGAGGCATCATAACTGTGTTTGGTCCAAAAATTGACGGACAAGCATTGAAGTGTGATCAGTTGCATTATCGTGGTGCAACTGTCTTGTATTGTTTCGCCACAAATCAAGGTGTTTTCTTCGGAGAAAGTCACGCAAACGGACTCCGCACGCCCGACCACGTAAGAGGTGGCAAACAACACAAGTACAATTTCTGGCCAATCTATTATCGCGTATTACTCAAAAGATAAAAGTATAGTCTCTTTTTAAACCTTTCTGTATAATACCCAACCGTACGAATGAAAATGAAACGTGATGAATTTATAAATTGCTCTCCTTTTAAATTATTTATTTATTTATTAAGTGAAAGGTCGCTTTCTTTTTACGACGAATTTAATTCTATTTGTATAAATGGAGGAAACGAACTCAGATTTAATGCGACCCACATTATCTTTCACAAACTCCTTTCATGTTTGGTAGTGCAACGTGATGCATTCGTGATCTCTCGCGCTTGCATGCAGGCGCCGCTCTCCCTGCCATGCCTCACCGCCTCCTCCACCTTCCGCGACTCCCCCTCCTCGCCCTCCCCGAACAGAACTTCCGCACCGCACTGTATCGCGCGCGTGGAGGATATTCGACTCGCACTGTACCTGCTGCTCGACGCTGAAGGCACCACGACATAAGGCAAGAGGCACCGCGTCCGGTATTGTTTTTTCTTTTTTTTCTTCTCGCGACTGCTAATTTACTACAGTTTATGATTTATTTTTTCACACAATTGTAAGAGATCATTCTGGGATAACATCGTAGTCCGGGATGTTCTTGGTTCGAGTCTCGACGTTGGCGGATTTTCGATACGTTAGGTAACATCAGAAGCAGGTTTCTGGCTGAGATTTCTAGACGACGGGTTGCGCAGATCGTTTCCTGGTTTGTCGGATGAAAGCCTAAGCAGTACATTACGCCCTGATTCATTATTCAACATATCTGTCTGTCCATCTCTCATTCGATGTCTCTCTCTCCCTCCCTCCCCTTCTCTTGCCCTCCCTCTCTCCCTGTTTCTCCATTAAATTTGCAACATTTTTAGAAAATAGCATTTTGGATAATTGACAACGTAAGGCATGCTTAAAGTAAATAATAATTTCATCTTCACATGTTGGGCCGAAACTGCTCCAATCGCTACGTTGAAGCGCGTTCTTACTCGTCATTCTGGCGCCTAATGTGGTTACTATGAGGTATGTCACAGAGGAAATAAATATTGCATTCCAGTTGACTAATTGAAATGTTAAAATGTATAAGAAGGTTTTTGAAAACCAATGTGCATTAAAATTCACATTAAAAAGGAAGTCAACAGCGGTCCATTCTCTAATTTGAAGTCGTGTGTAAGTAACATCCATGTCGGAAATATCGATTATATCGATAGTTCGTTCAGTTGTTGCTAGCATATCGTTTCAACTATCGCAACACCTTCGGCCCGAAGGGCGTGTACCAGGGAAGAAGGAAAAAAAGAAAAAAAAAAAGAGGGGGATTGTCTGGCAAATTCTGTTTGCGCGGACCCCGACGCTGTGGCGCGACGCAAGGAAGGCGCGGGCGCGTGAGTGGCAGGTGCAGCGCAAGGAGGTGGGGAGGTCGTGATGGAGGAAGAGCTTGCGCGCGTTCCTCTCGAGAAGCTCCTTTTCCGGCAGCGAAGCCCTCGTGCGGAGCGCGCGCTCGAATAGCACAGCTCACCCCCCCCCCTCGCCATGCCTTTCAAAGCAAGCTCCTCCGCCTGGCGCTCGCGTAGGCCGAAAGTGCAAGACTTGGGAAGTGTTGCAGCGAGTATCGAGGCTTGCGGTGTCTCACCGGGAGGTTCGAGGCGCGACGGCGAATGCCTAGTATTGATCCAAAAGGGCCATGGACCGCGCGAGATCTTTGTTTCCACATTCATGACCTCGCTTCTTCCCTTAAGCACGCGCCGGGGAGGTGGCGCAGGGTATCAACTGATGTCGCTGCAGTGGCTCTGGCCGAGAGTTCCTGTGTTCGAGACCCGACGGTGGCAGGATTTTCGGCACAAGCTTGTCAGCTAGGTCGAATTCAGTCGCTGTCTGTAGGAGAATTCTGGCGGCCGACGGCTCTGGTAGGTAGTTTTCCGCGCTTTCTCCCATCGACACCGAGCGAATGCCGGAGCAGTATCCTAACAAAAGGGTCACGGACCGCGTCCTATCTTTCCTTCCCCCTCCTTGTCCTACCCACACCCCTTACTTACGCACAGACACACACATGCACCGTGACTGTCAAGGGCTTAAAACTTGTCCCGGCTGGGGCGGTGCCTCGCTGGTAGGAGATACTTGGTTGGGGAAAACCCCGCTAACCAGTGGTAGGTCGGATCTCGCCAAACAGCGGGGGAAGTCCTCCACCACCACCACCACCATAATAATAATAATAAAAATAATATAATAATAATAATAATAAGAAGAAGAAGAAGAAGAAAAACATGTACTACACTTTCGGGACAAATGTAGTTAGCATAACTCACGTCACGTTAGAATAAGTAACAATCAATCAATCGCTTCAAGCACGTACACACACCTATACTAACATGCATTTCCGGGGACCAGTCGGGGGCTTAGAGCTCGTACCGGCTAGGACGGTCCCCCGTTGGCGGAGACGCCTGAAGATAAACCCCGGATCTCCCTTTCCAGCGGGTGAGAGTTCCCGATTGCATCCCGCGGTTGACGTTTCTTACGCCTTTCACCTGCCTCTCCAAAACGGCATAGCCCGATTATATCCCATTAAATTTTCCTCTGGTCAGATAGAAAGAGTAAGGAAAGGTTGCTATTTAAAAATTAAACTGCATTCAATAATTTTGATTTAATGGAACTAATTTCTACGCACACTGCAAAGGGCCATTGTCTTCCCTTAAGTCTGCCTTAAAATATGCTAAATTAAAATAAGTAGATTTTAGTCAGCCTGCATAGTGATGATTCTGCCACATTCACATGTGTTAGAGATTTTTTTCTCGATACGTGCGCAATCTATTTGCGTTACTCATGAATCGAAACGCAACTAAATTGTTTCGCCCTTCCCCCGGCCGAAACACCGGTCAGCATGCAACCGGTCTACACCTTCTCAGATAGACGAAATTGAAAGGGAATAACTGGGCAGCGGATGTGAAGGAAACCTATCAAGCCTGATGATATCGATACCTTTTCCAATGCTTGTACAGGAAACTAAGTATGCGGGTATCAGTTTATTTTTCCTCCAAATAGCTCGCATTTGTCTGCAAACAATTCGTCATTAAATATATTAGATAACACTACATTGAAACGTTATGTGCCTTCATGAATTTACTACTATCCCTTTTGAAACGTGTTGAGAAGCGCAGAAGCATCCAATTGGGGGAGGGGAGGTAGGTTTCTGAGTGAAACTGGGGCACGCCACTGAGCGATACATCTAGCCTCCGCACTTCTTCTAATAGAGTCAATAGCAAATGACATGGTAACGAAAACAAGGTGCCGTTCCAATTTCAAAATAGAGATTTTCTCACACATCTCAGACGATTTTCTCCTAAATTGATATTCCTCTATCGATCTGGCCGAACACAACGCGCTGCGAGTTAGAAATGAATGTCATTTTAATAGATACTCCACATGAAACTCACTTTTAAAGTTTTCTCAGGAGGGGCTTCAACATTCTTTATTACATTATATCCTTGGATAGAGCAAAATACACCCTGGTCTCAAATATCGTTAAACTTTAACTCTCCGAAAATTGCAGAGTTATGCATTTTTTCGATGTATTCTTTCACCAACAATATCGAAGATAAGAATTTTTGCTTTCTCGTTTAAACATGTGCATACGGAGTAATTATACATAGCATAGAGAAAGCTGGGGAGATGCAAAGATTAAGGCGTTTTATAGCATACGTTATTGATGACATACACTATTCGAGGTGTTTCGACTGTTGTATAATGGATATTATATTCTGTAAAAACATTCCGTTCCGGAAGTTGCGTCGAATAATTATATTTTTAACCAAGAATGTAAATTGAGCTTTGGATAATGTAATATGAGTGGTTTAATACAAGCAAAATGGAGGTACCGAAATGAATTTCGACGCTCAAGAACTGCTAATACTACAGCCTACTACTACACCCTCTCCAATACGCTATGCTTCAATCTGCGAATTGGATACTGCGAGTTGTCAGTAATATTTGGCGACTTCAGAAACATTTTTTTTACACTTTGATTGAAATCTTCTCGTACTTATTTAAAGTCAAGGTTCGTTATAAAAAGCAGTGCAACAACAACTCGTATGCGAGTTGTCTGAAGCTCTGTAAAACGAAATTAGCAATGATTTCTTTTACATTTTACAGTCATCGAATTTTTCTGACAGATCATATTTCCTAGAAATTTTCTTAAAAAAAGAGAACAGATCAATTTGACTTTTTTTCACGTTTATTTTATTTTCACTTGCCTCTCTCGACTTTTAAATATTTTATAAGTTGAACATTGTTTATGGTGTGGTCCGTTGAGACTGATTCGCTGCACTTTTGTTGCTAAAATATTCCCCCAAAATGTCTTAAACGTCAATCTGACCAACCAAACAATGCAGATGATGACTTCAATACGTCTCTTCCGTGTTGAATGCCATGAACTCTTATGAAATTGCTATAGACAGTAATTTTATAAGGATAAGGAATTGCTAAAAAGATTGCAGTCAAGATCGTGCTGAATTTATGGTGGCATGCCACCAATGTTTGAGTTAAGTTTTTATGAGATTCAAACTAGATAGCGTGTAACGTTTTTTATTAGCCTTAAACTAGATAGCGTAAACCGGTTAGTTATTGGGATATTAATTCGCATTTTCTACTTCGTTTCGCATTTGTTTAGTTTTACGACGCTCTAAGAATTGTCATTACAATTTGGAACAACATGCCTGCCATTTCAACCAAACTGTATGACCGATATCATACTCTCGATCTTACATAAGTCAATATAAAGAGTTCTCTCAGGCCCATGAGCTGTCAAATTAGTGCTTAGCATGTACGTTATGTAGTTTCACTCGCTGCAAAAATTATCTAAATACACTGTCTTTCGCAGGCATCATTCTGGAAGGGTAATGATGGCTAACGGAGCTGGAGGCAACAACTTTTGTCTCTACAGAGTCTTTGGCCGGAAGGACCTAGGGTTCCAGTCCCGACGGCGGTGGATTTTCGACACCAGCTCGAATTCAGCGTCTGACAGAAGGATTATTCTAGCGGACGGCTGCTTTGATAAGTAGTTTTACGTGATTTCTCAGATCAATATCACGCGAATGCAGGAGCAACACCTTAACAAACGCGCCACAAAACGCGCGCGATATTTCCTTCCCCATCCTTTCCCCTTCATCTACCCTTGACACATACTTGCACTATACTACCACACACGTGGGAGACCAGTTGGGTGCTTAGAGCTTGTCTCTAGTGGGGGGATGCTCCGATGGTGGAGCATCCTGGAGGAGGAAAACCCGCAAGCCGACGTGCAGATCCGCGACGAATCTCGCGTTCTAGCGGGGAAGGCCGCCACCTTCGCACTGCTCTCATGGGACTAAGAGCCCTAGCAGTTGACGCACCCTTGGACGGACTTCTTGGAACTGTTCATGTAGAACCGACGCAATGCGGTATGAAGAGCGCGGGGCGTTTTGATAATAATCGCGCGAGGAATCTTTGCATTCTGTTGACGTCACTGAGGAAGGAGGCGGCTAGACTGAAGGCCACGGAATGCACTAAAAACATCGACTCCATAGTTTTTCGATAGGCAGCCTCGTCACAAAAAAAAAAAAAAGTTGAACAACATACACTATAAACAAGAATAGTATGCGTAGATGGATCATCTGCGCATGCGCAGTGATCCTCGCTCACTCTTTAAAGGTCATCGAGTACACATATCTCGCGAGAACTGTACCCGATGTTTTGTGAACAGCAATAGTATGCGTGGATGGCTCTACCGCGCATGCGCAGTGTCTCGCTTCTCGCCTCTCGCGACGGTCGGCGAGTGCACTGATGTCTCCCGCGAACGCCAAATGCCAAGCTCACTGCGTGAGGCTGCAGCCGCTCCACACAGCAGCGGAGAATCAGCGACGGACGGGTAGAGAGGGGGCAAGATGGGGCATGACATGCAGAGAGCGGCTCCCGATTTAGCCCCAACTACCGCCAGCATCGCCTCCGCCTTTAACCCCCCCCGTTCCCAATCCCTCGCCCGCGGCCAACATGCATTCGCGGTGGCCCCTCCAGTACAAGCCACTGCCAGCCGAGAATTTCGCCCGTTGCAGTATCTTTCACATCTCATTGATTTTTCAAACAGCGCTCCGCGACCCTCTAGCTTAGCCGTCGGCAACCTCTGAATTAAATTCTTGTTTTATTGAGAAAATATGTTATATTGATTATGTTATTTATTCGCTTTAATTAAAATGTCCATAAATGGGGGAAGGTTAGGCGAAGTCCTTAGACAAACAAGACAATTTGGAAGATGTATTCTCAAGAGAAACGTAGTATTTTGTAGGAAATCAATTCGTAATATAATATGCTTGTTCTATTTTAATACAATGGCTTACACATAGTTTATTTTTCTCTTAAGAAATATATTAAGTGATATCAGAGAATTTAAATAATTCATGTCTGAACTTTTCTGACCTTTAACATTACGCCACGGACTACCGCGTCGACCGCTGCTTGAAGCGACTCCGAGAAGACTCTAAAGTGGTCTCTAAGAAGAAATAATGGACAGCTAATTCCGAAAAGTGGGTAAAAGATTTGCACGGACTCATGAAATATTTATCATGAAAAATAAACTGCGACCACCCGTAAGTAACTGTTTTCTTCAACTAATAGATAATCTGCTCCTGATCACGAACTTTATTACGCGTAATATGTTGGTAGACTGACTTAAATAATAGAAACTGTTTTAATCGTGAATAATAAAAATTAGTGTTCTGTATTTTTTGTGTGAATTACATAGTACCCGTTAAATTGTCACTTACACTGACAAATCGACAAGTGATGCCTATTAAGGCTACACGTCTCTCTCGTCGATAGCTGCACTTTATTTTTGAGAATTGTTTTTGTTGTCTTGATGAATTATTTTCCACTACTTCACAAAAGAGACTCCATGACTATGAAACAAAAGCCCATAAACCTGCTTTATCGTTCTCTTAACTCTTCACGTTGTCTCTTTACGAAATTGAAGTTGTCGCCCTAAATCCCCTCTGCAATAACTCTAAATAGTGAAAGTGTTGTAGTAAAGGATTAATTGAGGTCGCTAGGGCTGAAGAGCCTGGCTGGCCTCGTGCCTGAAGTATCGTGAGTTCGAATCCCGCCCGAAGCAGGGATGTTTGTGTGACTCCGTATGCCGTTACCGTTACCACCAATGTTATGGAAGTCGCTATTTGACCTTAGTAGTTGAAAAGCGATCTTGAATAAGTAAAAAAAATCCTCAATTGCTCTTTGGAGATATATCAGATGAACTCGAAGAAGACTAAGTCGGTGTTCCTGTTTGTCTTCATAAACAAAATTATGTTATAATATGCTAATAAGAATAAGAATATAAATAAACACTTAACATGCGATACGTCTTAACATGAAATTCAAGACACAAAAAATGTTTAAGGAGTCGTGGAAAGAAAAACCTCTCCATGAACAATATCTAAAAAGAATGGACAAGATCTAGATCAATTATGATCAATTATTTATGTGGCTTAAAAGTGGGAGAACGAAATCAGAATCGGAACCAGTTGAACAAACTGCGCAAGATCTGGTAGCAGCCATCTAGCCCTACCCAGCACGTTTTTCAGTTTTATGTACTTATCTGACCATGTTGAGGAGTTTGTAAGTGATCCACGTTGCTTGGGCAAGGCCCAGATGGGATGGGAAAAGTGATTTCCCGAAACTTTACTCTGGGAATGTGATAATTAATAAAATTATTATAACTTTGATTATGGATGATTATTTTCTTATATTATGGATTACCACAACATATCTGCTACCAACCCGGAATTTAGGTTTTATGTTGTTATGACTGGATTTAATAGTAAGTTTGATTTTATAATAAATATTTTGCTAGGTCTTATGGTTATTCAAACTGTATGAAATGTTATTAATTGTATTAAAATGTTATTTAAATTGTTTGAGCTTTTGAACAATTTGTGTTATTAGTATACTAATTTTTAGAATAAAAGCCGTTTAGTGTATCAATTTTTAACGTGAACAATAACTATACATCAACAAATTACAACAAATTTTTACTCAGTATAAAGAAAAAATTGTTTATAGGAAATCATCATGTAGCTTGGACACAATTCCTGATTCCCCCCCTCTTCCGAGAAAAACCCTGGGTGTGCCTCTGACTATAATCGATGTACAAATCTGTGTAATGATGTCATCATTATTTTAATTCATTTCTCGTTGAAAGCTTTGGATGTTCTGCATATACAAAGAAGATATTTCTGTCGGGAAGTCGCGTTGCTGTTGGGAAACCTAGTGGGACATGATGGAAAATCAATGGTATGCGTGTGGACTTCAGCACGTAATACACTTTTGGTCACGCGAAAGGGACTTCTAAATTGTTTGAACTATCAAACTTAGCTTTCGTATAGCTATTATTATAAGCAGACTTTGAAGTAATTTTAGATAATTGCTGCATAGTATGGAGAATGTTCGAAACCCATACAGAATTGTTAACCAATAACTCCGAATGATAGTTAACTGAGAATAAAATAATGATTTTTTTAACTGGATTGTGATTGTTCTATGGATTCATTGAGGATGCGACCCCTACGGATTTTAGTAATAACACCATGACGAAGGAAGGAAAGATATCTTTCGTAGCCATTGGCTCATTGTTACTTTCTTGCTCTTATGAATGTAAGATGAGAAAGTATTGTAATCGTGCGCCCGAATACGGGGAATTTTCGACAGAAAAAATCTTTTTTTTCGGGCTCTGGGAATGAAGAAGTGGATCAATCATTTTCCTACATACTATAAATTACTTACTCTATAACGTGGTGTCGCAGAATCCATGTTTTATAGGTCCTTGATACGGAAAAATCGAAAACATCTGTCCGTAGTCAAAGCTAGCGGAAAGTCCAGCCGTTTTTTTTTTCTCCAAAATTATATTCCCCGATCAATCTGAACGAACTGGAGGCTTTGGGAGTTTCAAACGGATATTTTGATTTTTGAAGGTGCTTTACATAAAGTCTTAAAAACATTCTCATAATTTTCTCAAAAATGGCTTCAAATTTATTGATTGAACTATATCCATACATAGCATAGGACGCTTAAGAGTATTAGAGATCCCATGTTTGTTGAAGTCCGTGCTTTCATTGGAAACTCCAAAATTGCAATTTTTGGGGGGACTACAATATTGAAGACAGATGTTTTTCCTTAATGAAGTCTATTCTTTAAAGTCAGATTTTGAAATAATGTAGTGTTCAATTTCCCAGTATATACGAGTAAGTAGTTTTCATGTAATTTTGCGCAAATAGGCACTTTATAATTTAATTTTTTTTAACTCAAATTTTTTCTTTAGATTTTCATCTTATTTTCATCAAGGGACCGTAAAAATGGTATGGCATTTTCGGCGAACTCTCTGTATTTAAAAAAATGCTGTAAGTTAACATTTGTAAACTACAAAATTGAAGATAGTTTCTTGTCTTAGACTAAGTCTGTTTTAAAAAATAAGCTCTTTTAAAGTTCATGTACAATTAAGAGTTCATGTACAACATTAAAAGAAAGGCGCTGGTCTCATTTTCGTTGAACTCTCTGAATTTTAAAAAAAATATGCAAATTTAGAAATCATTTGTTCCTTGAGAACAGAGCCACGTACACGCGAGGAAGACTTTTCATTTTATTGAAAATTCCTCCGTAGAATATGGGGAAAGAATGTACTGCTGTAGCGCCACTAGTTTAAGGTTATGCTCGGGAAGCTGCCTAGCAATGATGTATGAAAATCTTGAAAATCACCGGAAGATTAATCGACTAGTAGAACTCTCATCAGGCGGTGACATTGTCCTCTCTATCCTCCGTCCTTCATGAGAACTCTTCGTCAACCTGAGTCGAAAGGCCTCCTGCCTCAGATAAAAATTCGTATTGAGAGCAATCGAACCCATATTTCCAGGTTTAGGGATCTTGCAGACTCTTAACTACATGCGCTAACATACCCCATATTCTACAGAGGAATTTTCAATAAAATGAAAAGTCTTCCTCGCGTGTACGTGGCTCTATTCTCAAGGAACGCATGCGCGCTGGAGATAAGTGGCGAGTTTTACGTGAATGTACAAACACAACGACCTGGCAGGTGAAGCTGTAACGAACGAAATCCCACGGCTGCTAATTTTCATCAGGGAACGAATCTGTGGTTGCTCGTATCTACACGGTCGGTCCGCTTAACCCTGTTCGGAGTACGTTCGTCTACAGGACAGGTATCGACGCGTCTGACAAATCGTCAAGGCGAGTGTTTACGAGACGCACAGACGTGATCAGACTATTAATCTGGGTATTGAACCAGACAAAAATGTTTTTACAACTAGAAATCTTGACAATTAAGTGTGGACACAAGTTTCTACTAATTTATAAACATGCCCATATTCATAATTAACAGATTTTATCTGTGAGACATAATGAAAATCAATTTTTTCAGTTTCAGTGTATTTTTGCCATATGCGAATGAGTTGATGTATGAGATAGATTCGCCAGTTCGATGTCATTATTTTTCTTTAGTTTCTTTTAACTGTAGATCGAACATTTTCTCTGATATTCATGTCCGTGGTATTTGTAGCTCTTGGAAGCACAGACTATTCAAGTTTCATTTTCCAACTTTCTTTCCCGTTTTGGCATGGAGTGTAATTGTGCATGCATACGCTGCATTTTTCCAAACTACTCATTTGTTTGAGGGAGCAATTGGTTGTGTGGAGCATGTAGATATTAATCGTGCCTCATTATTCCATTAAAAAAGTACAGTTTTCTATATCTTGAATAGAAATGTCTATTCAGTTATTCGGGTGACGCACGGGGTTGTGACAACGAAATTATAACTACCTGCAATGTGGAGGCTCTCGAAATAGGGTTACGTGCACAAACTTCGAGGATACAATCACGAAACCGTATCAGGAATTTCGTCTGTGAACGTTTTCCCCGCCGCTTCGACACCGCAGACGCTCGTGTTCGCCAAAGACGGACAAAGCAACAGTTGGGAGTGTCCCGTATCCCGAGCGTGAGTGCGCCCCTTGTGGCGAGGGGGGGGGGAGGAGCTGAGAGCCCGAGCGAGCGCCGCGCAGAGGGAGGGACGCGCATCGACCCCCCGCGGCCACACGCGCTCGCACCCGCGTCTCCGCACGTCTCGCGCCGCGTGCACGCGTGCTCGCTCGATACGCACGGCGCCACGGCTTGCGTAATGCAGCGGGGGGCTGGCGAAAGCTGTCCATCCCGGCTGCCACCTTCCCCTCTGCCACCGCCGCCACCAACACCACA
Source organism: Gryllus bimaculatus (assembly GCA_017312745.1). NCBI lineage: Eukaryota > Metazoa > Arthropoda > Insecta > Orthoptera > Gryllidae > Gryllus > Gryllus bimaculatus. Next base: position 14,140,907 of record BOPP01000012.1, read on the forward strand.
TCAACCACAACCATCATCGCCACCGCATCGTATCGTAGAGCATTCGCATCGTAGAGCGAGCCCCGTTCGCATCGTAGAGCGAGCGATACGTTTCAACTAGCGACCGAGCGCCACTGCAGCCGAAGAAGTGACGCCTCTTCCTGAACGCGATCCACGCCATTGGAGAAGTGCGGAAAGGCCAGCTGGCAACACCACCGCCCGCCAAGCCCGACCTATCAACCATACCGAGAAGCCTCTTCAGAAGAGCACTCCAGGAGAGCAACAGGCGGTATTTTGCAACGGCGCGGCTTCGGCCGCTGCCATCTATCATGAAAGTGGACCGAATGGAGGTAACAACGCCAACGGACGACGCCCCGACGACATCCCGAGCGGGTCTCGCGAGACGTGCTCTCGACTC
>BOPP01000012.1:14141582-14153361 GCA_017312745.1 Gryllus bimaculatus
AGGTTGGACGGCGAAATAGCAGCGGCTTGCGACCACGGCGCCACTAGGGTGAAGCAAATTGGAGAGATATACGTATTTTATGTTTTTTTCAACAATTTGATGAGAAAGAACAGTCCAGTCTTCATACACGTTCGAGATACGTACCACTTTAGAAACGAGATGGCTTCGTTCATCTCGTAGTGTACTCTAAAGCGCGAGGTAACTCAGAGCAACAAGTGTTGACACTGACTTCTAGGCTGTCCGGTCCGTTGACGGTAAGTGTTGACACTGCAGCATCAGTGACCAGGAGGTCCTAGGGTTCTAGCCCGACAGTGGCGGTGGCTACATCGAATTCAATCGCTGAAGGAGAAGAATTCTAGCGACTGGCTTATCTGATCGGTAGGTTTCCATGGTTTCTCCGATTAATGACAGGCGAATATGGCAACAGTACGCACAAGCGATTCACGTTTTCTTCCCTTCACATTTGTTCCCGACTTTTCCTTTACACACATACACACCCACACATACACTTACATGCACTTCACTACCACATATATCGGGAGACCAGATGAGAGCTTAGATCTCGTCCTGCCTGAGGAAGTTCCCTACTGGCGGAGATTCCTGGAATGGGGCGGGGCACCTTGCATGCCGATTATTACAGTTAACGCAACAAAATAATCAACCCACCAAAGTGCTCAGTCCGGATTTTCTCAGAGTATATTTTCTAAAACTGAAATATTATGTCCAGTAATGTTAAACAAAGTATCGTTTGAATATGTCATGCACACTAATAAAATTATTCAAATATCCTAAATATTTTACAAAATGTTTAGTCAAAATTACGCACTGTGATGGTTGTAATTTTGCAGTTTCGGGCTCATCCAGGTCTCACAAATTTGCTTTATCTGTGAAGAATAAGCAAGTTTGTAAAAATTGCCAAAATCGAATTCGAAGGCTGACTGTCCACCTCGGTGATTTTCCTGCTCAATTCCAAGCGAATGCTGGAACAGCACATTAGCCTATATGCCATCGGACGATATACCTCTGATAGCATTCGTTGCCACTGCAGAGTCTCTCGACTGGATGATCCTAGGTTAAGAGTCTCGAAGGTGGCGGATTTTCGTAATTAGCTACATGGTAGCTAGGTCGAATTCGGCTAAGACTGGAGGAGCATTCTTGCGACCGATTACTGTCAATGGTAGATTTTCATGGTTTCTCCGATTAATACCAACCGAAATCCTTAGCAAAGGCCTACTAAAATATGTCTTGTTCAGAACCTATATGACTTCATCAAATACATCAAATACCTGTATGACATCATCAAATGGTAAAGGTATGATTAAATGTCTCAAAATTAAAATTATTCTTTAATTAAAACTAAAAATATTGAAGGTGTTTCATTCATCATGACAAGTAAATAGGAAGAAACCATTAAAGTAAATCTGCTTTCATAAGGCTTTTGAAATATCTGCATGAGCTTTCTATTGTAAATTAAACCGTAGTTGGTAACATTTTTAGTACATCTGTGTTTTTCCTAATTAAATAATAATACTTCACTTTGAGACGAATCAGAAATGTAACTACTTTGGCGAATCTCGTAAAGTTTGGCTCTTGTGTGACAACTGAGAGGCTTTCCCTTCGCTGGTTAACTTGTATTCTTGTCTCATTCGTATGCCATAAATACTGCAAGTTTTCTAGACTCTGCCTATGATGCAGGAAATCTTGTAATTTGCCCTCCCACAACCACGAAAATGGAGGACACACAAATCGTCCAATGACGTTTGCTTATCTTGTTCAGCTTGGTTAACACACTTCTTGAATCAGAAAAGAATCGCCTTTCTAAGAGATGGCAAGAATAATGCTTGGGAACAGGGTAGAAAGGGAAGTAATGATTAGATGAAGGAAGTTGCCAAGATTTCACCCAACCACGACCGTGCTCTTATCAGACCTCTGCCTACTCTGAAAGAGAGCTAATTTATACTCGAATAAAGCACACCATATCCATTAGACGCATAGAAAGGAAAGGCGTGACGGGTTGATTTAAGAATTAGAACACTGATATTTAAATAAAAAGTTAAGAAATTATAACGTACTAAATATATCAGTGATCGTACATTTTATTTCTGAAACGTGTAAATTTGTTAAATGCGGAGTTAGAGCACCTTAAAACGTGCACTCACATCCTCAAAATCTCTCCCATTGTCGGGTTGTGAGTCATTGGCCGTGTGTAGTCTGGATTTATTACCGGACATGTTGGACACTATTTGTAAACTATTAACGTTTAAAATGACGAGCCACAACGAGTAAAAGGTATTTTAAAGAACTCTTTCGGTAATCATTACAAATTAATTCGTAAGTAAAATTACAAATGACGCTAAAATTATACTGAGAAAATGAAATTATTGTTGTAACTGTCACAAAACCTGATTGTGACCTTCAAATTTTAATCGATACTATAATGGGTTAAAAAGAGAGATACGAGTATATAGTAATACTCGTATACCTAGTTATGCTACAAGGCGTCACAAGTACTACATACTGATAATTCACTTTTTTTTTTCATTCTGGGCTAACTTTTCGGTTTCCCCCCCCCTTTACCACTACTACCTTTCGGCACTCAAAATGACCTACCAGGGCCTCCTGCGATAGCCACTGCTTCCGTGAGGACTTTCACAGTGAAGAGCATCTCTCCGTACCTCACAAGGGCCCTTCTCAGCCCTGTACCATTACATATACGAGTATGCCCATAGCTGCCCGTGGTCCAATCTCGGTGGGGTATCATTCTTCTGGATCTAGTTCCTGAATTACACATGATGTCAGATCGCCCACACACTTCACATACGGTTAGCAGCCAGGCCAAGAGATTTCGGAAGGATTAAGTTTTTCATGTAATACGGAGGACTCGTAATGACCCCTATGACCTAAACACAACGTAAAACATTTATGCCTTCGCAGGTTTTGAACCCACGGCCGAAGTCTCCACGTACTTGGGATCACTTGCCCGAAGTCCCCGACTCATGGGGCCGAACTACTTGACCGCACTATTTTGTAATCGTGTTTCGGTTCTGTACCATAATAATTTGATAAAATAATGATGTAATTAAACCTGACCCTTGGTGGTGCATTCACGTCTTATGTGTTTTGTAACATTGCAACAATGTGGGTCAATTATTTTGACACCATTCGTTTCCACAGCAACAATGCAAACCAAATTACTGCGTTAAAATCTAACAAATTTTAAGCCTTTCAAAGTATCCAAAATAAAATCTTAAGAAAAATCGTCAAAGCTCCATGGTTCATGTCCATCTTACAAATCTGTAAAATCAACCTTTATGTCTCAGTAGACACCTTTTATCAACCTGGTTTTATTCTTCAAGTGATCTAGCTTGTCAATCTGAATTCAGTCTTGGCAAGACTTTAAGTAAACCTCGTATTATTCTTGTTTTCCTAAATATTTATTTAAACTGCTGTAAAATTAAAATTTAAGGCAAACGAAACAATAAATAACAATTATTTTCTTCCACATTTAATAATATTATTGTTATTATTTTTTGAAATATCACTGAACTAGGAATTTAAAAAGAAATATTATTTTTAAATCCCTATTTCAGTACGTGCTTAACATATTCGATACTATACAAAATTAGAAAAAATCTCAAGTAGCCTAAGAATTTTCAGTTCTAAAAGTTAATTTATTTAATACATATATCACATTTGTAAGACAAAAATGTCGAAAAAATAGAAAATAAATAAAAAGGTTCATACTCCGTTTGTTAGGTTACCGCTACTTCTCCTTGGAACTGATCACAGTGAACCAAGGAAACGCTTGATCAAATCAATGGGTTTCTATAATTCTTATCCAGACAGTGGTCAGCAACGCCTCGGCTAGAACTTAAGCTGGTTGCAACTCCCTCATAGTCTGGATTCGAATCTAGAATCTTCAGGTTATGAAACAAATACAGACTCGCAAGTACAAACGCTATCGAAGTTCGCCACAGGCTCAGTCAGCTCTGAAGAAGCATTACCATTACCTCCACTGAGTCTCTGACTGGGAGGTTCTAGGGTTCGAGTCCCGTCGGTAGAGGATTTTCGATCCTTAGCTATGTCGAATTCTTCTGGAGCTGGAGCTATGTGGAATTCTCAGAATCTTACTGGAGGAGAATTCTAGCGACGGACTGGATAGTTGGCTAGTTTTTTGTTCTCTCTCCGATCAATAGCTGGCATAGCAGAGCAAGAACAAACAACCTTAACGAATGAATCAGGGGAAAGTGCGCGATATTTCCTTCCTCATCTCACTCCCTTCCTCTCCCGTTAAACGCACACCACTTATATACGCTACTACACATTTTAGAAGACTAGTCGGGAACGTAGAGCTCTTCGCGGCTTGGGCGGTGTCCCGCTGGAGGATACCCGGAAGGGAAAATCCAGCGAGTCGACGTGTAAGTCAGCGCCGGATCTCACATTTCACGGGGGGAGGAATACTGAAACCTCCCAAGTGATAACATGTATTACACTTACGGGACTAATTATATTATTCTAGCCGTTGACGCACCCGGAATCATCAATCAATCAATCAATTATCTTCGCCATCTGCACCATCTCCGGCAAAGAAGCTTGTCCCGCCGAGCCATCTTGCCTGGCTGCGTGCTAATTTCGTGACGTGCTCCTTCGCGCGTGTGGCTGCGCTCGCCCGCAGAAGAGCTCATCCTCTGCCCCCCTGGCTACACGCACGTGCGCCTCAACCGGCGTTAATGAAGGTGTGGGCGAAGTAATTAAGCTGCGATTTCAGAGGAACTAGGAGCACTGCCAGCTCTTCACTACGAGCCGTCTTTCAGTGGCGACGCGGCATCGCACGGATCCCCATTTCATTCAGATCATTAATACCAGGCCGAAATAGTTATGTATGCATCAAGAGCGTTATAAGTGTTCCAATGATCAAGCGGCGAAAAAAACGCCCGAGGGCTTTTGGCCCGAGATCGTTAGAACCAGTTAACGCCCGTGGTACGTAGATAATTATATTTTTTGCCTATTTTTTTATTCAGATTTACTTATTTATTAATCAACTAGATGTTATTGTTGATTGGGTTTTGTTTTTCATATTTCCCTTTCATAATTCCCTCCATAAGAGAACATGTAGCATCATTCAACTGTTTTCATATTTCCCTCGCAACCACGATCCTCTCGATTCACGTAAGTTTAAGCTTATCGAGCTTCGTGTCGAAGGCAATAACAAACTATCAGTAAAAATTAAACAGATTTATCCTCAACTATTATCAAACAGGAATAAGCGTCAAAGATTAGGTTTTCTGGCACATTATTTACTTTGCGTAACGTAATTAGTACCACTATTACTAGATTTGATAAATTGAATTTAAAAATACAGAAAATATGTTATGTACTTGGTGATTTCACGACGTAACTAAATGACTATCGAATACTTAAAATATGTATGAAAAATAAACTTTTTAATTCGAAAAATGTGTATTAAAGTTAATATGGTTAAAAATGTTTTTGTGCTGTACATTTTTGTAAAAATATATTACAGTTTGATAACTATTGCACGGATAAATATGATTTGAAAATCTTTCTTAATGTGACTTTAAATGGAGTTGAAAGTAAAATAAAAATGTTGGTCATGGTCTAGAAATACAGTGTTTTCTTTTTGGCATGCAAAAGGCTCCCAGCGCCACCTGAAAATTTTTATTCCCCTATTTATCGCCAGCACCAGGGAACGACACTACAGCTGTAACTAACATTCTCATCTCTTACTTGAAGCGTGTCAGGCTAAGTGAATATGAGATCTTATTAGGTATGGAATTGTGAAATTTAACTTTGCTGAAAATTTATCCAGATTTATTTAAGGTGCCGCAAGTACGACATAGCCTTCTGTGGGTTTTCCACCCTTCGAAAGTTCATGCACCTGTACTTTAATAGAAGTCGCGTTCTGAAATTTGAGAGGCCTGAATGTTAACCAATTAATAACCGATGTGCATACATTTTTGTCCAGTGTAGCCAGTAAGAAAGTTTTGACTTTGGCGATGTAACTAGCTTTTGTAAAAAAAATGTCATACGTAGTAGTGCCTATTTTTGGTAGGATACTTCTTTATTTATTTAATGTCAGAAACAGTTACAATCTGTGTGAGACGTACAATGGGGGAGAAGTGTACGCGTACGCATGTTGCCTTCACAACTGTTGAGCCCCTTAGGAGGAGGTTAGGAAAGGATTCATCTAAGAGATATGGAACAAACGCCCCGAGCTGCTCAGTCCATCCGACTCCCGTCGTTTAAAAGAGATTGGGTGTAATATAAGGATCAACTGCTCGTTTATTAGTTTAGGCGTTATTAGAAAAGATGGAAGACGGCAGATTCAACTGCCAATGGCATATGATGGATGTCACCCGCATTTCAAAAGGTGCAATGCAAACAAGTATACACCAAGATGAAGAGATGTAGAAATATATAGTCTTCATACGCATAGTTTAGGCGCTAGTGTTGTTCACGGACGGACGTTTTAGAAACAAAAACAACACTTTTTCGATATCAGAAAGCCCCAAAATATGTTTTCCCGTTGATATCTCAAAAACGATTTTCCGCAGCATTACATAACTTTCTCTATACTACCTGTATACGTACGCATACGAGAAAGTAAAAATGTTAGGAAGTGCGATGTAGCTGAAGAGCTTCGCTTCCTTGCCATTGAGGAAAGGCGCCTCCGTCGTTCGATCGCAGCCCGGAGGCAGACGCAGGCGCTGCAGTTGCGGTGGGTGGGGGAGGGGGGGAAGAGCACGCGTTCCAGAGCGCGCGGCGAAATCCCTCTCAGCTGCACGGAACGCTTGGCACGCGGCCGCCGGCGCCCACGCCGCTCTCGCTCCGCGCCTACACCAACCGCCGGCGCGTCTGCCCTCCTCCTCGCCTCACCTCGCTTCGCCACCGCCTCCGCCTCCGCTCCCGCTTCCGACCCTGCCCCCGCTCCACCTCTCTTCCCGCCCATACCCGCTTCCTTCCTAGCTCCTGCCCCCGCGTCCACTATCGCTCCCGCAGCTCTTACCTCTGCTTCCGCTCTGCCCCCGCTCCCGCTCCCGCGCCCGATCTGCACTCGCTCCAGCTCCCTCACCCACTTCGTTCTTGTTCCCGTTCTCGCTCCTGTCCTCTCTCTTTCGCCTGCCTCCGCTCCCGCCCCCACCTACCGGCTGAGGTGGCTCATGGCATCCATTGTTGCCACTGCAGTGTCTCTGTCCGGGAGATGCTATCGTTCGAGTCCCCAGTGGCAGAGGCTAGTTGGAAGTCTAGCCGAACTCAGCCGGTATCTGGAGGAGAATTCTAACGGCCGGCTGCTCTGATCGGTGGTTTTCCTTAGTTTGTCCGATCTATACCAGCGAATTTGGAGCAGAACCTTAACAAATAGATCATGGACTGCGCGCGATCTTTCCTTCCTCACTTTTGTTTCCTCCTCTCCCTTTACGCTCCTTTGCACTACACTGCACGACATCTACCTGCTTCTCTCCCCACCGCACCGATCACACTGGTCCAAAGTGACACCATAGCGCACTCAGTTTATCTGCTACGTCTTCAGAGCAAATATTTCAACTGGGAGAGTTTGAATGTGAAATTTCAAAAATGGAAATATGAAATAAACAACGCTTTCAACGTTTCTTCATCCAATGGAAGTTGGTAAAGATTGGCGAGGCGTTAATGCCCGGACATTGAGTCGCAATGTGCATGTCCAATTGTTGGAACTTCGCCCAATACTAGAACTTCACGTACCAAGTAGCAGAAGTTACCCTACGAGTATTGAGTGCTCGGCGTCAGCGTTGGAGATCGCAATATCCTAAGGAAGATATTGAAGAACAAATTATCCAATAGATTTTTTAAATGAGGCATCACGTGCATTATTTGAAATACGGTTACCAAGGTCAACGATGCTTTATACTAGTATTTGTGTGAGGAAGACAGAAATCCATTAACATTTAGTACAACATTGGCTGATTAAGCTTTTGCTCCGAAATTTGGATACTAGACGAAAAAGTGCGCCAATGATCATATAATACCATACTTTCTTCACCTTGCAATGAGCATGCACGTGCATTCGCTCATTGTCATTTAGAGGAGGTATGTGGAGTACAATCTCCGAATAAGCGAGCTGACACACCAATTTTTCATATCCACCTATTATTTTTCTAGTCAGTGATGTCCGTATTTTCGTTGTAGCAATATTTTTTTGTTTTCTCTCAGAATGTAGAATAGTTATAAAAGGCTTCGACCCCTTACATGTGGTTTCACAAAGAAATTTTTCTCTTGCAGATTTATTGTTGCCTTTATATCGTTTGAAGGCTTCCAAAAAACTGAAGTTAAAAATTGCACTGTTTTTTCTTTCTATTATACTCAAATGGAATTGTTTACAAAAAATGTGACGCATAAAATAGAAACCACTGGAGTGATTGCTTCCAAATTTAGCACGAATGTTTTTAAACGGGAAATAATAAGTCCGAGCAATAATACCCTAGTCGCAATTCAAAATCTGTTATCCCAAAATGTTTTTTTAACGAAATTACGATAATGATTTTGAATATGAAGTCTTACCAATCTACCTTTACGTTGTTAAAAAAAAACAGAGTGGAGCAAAATTCCTTAGAGTTTTAGTAGAAGTATTAGATGTAATAGAAGAATTAATTTTTGATGAATATTACTACAAAGTATTTTGAAACAACTATCGACAAGAAATATTGCCCCCGGTGAGTGATTTATTTTATGCCAAATGTGAACTGTTTGAGAACGATAATATGTACCAGTTTTTTTTCACATATGCTATATTTTTAGAGTTCCATTGTAAATTGTTCTTTATTGCAATCTGGTTGTGAATGTATTAAGTGTTCAAGAGATTAGAAATTAATATATTATTCTACATTAATTAATATTAGCATAGAATTTTTTAATCATTTTATTTGGAAAGTGAATGAAGTAGACCAGGGTTTGGGGTCAATGGCAAGGCAAGGCCGAGTGGGGTGGTGATAGAAGAAATAGAAGTAAGGGAATTAGGCAATAATAGGTAGAATTCCTATCTAATACATTATGGAAAATGAATAACGCGCCAACAAGGAGCACTTGAGTTTAATATTAACAGATTACAATATGTCTTCGATAAAAAATGGAAATATTTTTTTTACATATACTCCTGAAGAAAGCGCAGTTGCTGAGTTAGTGCGAAGCACCTTTAGACAAAACACGGCCAACGCCATGCACGCTAATTATCCAATAGATGATTGTGATACATGCCCGAACAATGCCGGGTGTCTAAAGCTAGTCCGATTTGAAAGAGTTCTTGCCCGGAAAGCAAATCAAAATTCAAAATTCTATTTTAAAATTCAAAATAGTGTTTCAAAATCCTTATACATTTTGAGGCCAACGTTGATTTTCTTCTTGATTTGCACGCCTCTTGCTGTGTTCTGTTTCGGGTTGGAGTGGGACTGTGTCTTACTTCAGTATCCACTCTCGCAACCACCTTAGACTGTCGATACTTCCACTTCGGAGATTGCAGCTCGAGTCCTAATCAAACCCTGTGGAGCATATGAAATGTACCGTCTCAAGTCTCATTTAGTCATAACATCTTAGCTTCGTCCGCATAAATAATTTTTGCTCCTGTTCATTTATCCCTATCAAAAGTCAAGGTGATAAAATACGATTGGCAAAAGAAATATCCCTTCTATTCGTTTCTCATGATTCCTCGAGACATGCAATGAGTTTATTCAAAATTATATGTTTTATATGTATAAAGAAAAAAATACTTTTAGCTCAACTCCAGAACGCTTCTTAAACAAATTTTTCAGTAGTTCAAACCAATAATGTCGTTTCAAACTGAAATTGATTCAAAGTTGAATTTATAAATTATTTCGAAGGTTTAAAAACTCTTAAAGGAAGACAATATTTTACTTTGAGTGCTGTTTTAAAGAAATAAGAATATTGAGTCATACGTAGAATGTACGTTAAAAATAAATTAACATACTAATAAATGACTCTTCCCTTAGCCTATCCAAACGTTTGAGATAGATACGGTACTCAAAAAAGATATACGATGCAATCATCCAAGATATTAGGTCCCTTGGGACTAACTAAGAGTTGGGACGAAGTCATTGCAGAAAGAGACTGTACGAGTACTTAACAATTGATAATATTGAAACTATTGAATCAGAGAATTTATTAAGAGGCCTATTTCATCCACTGAAATATGGTTTGTTTGTAAGAAAAATTGGTGTTTGAATGTTAATGTAATAGTAACAAAAAAACGTCTTTACTCAGAACATTTCTGAACAGAGGCGGTTGCCCCCTCTAACTCGTGGACATAAATGCTAGGGGCAATTTTCATTCGTTTTTCCTAAGGCATTAAGTAAAATGTGAGTATTATAAGATCATAAGCAACATTAAAATATCGATCACATGATTTGAGATATTTGTCAAACTTTTATCTCCATTTATCTGGAAAGGGAAAAAATTGGGTTTTTGCAGTATTACTCTGAGCTTACTATCTAAAAATCTTCAACTGATTGACGTTTTTTAGATAGTAAGGGTAAGTAATTTGAATTAAATTGTTGCTTTGCGCAACATAAAATAGATATAACAACAAAAAGTCAAATTTTAAAAAGTCTTAAGTACGATAAAAAAGTTACTTTTCTCTCTGCCCATCTAATTGGTGTGATTAGAATATGAACAGCACAAATCTCGATGCACACAATCAGCGGATTTTGCAAGAACGACGAGGCTACAATGTGCTTCGTACAAGGTCGATCTTTCAGTGCAAGAAATTTGCTCTGAAGGCGTGCATATCTCATGGACGAAGCTTTACAGAGATGCGGAGGAGGCCATAGGAAGAGCCCAACGCAGCGACGAGGCGGGACGGCGCGGCAGAGGCCAACAAGGCTTGGAGCCAGGGCAACCCCCCCCCCTCACCCCCCACACCCGTGGGGTTCGCCAAGGCTCCGGCGGCTGCCCTTGGCGCTGCACCCTCCCTCGCCGTTGCCAAAACTTATCCTTGTCCCTGCCACTCCCTTGTTTCCACCTCATCGCCCATATTTTCTTTAATGTCAGATAGGAGGCAGTTATTACAAAGTCGCGAGAATCCAAATCACACTGACATTCCCGTAGACTAGTTAATTAGGAATGCCAAACGTCTTTCCGCTTCTCAGGTTCGACAAAAGTTCACGTACTATATTTTGGAAACGGATGTACACTTCCATTAGTGTTCATGAAATGATGAAATCTCGTGATATAATATTAAATCTTCCTGTTTTACTTCTTCGCATACTACTTCGTATTTGACGCTTGCACAGTGTACACATACAGCGGGATGTCATACACGTTTGAATATTATCAATCCATATTCGTGAATTGCAGCTGACTACATTCTATTTGCTTTTTTCACCTACCATTCGACATTTCGATGTTTTTCCTCACTTTCACCCACCCTCATTGTTATTCCGTCACTTCCCCGTTTTCCCCCGACAGCCGCTGCTTCTGATGTTATTGTTGTCGTCAATTTGCCCTTGCTCTTGCTCTGCTAGTCATTTTATACATCATCGCCTACTTTTTCCTTCATCTCGGATTGCAGTTATTACAAAGTCACGAATCCATTACCGTTTTTGTCTACTACTTTCTAGGAATGGGGGATCCTTTGTTTTCGTCTAATCAGTATTATAATGTACGCGAGGTTCTACGTTTTGGAAAAGGGTTTAGGTGAGTGTACACTATTTGTGCATGTATCACGTGATATAATATGTATTCCATCTATAGTCACCCCCTTGTTTGTTTG
>BOPP01000012.1:14153980-14190126 GCA_017312745.1 Gryllus bimaculatus
AGTTGGCGTGGTGGTGACGACGGTGACGGTCCCAGAACGGGGCTGCGGGCCGCGTGACCCGCCGCTTGGCAGTAATTGGCCAACTAATGGCTGTCACGGGTCTCTTGCGCGACGCAATTCGCGTGAGTGGGGTCGCCGCGCCGCTGCCGTCCCCACCCCTTCCCCAGACCCCGCTCCTGCCCCCGCTCGCCTGCGCCTCGGTAATAGCTCACTCAGGCCGGGGTGCGTTTGCCGCTGCGTGGAGCAATCGAATTTTGGCCTGCGCCCGTCCACCGACCGACGCAACGCGACGGTGGCCAACAGCTCTCCGGACGCGCAGGTCAAGGTGGCAGGAGCCTGCCCCGCGAACGGGGGCGCTTGCCAATCGACTGCGAGATCCTACTCTCCCACATTTTAGGATATTTTGCGACTCTGTGCGAAAATTCTAGTTCGTGGACACTTATCGTTTTAGGCTATGTTCGCTCCTGGGAAAGGCTTTAAGCTCACTGGACAGAATTCGACCTGCAACCACTCCACACAGGCCAAAAACAAAACCCTTTGTCGAATAGTAACTAGTGACAAATTCTTGTCCAACTAGTTAGTAGCCCTTGACCTATCATAGCTCCAATATTTCCATTTCATTTGAAAAAAAATTATCTTCGTACTAAAAAAATTACAATTTTCGAAAATTTAGAGTAAATAGTGAAAATCGGATATATGTCACTCATCGCTAGAAGTGAATTTTACCCAATTCTCAATGGAAATTTGAAAGGAAGTTAGTGGCGTTATCACAGCACATTGCATTCTCGAGAAAATTTGGGAGCTGTTTTTGAGAAAATTATTTGTTTAAAATAGCCTTCATTTCACACAAAATAACGCGAAAAGTACTTAAATTTTGAAAAAATTTTACACCACCGCATTTAATGATCTAATTTTGAAAAAGAGATTCATAAAAGTTAAGAAAAATGAAGGAAAATTCCTCCAATCTTCAGTTTTCGCATAAGAGAGAGGTGCTATCTGGCGGTCCTCTTGACAACTGACTGAGACCATACGTGACGGACTATATTAATTAATGGAGGGTTACTTCCGCATGATAGTTACTGGAGGATTACTCCAAAAGTGCGAACTGCTTAACGCCCCCAAGGGGTTTGGTGACGCGTTGTGTCTTAGTTGAATGTTGTTAAAAAATGTCTGTTTACACCACGATACAAACCTCGACCGAGCAACAGATTTATGAAACATAATTGTTTCCTTATTTTCTTCTGTTTTGAAACAGATTTATGAAACATAATTGTTTCCTTATTTAATATTGTTTTTCTTTTCTTTTTGACAGTGTTGACAGTAATTTCACGGAGACGTGATGAATTGCATTTGGACTTTAAAAATATGAAGGACATGTTTAAATAAACGTATCTAAATATCCCCGTCAAATGTACTTTCTATTCTTCTCCGTGTTTTATGAAGCTTCACAAATTATTTCATTGATTTGGTCGTCAGACGCGTCACCAAATCTCACCATGTTATTACTATTGAAAATAACTGAAAGCAATGTTAAAATCAAAGAGGTTTTATTATACTACGCGGTATATTGCACATAGCGGTTGATACATACCGCCTCCTAAGATAAATGAGTCGGAGCTTATGATTGACCTGTAGGTAGGAAAGGTAAGAAATCTGATAGAAAAAGCGATAAAGTTTTTGAGATACACCGGCCCTGATTGGGATGTATTATGTGTATAGTTAATACTATTGATTTTAATTCCACGAGTGGAATGGTCACCGTTAATCACGGACACTGCATAGGATTGATTGACTGTGTGCCCAGATGTGAACTGCAAAGTTAGGCGAATTGTCAGTCTGCAGCTTCACAAAATTACTGGCGAACGTATCAGTCCAAACTGCGCGCCCACAAAAAAATCAATAAACTCAACATTTTAAAGTACGAAAACTTGGTTGCAAAACGCAGTTAGCATGTGCCATGATATTAAGGAAAGAATCTGCAAGAAGCTGTAATTTATTGTATGTGGCTTTCTAAAGCAGAAGACATTCTTTCTCATTAAAGACTTGCAACAAAAAAAAAACACCAAGCATTTCAGGAATTTTGTTAATTTCTATAAGCCTTGGTTCGTGTTCAGCCTTCATTGTTTCGCCGCTGCATACCATTGTTATAATTTATTACAAAATGCATTTTAAGTAGATTTACACTGAAGAGCAAAACAAATTGGTACACCTGCCTAATATAGTGTAGAACCTCCGCGAGAACGCAAAGTGCCGCAACACGACGTGGCATAGGGTCGACTAATGTCTGAAGTAGTGCCGGAGGTAATTGACACCGTGTATCCTGCAGAGCTGTCCATAAACTCATAAGAGTACGAGAGAGTGGAGATCTCTTCTGAACAGCACGTTACGAGGCTTCACTGATATGCTCAATAATGTCTGGGGATTTTGGTGGCCAGTGGAAGTGTTTAAATTCAGAAGAGTGTTCCTGGGCGCAGATCTGGACGTGTGGGCTATCGGATTTTCCGGCTGGAATGACCCAAGATCGTCGGGATTCGCAATGGACATGAATGGGTGCAAAAAAGTGTGTTAAGACAGGATGCTAACGTTCGTATCACTTGCGTGAGTCGTATCTAGCGGTATCTAGAGACCCATATCATTCCAACTGCATACGCCCCATACCATCACAGAGCCTTCACCATCTTAAACAGTCACCTGTTGACATGCAAGATCCATGGATTCATGAGGTCATCGCCATACTCGTATACATCCATCCGCTCGAAACAATGTGAATTGAGACTCGTCAGACCTGGCAACATGTTTCCAGTCATCAACAGTCCAATGTCGGTGTTGAAGAGGCGGGCCCAAGCTTTGTGTCACGTGTAATGATTCTCCTCAGTTGCCATCTTTCCCGTTCTTGCATGATCTTTTTGCGGCCGCAGCGATGCCGGAGGTTTGATGTTTTACCGGATTCCCGATATTCACGATACACTCGTGAAATGGTCGTACGGGAAAATCCAAATTTCGCCGCGACCTCGAAGATGCTGTATCCCATCTCTCTTGCGCCGACTATAACACCACGTTCAAACAGTGCTGCCATTGTAGCAGCACTAACAACTGTGCCAGACTGGTTGTTTTATATAGTCTTATATAGTCGTTGCCGACCGGAGCGCCGTATTATGATTGGTTTCAGATCTCTTTATTTCAATACGTACGGCTGTACCAGTTTTCTTGGTTCTTCGATGCAATAGACTTAATTATTAATTTATGCACAAAACACTTGATACTCTTGAAGTAGGTACTCTAGTACACGTCGGCTAGCGAGGTTTTCACCCAACCCGGTACCTTCCACCAGCGGGACACCGCCCCAGCTGAGACAAGCTCTAAGCGCCCGACCGACCTCCCAGTATGTGAGTGGGTGTAAGTAAGGAATGAGGAAAGGATAAGGAAGAGGAAGGAAAGATCGTGCGTGGTCCGTGGCCCGTGTGTTAGGGTTCTGCTTCAGCATTCGTCTAGTGTGGGACTGTAGCAGTCCCGCGCTTCCTGTCGCCTATGTAGAACACAACACGCTTTGTCCCGCGGAATATAACACCAAACTTAAAACTGAAGTAAACAATCGCGCGCCGCCGCCACCATTGTAGCCCGAGCAGGACACGACCTTTGTTTCCGCAGTGAAACTGAGTGACTTAAGGACGGTCAACATTAAGTTCCCCATTCCAGTCCGCTACCTATACCTCAGGGGAGACTTCTTCGATTATGATGTTTGGCCGACGCCTCTTTTTTTTCAAGTTGCTTGATGATGGAATGTGTGGCACTGAGTTGATATATTCTTTTCCAGGAGGGAATTAATGTCCTAAGGAGGGACGTCGTATTTCCTATGTTCACTGTAGCTGTTGGTGTATCGGACTGTTATACCCAAGTTGGCGGGTTCAAACCTGATCGAAGCCGAGGATTTTTAAGGGCGACAAAATCCTCCGTACACCTTTCTTCGGAAGGGAAGTAAAGCCGGCTGTCCTGTTTTAGTATATTTACTTGCATGTAAAATATCCTCAATCCTAAATGACGCCTCTGAGCTAAATTCAAATCGTCTGTTTCGTCACCCAAGAAATACCTCCTTACTTCGCCAGTTGGTGAAAGGAGCGTAGCGAAATTTGCGTGCAGACGAAGCTGGCCCGATGGCCCAAGTCACGCCACGTAAAATAAGGCATCAGTTCAATTCTCATGCTTATTTGTAATGTAAGTGAAACGGGACTAGTGACTTAAGTTCACTATGACCGAGGAGAGTTCACTACATCCGGGTTCACTATAGAGTTGAGTGCATTTCTCTATGCAGTTTTTCTTTAAATTTTAGATATTGTCTTGTACACTTGTTTAATATTCGTAGTTGAGTATTTTTGGTAGAAATCTTGACATTTTTTGTCGAACATTTCTCGTAAGGTACACCTGGGTATGTGGAACATACCGTGTTGTTGGTGCATAGGTGGATTGAACATGAACTAATAGTACTAAATAACTATAAAATCTTGTGAGTAGTATTCCATGCAATCATTTTAGTGTCTTGGTATCCCTATCTGTACATAACGCTTAATGGCAATATATTCAGAATACTATCCAGTAGAGTGAAGAATTGTTACAATTAGCACGTTCAGTATTATTTGCAATTAACACTAAGGGGAGGAAAATTTTTGGTATGGGGCCGTCTATAAATTACGTAAAACAAATTTGGAGTATTTTCAATACCCTCTCTCCCCCCTGTAACGCACCCATAACGCGTGCTTGAACCCCTCTAAATAGTTACGTAACGTTTGCGTACCCCCTCGTAAATGCAAGAAGTGAAAATAGATTATAGCGCAGTAAAACAATATGTATTTATTTCACTTGTATTGTCTATTAAAGAAATTAATTATAATATATTAAAGTATAAATTAGTTGGCAATGCTGGCTGTACCCAACAATAAGATTGAGGCAAGTTGCGAGTGAAGGAAGAATGCTTGGGCGAGAAATGGTTGATCACAAGCAATGCACACGCCGTGGTGGATGATGCTAGAGCGAGAGTCTACAGCGCCAATTTAAATGGATTCTAGAATATCATTCATATCAGTATGGAATATTTTTTGTTAATCTTACAGATTTAAAAAAAATCCATTTATTGTGACTATTTACAACTAATAAGTTTGGTTTATTAATGTTTTTAAAACAAATTAGTTAATATTTTAATGTTTTAGTACCGGCCTAAAACAAACGTTTCAGCAAATGTCGAAAAAAAATCAATTTTACGTAACACTTAACATCCCCTTACCCATATGAAACGCAGCGTTACGCTGTCTGGCACCCTCCCCCCTCTTTGGCGTACGTAATTTATGGACGAACGTATGCCGCACAATCCCAGGGTGTCAAAGAATTCTTTTTCCTTTCGCTGCTGCAGCACTCGGAAGCTCGATGGGTTATATCGGACACGTTATCTCTGTTTGCGGTCTTGGCAAAGAAACCTACTCTGAGAGGAGCTACTTGAGGTATACTCTAGAGTCATGATAGACCTTACTTGTAATACTCTCTGAGTCTTACATCTATGGATCGCACTCGCAAGCGAAACATTAAAAGAGCGGTCAGATCGTTTGATGCCAGCCGTGCGATTGGAGTGTGAAGTAAATGAACTGTTATCATGGCAGATAGCTGCTGTCAAAAGTTTCTTTTTGACATTTTATTAGTATTTGCTCGTTCTCAGAATTTTCTCATGGGGAAATGCTTGTAGAATCTTTTATTTTGGTATAATTTTAAAACAAAAATTGGGAGGCATTCAAGTAAACCTGCCGCAAACCCATTAT
This sequence comes from Gryllus bimaculatus, assembly GCA_017312745.1. Classification (NCBI taxonomy): domain Eukaryota; kingdom Metazoa; phylum Arthropoda; class Insecta; order Orthoptera; family Gryllidae; genus Gryllus; species Gryllus bimaculatus. Next base: position 14,159,782 of record BOPP01000012.1, read on the forward strand.
GATCCCCTTACAAATTCTTCATGGATTGAACAGGGATCAAACCCTGACACAAGTGGTGGAGGGCAATTTGACCACTACAATAAGGATTGCCTAATTCTGTCGTAAAGACTTTGAAAACCATTGAATTTAAGGTTGGATGAATCAAATCATGTATTTTTTTTAAATTTGAAGAGTAAATCAGCGTCACCTAGTGAGCAACACTGTGAAGTGCAATGACAAATCACACTCTTGTGGGTAACAGAGACATGACAACTCCTCTAGTCGAAGTAATGTGTTTTAAAGAGGCTCCTCATTTTTATTTTTCTGATTTCCTATTTCTTTTCTATAAAGTCACTGTCCCAGTGAGATACCTTCTGCCTTTTTAAATATAACTCAGAATTAAACAATATTTAATTTTTTTATGACAATATAACTGTCTTGTATATTATTTAAATCTTTAATTTACATCCGTTGGTTGTTTTAAAGACAGTCAACTGTGTCTTTCAATAGTGCATTACTACAACTTGTTAAAGTTCTATCTCAATTCATATTCAGAACTTCAAAAACATTTTTTTTATTGCTTCACATAAAAGCACAATGTTTCAGGAACACTTCTTCAGGTATCTAATATTAGATTGAGTTAAAGACTATTATTAATATTCTTATAATTAAAATATTTTGTAACATTATTTTTCAATAAAATGTGTGTACTAAATCAAGAACACAAGGTTAATCTTGATATTCATAAAACATAACTTTACATTAGCGACATAGTCAAATTTCAAAAGATTTTAAGTTGGCTTCATTGGCTGAAGAATTTCACGTGTTCTTGTTCACTTATGCGCTTTGCCCTCAAATTGATGGGGCCATCTCAATTTCTCACCTGAGATAAAATATGGATCAGCAGTGAGATTTTTTAAAGACTAGATAATTAAAAGAAAATATGCTGCTGCTTCTGTCTGTACTTATTCTATTCATTCAACAGTTGAGGAATATTGTAATTAGTTTACAAAAACTTGTAAGACAATTGTTCCTTGTTAATTATGATACTTTGTTGTTACAGCTGTCAGGTATTGTAATTCTGGCTGTAGGAGTATGGATGCAGGTGGAGTTATATAAATACATGGAACTATCAACTGAATTCTCGTCGACAGCGCCCTATGTCCTCATTGCAACAGGTGCTCTCATTGTGGTTGTGGGCTTTCTGGCTTGCTGCTGCACAGTCAAAGGACAACCTGTATTATTGTACATTGTGAGTATAAAGATTTTAAGAATTGGCCAGGAGCTAGAACTCTTACTTGATACTTGTGTGTATGGAAAGTAGAACCTTTACTATTGATAAGTAGTAATTTAATTAGTGCTTCAAAATTTGCTTAAATACATTCTTGTACTAATTTTATATAAACTAACTTTTCAGATCAATATGATTCAGGAGTCGCTAAAGATTAACTGAAAGTATTAAAAATGTTTTCAGTGTTATGAATTTCACTGAAAAATCAATTTCAGTATATATTTCCTGCAAGCTGAGCAGTTTTATAAAATATTAGTCAATTCTATGTTGTGCATAGCATTTTGATTTATTCTATCAATCCAAACATGTCAATTTTGACATTATGAATTAACAATACTTTTGTGTTGTTTCAGTATGGAGCTTTTCTGATGATAATCTTTGTTTTGGAGCTTGGAGCGGGAATATCTATGTATGCATATCGTGATAAGCTCATTGAAGGGTTCGATAATGGTCTGAATCAGAGCATTCTTATATATCCTTCAGATCCAGAAAAGAAAAACAGTATTGATCTCACACAGTCTACAGTAAGTTTTTTCGTATCAATATAATTAAAAGGGAAAGTATTAACAATGAAGGTTAGGGAAAAGTACTAACAATGTTTTCAAAGTTTGTAACTTCAATTAAAATAAACAAAAATACATTTTAATCAAAACAAACATTTATTTCCTTCATCTACTTTCAATTTTATGTACTTCAAATGGTGTGTACTGATGATATTAGTGGTTTACGTTAGAAGGGCACATAACTATGGGGATGACATTCAGGTGACAAGGGATGCCATTCAGCTTACTACATATGTGAAAAAGGTGAATGACAATATTATTTTTAATTATGAAAATAAAATCTTTTAAAAAAATGGAATAATAACATTATTTCAATGAAAAATAAACTTTAAAAAATGTGTAAAATGTATAATATTACTATTGTCCTATTGTGTAGCAATTTTTTCAGTATGTCTTGAAAACAAATAATACTGTCAATGGATATTGAATCAGGAAATTATTTTTTTTCATACTCCTTTCATTATATGCACAACTTAACAGAAATTGCAGATAAGAAAAGACATACTTCATGAATTGGATACGAATTCAATAAACAATTGGTGTGAAATTGATACACTTTTTAGTCAAATGAAGATTGTTCAAATTAGGCTTCACATTTTGTTTAAATTCAATGGTGAAGCCATCATCTTTACAATAAGTGTTGTGAACAAATTTGCTTGTCAATTAAATCACATTTTGACAAATGTACTTAAAGAAATTATAATTTAAGTGTATTTTCATAAATACAGATGCATATTACTGGGATAGGGAGGTAAATTGAGTGAATGTCATATTACCTAGTATCTCATCTGAGTAACATTAAATATAAGATGACCTGCCTGTATTAATGATGCTTTAAGTAGCATAATTTCTACAATCAATTTTTTCCATAAAATATCATGAGATAACATTCTTTATGAAATAAAGTGTAAGATGAAGTATATAAGTCATCTTAAATTTTTCTTTTTCTTTGAGATTGTTTCAATAATTTTGTTAAACATCTTATTTACCCAAGACCAGGCATGTAGCAAGGAAGAAAGTTGGGCGGGTTGAATACTTTCAAAAATGAAATCATATTTAAGTTTTACTAATAATGTTTTTCAGCTGCTGCAGCTATTAGCAAACTAATTATAATATAATAAGATCTTATTATTATTCATTCTGGAGGAGAGGAAGAACATGTCACAACAGAAGAAACTTTAATAGTAAATAAGAAATGGAAAGATTTCGTAGATGAACATGACTGGATAATCCCAAGACTAATAACAATGAAACTAAAAGGAACAAACAAAAAATGAATATAAGAGGAGTATATGCAGTTGAAGGATGGGCAGTAGAATCTGAGAGTTTGTATACAAATCTACAACTTGTAAACCTAGTAAGTAAAGATGAGCTCCTTGTTATATTAGGAGACTCTTATGCCAGAATTGGTGACAGAGAAATACCTCCATACAAAGGCTCGGAAGGGGAAAAAGCAATAAACGAAAATGGGAAAATGCTACTTAACTTTTGCCTATTCAACTACTTAAAAATAACAAATAGTTAACATAAGGAAAACCACAAATTCACTTGGAAAGAAAGAGACACCCGATCCATCCTAGATTATGTCAGGAGAAACTTATTTAACTATGTCAGGAACACATACACAAGTATTTTGAGGATGTAAAATAGACACAGACCACTACTTGGTAGAGAGCTAAACTAAACTCACAGTACAACAAATAAAAACTCGGGAATAATAAACACCACCTTAACTCAAGGTTTTCCTTCTAGAAGATGAAAGTATCAGAATGTTATATGAAAGAAGACAGAGAGAAAAACTACAGAAGGTAGAGAAACAAAATATTGAGACATTTTGGAGTTCACTTAAACAATTATTGAAACAGGAAAAGAGAGTGTAGGCTACATCATTCAAGATAACCAAATGGTTGAGAACAGGGAACAATGATCTAAAAGAGATGATAAACCAAAAGAAGAAAGCATACAAAAACTACCTCCAAACATGAACTGATAAACAACATGGAATATAAAAGACTATGGGCCAACGGGAGATGCGTCAGTCACATAGGTCACACAGGAGAGAAGACCGGAAACAATTTGTTAAAAGCATAGAAAGAGATGACTCAGACTCTCAATGAATGGGCTTCAAAGTTTTAAAACTATTGCCCATGAAAGTGAAAGATAAAATCAGAGTAGATGGCATATCAAAAGAAAATTGGATAAAACACTACTTCATTCTTTGGTACAATCCAACTCTCAGATCTAATGAAATACTAGAAGAAACAAGCCACATTACTGACAATGATGAACTAGACACCTCACAGAATTTAGAAAAACTCAAGACAGTAATAAGAAAAGCAAAAAATATGAAAAACCGTGAACCGGATGAAGTCAATAAAGAAGTCATAAGTTACGGAGGAAAAGAGCTGAAAGAAATGTTATTAGAATTTTTTGCAGAGTATGGCAAGAGAAAATTTTAATAGAATGGCAAGCATGCTGAGGAATAGATTCAATAAAACATGTGAAAATTTCATGGGAAAAGAACAATGTGTATTCTGAAAGGGTAGAAGCACTAAAAACTCCATCTTTATACATCACAGATGTTAATAGACAAAAGAAGGAAAAGGAATCTACCAACTTCTATAATATTTTTTGCTTATGAAAAGGTTAACAGACTGAAACTCTCGGAAATACTAGAAGGGGAAAAAGTTCCAAATCAGTTGCCCAATGTGATATAAAGTCTATACAAGAACTCAAGAATTAAAATCTGTTGCAAGAGGGAAGAAAGTTTGGCAGCAGTAACAAGTAAGAGTGACTTGGCAAAGATGTGGATTATTACCCACCCTCTTCAATGTTATTGTATTAACCACTTAGTGAGAAATTGGAGAAGGAAAGTTAGACATGGAATACACATCATAGAAGACAAGAAGATATATACTATCTTGTTAGTTATAGTAAATAGTAGAACTTAGCTTTTTAAATTTTTAAAAATCACATTATGAAAACAATACTATAGCATTTTATAGCACTATAAAAATTAAGATTTATCTTTTTGTATCATTTGTTTAGAAAATTATTGTTAAGGGAGGTGTTTGAGATAAAAATGTATTTTGATGTTTTTTTGGTTTTCCATTAAAATCAGTAAATAAGGGAAACTAATTTAATATTTTGCCATTTATGAACTTCAACAAATATTTATCAAAGTAATTTTAAATCCTTAGGTGTCTAATATAAAATATCTAAGTGTTGTTGTCGATGTTGCATTGCTAGTTAGCTAACACAAAGGAAACCATAAAATGCAATGTGGCAATTATATTGCAGATTTATGACCATTTCACGCTCTGTGATTTTGCATTGTATGATTGAGTTTGCATTTTATTGTCGATTGAAAAACTTCAGAAATATACTGCATCGACCGTCAAACATACAATTATTAATTTTTCTCAGCGTTTGGTAACATTTTGCATTTTTAGCAATTGCTAAAATGTACCATATCTAAATCTTGTTTGCTAGTGACCACAGAAGGGTAGTGGATTCTAAAGGTAATTTACAAAAGGCTGTTTTTGAATTGGCGAAAGTGACCCAAGAAGATTCTATGGGATTCACACTTTTGAAAAAAGTTCATCTATGGGATTCAAAGTTTCAAAGTTCAGAAAACAAAAGTTATGGCAATACAAGGCAAAAAACCAAGAGCCAAAATAGTAATAAATGGAAAATTAGTGAAACAAGTAAATACATTTTCATACCTTGGAAATATCATAAATGTTTACAACCAAACTCAGGAAGACATAGAAAACAAACTTCATAGCTACAATAGAATATGTGGAACAATTAAGAGACACTTTGACAGTGACATGGACCCAGAAACAAAACTGAAACTTCACTTTAAAACTGTTAAACTTAGAATCATGTATGGCTCTGAAACATGGGTAATGAAAGAAGCAGACAAGCAAAACTACAGGTGGCACATATGAGATTTCTAAGGCACCTCATGGGAATCACAAGAAGAAAGAGACTGAGAAATAAAACATCAGAAAGAAATTGAAAACCAAAGGTTTAGTGGAAGAGATAGAACAGTCTCTAAGGAGATGGAAAGCTCATTTACCGAGAATGAACAAAAAGGCATTGCCAACATTAATCTGGAAGTACAAACCAATTGGTATAGGAGATAGATACAGTCCGTTAAAAGAGGTGGCAACTGCAGGAACACTTGGATGACTAATAATACCAAGAATACTGCAATGAACCAATAGAAACAGGCTTTAGAGCATAGTTTTTGGTCAGTTCATGATGATAATGATGATGCCAAAAGTACCATAAGTAATTATCAAGGAAATCCATTTCTCATGGATTTATCAAGGCTTCATCATTGGATTGTCATCAATAAGTTAAATGTATCTGATAATGCCATTTTTTCTTATTTTAATATTTAGGATCTTCTTTAGCAACTCGGAAACAGTTATGTGTTGTTATGTCTTTGTATGAGATGTAGTGGGCCATTATGTGGGAAAATTATATTGCTAGTTAATTGAAATCTCTTTTTACTTTAAGCAAAGATGTTCAAATATTATTGAATGGTGTTTATGAAATATTTTCAAAAAGATAATGAGACAGAAAGGTTCAAGAACAAAAATTATCATTATTGTTAAGGTAGTATTTATTATTTTTTATGTTTCTTAAAAAAAAAAATTGTGTATTTTGCAGCTTCATTGCTGTGGAAATAAGAGCCCTTATGATTGGCCAGATGAAATACCTCCATCATGCTGCAAAGTGACTCCATGCGATACCAAGGATCATACACAAATATACAGCAAGGTGAATATTTCTGCTTGCTTTAATTTCCTATGTCCTTTCCTTTAATTTGCAAGCATCTTTTTTGTTCATTTTCATACTTGAATATACATTTTTGGATAATGTACTTGTACATTTGTAGATAATGCAATATGAAAGGATAACATTACATCACATTTGCCGATGATATAAATATTGTTTATCATGTTAATTATCTTACAAATGATGCTTTTACATAGAACTGAGTTCCTATTTCTAATAGTTTCTAATAAGTTCATTTATTTAGTAGCACCTATTCAACATGTTTTTGAAATCAGAATAAACGCTCAATCTGTTTATATGTGGATTCTTAAGTCTATTTATAGGCCACTTATTTTTTGTCTGATTTCTTGTCATATGATTTTTTTCTCATGTACACTGTATTCTATTCATACTGTATATGTAAATTGACAACTTTTATTGGAATCTAATTTTCTAAATAAGCAGAATCTCAGAATAAATGTTACAAACTTCTATGTCATATGTCATGTAGGATTGATGATCACTTTTTACCATTGAACTTGTGGTAGGAAATTTCATGTAAAAGTTTTCACACGTAATATTTAATGATTAGATACTCCCCATAACGACTACTAGTGTTCAGCAGTTCACTTTCTTATGCAGTCAAAGAGATTTTGTGTACCTGGCAAACACTGTGTGTAAGGAGTTGCATAACAATCAGGGGGCAAATTTCACATTACCACTTTTGTTATATGAAATTTCTCACCACGTATTTGTGGGCAAAAAGTAGTCATACTTGATCCCCCTGTATGCCAGGGTTGTAATATTTATTCTGAGACACCTATATTTCCAGGTTTTGGTTATAGTAAAATTGTTCTATTGATTAATGGAGTATCTGTTATTCAATGATTTGTGTTTCTCCTGGCCCTACTTATTGTTCACTCAGTCAGCAAAAAATGGAAATTGTAGCTGTTGTTATTTTCCTTTGAGTGATGCAGCATAGTGATTGTGCAGCATTAGGTCAAAGTATGCGCGTCATCTGCATAAATTATTGGGGGGGTAAATCCTGTTTGATCCAAAGTCCCTAACAGCAAAAAATCTCTGGTTTATTGTGGAGCATCCAATCAACAGAATTGTTTTGTGAGGTACTACTAACATACATATCTCGCATATGGTTGACATATGACTCCCCATCTCCATTTGTTGTGATTGAGAGAACATTAGTGCATAGGTAGACTATGTGAAGGAAGTTCTGGTACGATATGCCTTTCCCCTCCTAAGGCAGCATCAAAGCCTCATGTTCCAGCAGGATAATGCTTGCCCTCATATGGTACAAGTGAATCACAACTGTTTTACTGATGTCCTTGGCCTGTAGGTTGTCTTAGGGGTGTCCATAAATTACACAATGCAGATCTAGAGTGTTTTGTATATCCCCTCTCCCTCCTGTAAATTCACCAGTAATGTGGGTTGGAAGCCCCCTAAATCATTGCATAATGCTAGTCATACTCCGCCCCCCCCCCCCCATTTGCAGTAAATAAAAATAAATAATATAACAGTTAAATCAATTTGTATTAATTTTGTTGGTGTGATATATTAAAATTTATAATTGAAGTCAGAATTAGTTGGTGATGTGGGGTGCACCTAACAATTGTGGGGACAGTGTTTAAGTGAAGGAAGGACACATAGGTGAGAAAATTTAAGTTAAATATAATACTAAATAAAATAAATTATTTCAGAAAATGTTGAATAAAGAAAGGAAAAAAGGTCAGCATTACATAACACTAAACTGCCCCTGTGTAATTCAGCATAACCCTACCTCATACCTCCCTTCCCTCTAGCATTAAGAAATGTAAGGATGATTAACTTTCTTGGCTGGCAAGGTCCTGGACCTGCCACCAAGCACATATTTCTGGGACCAATTGTGGCTGCATCAACTACTATAGGCAACATCCAGTAGGTAGGATCTGGAGAGTCAGTTGCAGCAATGGTTGCATGATTTTCTTCAGGGTAACATTATACTTCTCTAAGACTCCACGCTTGCACATAACAGTGTGTGTGTTTGTTACTAGAGGCAGCATGACACCCTATTAATTGTATAATTGCCATGTATTATCCCCTTCAGTAATTACCATGTTTGTACCTCTTGGGTGGCTCATAAACAGCATGCTAGCTTTCCATGGTGCAATCCTGGGTTTAATTCCAGGATGGGACAAAAATAGAGCTGTAGCTTTCCAATAAAATTGTCTCAGTTTCTGCAGCTGTGTAATGAAGAAAAGCTCAGGTGGACAGAGTTTGTTAGAAATGGTAAAGAGAATACATCATGCTTGCCACATGTCTCTTACTCCCAAGTGTGGAAATTAAACTAAGGGACACTGTTAGCTAGCTGGCAATTTCAGACAATCAACCCAAATATCAAATACATACATACAATGTATTAATATAATAAATGGATGTTATGATGTGGTTTTGTTATCACATCAATCTAAATTATAGCATTGCAAACATCTAAATGCTAGCATGCCTTGTTCAATTTCAGAAAGATTTCAGTATGATTGGATATCACAGACTGGAGAGCAAGATTAGGGAAAATACTAGACCCGGAGCCTTGATGTTATCAGTTCTGCTGATCACAAGCAGCTCTTCTTCTACTTGCTCAAGCGACTTTGTGTTGTTAGCTTGCTCAAGTGGTTTGAGATGTGTACATGTCAATACATTTCTATTTAGATTGTAAACAATATTTTAATCAAAAATCTCTTCTTTTATTTCAGGGATGTTTCAACCTGGTTATTGACTTTTTAAATTCAAATATTGGCCTTGTAGGCGGATCTGCAATGGGCATTGCTTTCTTTCCACTTGTGGGAATGCTGCTTTCTTGCTGCTTGGCCAAGAACATCAACAAGGCCAAATACGAGCAGATGGCCTGAGAGCAGGCAGAGGTTGGCCCATCTGCTCCAGCACTTGAAGATCTCTTTGCGCCCCCTCTTCCTGAGTAGTTCTGAAAGGGTATCATCTTTAGTTATTCAAAATTATAATGCCCAGTACATTACTTGAACATAATTTTAATTTCATTCATATTTTCAAACTTTCATTCTGATGTTCTTTTTCAAGAACTTCTGAATGACAGTTTAGTTTGCTGTGTTTGTTTCTTAAGCTGTTTGCAACGTGTTTCAGCTTATATAATCAAACTTCTTTTAATATTATGATAATTTGTATACATCAGAATCTTAATTTTTAAAATTATTTTTATTTTATTATTGCAGCAGAATTAGTAATGCTGGAAAAATGGATACCAAAAGTCTCTGTAAGTGTTTGTGTTCTTAAAGTGAATGTTTTCTTTCAAAGGGCATGTATCCCAGATACTACTCATTATCTCAATTGTGATTATATTCAGAAAATAAATAAAATTCAAAATAATGTAATTCACTCTTCATCACACATGTTTTATGACTGAAAGCTATCTATCGTATTCTATTACATGATATGTACTTGGTATTAGAATTTTGTTCCAACTGACTCACCTGCCACTAGGAAATCTGAGTGGTTTGTAAATGATTATACGCATGTAAATGGTAACATGTTAACTCAGGAAATAATACATTTATCAGCTATATTTGATCTGAACTTCTTGAATGTAGTAAATAAAAAATATTATTTTACAGGAGGATTTTGTAAAAATATAAATAATAATAGTGAATTAATTTAATGATGTATAATTTTCTACTGAACTTTGACAAATGGAAAATGACTGCTATATAAGTAGGATTTTTTTAAAAAACATATTGGTCATATTTATTTTCAATTTCATTTAACTTCTTTTGCTTTGTCATGGAATTCATACACTTTATTATTTAATAATAACCATAATAATATAAAATATTGGTTGATAATTCATCTTTTTACATTCCACAGCAAAGGAACAAATTTTGATGTTCTAGTGTTTTGGCAGGTGGGAATGATGGAAAGTTCATCCTTACCCTTTTTTTCTTCAGAGCATAGATGTTTCTTCATGAATGTGGTTTCTAACTATTTATCTATTCTACTTCTTGCCCATAGCTTGTGAACCAAAAATTAAAGACATGTTCATCAACATGTTCCTGTACTCTTTGAATGTACATTAATTAAAATATGCACATGCTATAATTTCTTTCAAATACTGTACTGTTTGTGAGCTACAGCATTGAAATGAGTGTATGTATTATTCTAATTGTTCAAGCTCTTTGTACAAAATACATCAGAAGTATAAAATTTTGACAAGAAATTTTATACATTATCTGCAAAATGTGTGTGCAAATAGTTATGTAATTCTGGAAGTTTTAGGCTCTATTCTGTGTGCACTCACTTTCTCTTCTTCAGTTGCTTAAGTGTTTGAGAAGAAATGTATTTTGCATTGATATTAAAAATTATATAGATCTAAGAAAATTTTAATTCTTAATTTTTATTTATTTTTGAGAATGAAGTGCATGTATTACAAAATGAAATATATCAAATATCTTTAATTCCCAATTGTTCTTTCCTGTTAAAAATAAACTGTAAAAAAGTAATTCTGTAATTTCATGTAACATGCTATTGAATGTAATAGTTTTGTTTACATTGTAGCATTGTTATTTATACTAGAAATCTCACATTTCTGATTTGAAGAATGACAAGTTTCAGTGAAACTAAGTGTATTGAAATCAGTTGAAAAGTGCTATAGACTACTTTGGAACCAACAGCAGATTACTAATGTGAAATAACACTTTGACTACTATCATAAGGTGCTGTTTCATGAAAATGAACTTTTTCAGATTGAAGAGTAGTGCTCAGAAATACATTTATTTTTATTGAGTTAAAAAAATGAGCGTGTCTGAAGTCTTTTATAAAAATTCTGTATGGTATGCTCTTACAAGTAAGTGGATTGGTTATCATCTCTAATTTAATTTTAAGTTCAAAATAAAATAAATGATCTTGTATTTTATTTTTGGAGGAAGTCTAATGAGTGGGTATTATAAAAATCTAGTATGGGGTTGAGCAACAGAATTAAAATGATGTAAATGGTGTGTTTTAATGATAAGTCTGATTATATTATATTTGATAAAATTTCATTTAGGAGAGTGAATATGAAGATAATGTAAATGGAAAAAATGTATATTTTCCATGTTCAAAGAATTTTCAATGGAAATATTTTTTGCTCTATATTAAGAAGTCATGTAAGTTTTATAATAAGTATAACATAGTTTAATGCTAGGTTGATAAGCCATGTTATGCTGAAGCAAAAAACAGTTTCAAATTTGAAACTAGCTTTGTACTGTGTTAACATATGAAGAGGATGAGCCTTATTAGTGATTGACATTTTTGTTAAGTTTTCAATTGTCAACTATTTGATGCTTCTTGTTTACAATTTTTGCAATTATTTTTTATGTTTTTGAACTTAACTTAGATCAATGATCAAGTCTTTACAATAGGAACTAAAAATTAATTATTGACACAATCATTTTTCAGGCAGTCATTTGAAAAAACTAATAATGAAATTGAATGAATAATTGTATAACCAATGTATACTTAATAATTTCAAGTAGAATTAAATAGTCCGTTGTTATTCTCTGTGAATGACATGTATGACTGCAAAATAGTCTTACTAGCATATCAGTTAAAAAGATTAATAAAAGGTCTTGTTGTAAACAAGATGAGCATCAATGTAATATGCTGTAGTCTTTTTATTTGTTATTTGCACAAATATGTATTTGTAAAAGTTCCTCTATATTTGTATTTTGTGTGGGAAAATAAAAAGTGTAAGCAGTAAATACTGAAATAATTTTAATATGCCTTCAAGCTGTTGTTTCCAAATTATATTCTGTTACAAATCAATAATATCTATTAGAGGAGCAAAATTATTCACAGATTACAAGAGATGAATAGTTTTCGACAGTTTTCAGAACTTGAGTGTTTTAGAAGACCAAATGCATATATATTTTTTTACTACCTTTAGAGTCATAACTAACTCTTGAAAATTTCCACCCAACATAATTACTACATAATTACATAACAGAATTACAGAACTACATAATTACTACAGAATTCTCTGGTTAACAAGCAGTTAAATTTAACACACAACTGTTATTTGTGTAAACTAAGAGATGTTACAGCTGCCCATTCTTTCTTGCATTATTTCAAAATTTGCAATTTTAAAACAATTAAGAGAGTTCAACAAAACTGAGAGTTGCACCATATTTTTAATCATCTTTACAACTAACCAAGAACAAAGTTTAATTAAACAACGTGGAACCATTTTTGAGAAAATTTTGAAAAAGTAATTGTGGCTTCATATAAAATACCCCCAAAATTTAAAATATCCATTTCCAACTTGCAAGACCTCGCGTTGAACTTGGGGAATATCATTTTGAAGTAAATCAGCTGTACGGTTTAGGAGCTAGTAGTGACCACAGACAGTCATTTTACCATCATTTAATTGGTATCAAGGACACACAAAATAGAAATTCTTATGAACATATTAGAGGAAATAATTTACTATCAATAGGAACAAGATTTGTCATCTTTCTTGTCAAAAGGACTCACCAATGACAATATTTCCAGCAACAATTCACTGTTTTTTGGCACAGTATTACAATACTATCTCTTCTTATGAAGTAAGGGAAAGAAAGTAAATAATAAATAACAAAAAAAAATACTCTCATAATCTTATTGTAGTGTGCTAAAAGTTATTTTTATTTGATAGGATTGGCACTAAATGCTGTAATATTTCCTATAAATTCATTTGAATGTACACAATGTAAAAATACAAGCTGGAAATGAATAATATTTAAATGACATATCAGCAAATATATTTTTAATAGTATTTGTTAATGTATCTTAATTTTATTCAAAAACAAACAAACAAATTTGGGACAGTTTCTGAAGGTGAGTGGGCAGCAAAAGTGAAATGTAAGGGAAGGGATGTAGGGGATCTTGCTTTCAGCCTCTCCTGGTAGTGAGATTATTGGGAATACAGACAATATGGTTCTGAAACTTCAAATATATAATTCTTTCATTTAGATTTGTTCTACAGTATTTAGTGTCATTTGAATGAGGTTTTTGGTGTAATTAATATGAGAATTGCTTTTGCAATTTGCAAAATTCTGGCAGGTAAGTAAAGCTATGCATCTCTTATATCTTATTAATGTAGTGTTAAGAAACTTCAAAAAATACCATCATCATTATGTAGAGATGTATTTTAAAATTGGGGACATAAACAGAGGAATAAGTTGGTCACCCCAAAAGATTGTGAAGAGAAAATGCACTTTAACAGATATTAATATAATTTTTTGCAGGAAACATCTTCCAATAACATATACCATTATTTATAGAAAGATTATCATCACCTGAATTATTATTAGTATTACAGTTTAATACTAATTTGATATTTAATAATAATAATAATAATAATAATAATAATAATAATAATAATAATAATAATAATAATAATAAAGTGTTCAAATTAATGTTCTATGGCAGTTGAAATAGTAATGTATTTTGTTTTATTTGTATTATTGTTTTCAGTGTCATCTTAAAGGTTTAATGTCCATTTGAAAATATTAAATGAAATGAAATTATTAACTTTTCTGGTTTACATTTAAAAGAAATTGAATTTGTGATGTATATAGAGAAATTCCAAAAAATATATTTACTTATATGAAACTTAAAAGATAATATGAATACTATCACTAGAGAAAGTAGATTTTAGCAATTACTAAAAATATGTTTGTATGTTTCTCGGTCAGTGCAGTATATTTCTGAATGTTTTCAATCTGTGATAAAATGTGAAATAGTCATGAATGTGCATCATGCAATATCGACAACATCACATAAATATTTGAAAACATTTAATTTGGCAGTGGCCAACAGCAAAGAAGCTGAGCTATTTTGCAGTCAATATAGTTTAATTGTTACCACCAGATGAAATAAGTTAAAGGAAGCTAACATTGTAATATACTCTCAGTTAATCTTCCATTGATTGTCTTACAAGTTCAATTTTTTACAAATTGCAAGACAATCATTCTCCTCTTCTTTGAATAATGTTATTCAGACCCCATAGTTCTGCACAAGACAGGAATCATTTAAAGGATTGAAAATTACTTCGTTAAAAATGTGTCAAAGTGGTGAAATATTGAATTAGTTTCCTTTATTTCCTGATTTTAATGGAAAAATCTAAAAAGTATAAAAATACATTTTTAGCTCAAACACCTCCCTTAATAATAATTTTCTCAACACATAATACAAAATGCTAAATCTTAATTTTTAAAATGCTATAAAATGTTACAGCATTGTTTTCAGAATGTGATTTTAAAAAATTTAAAATGCTAAATTCTACCATCACTATCACTTATGTTCGAAGTACGAATGAAAGAATGCTTTATGAATAGAACTTTTATGGAATTTTCATAAAAATGCAACAATGAGAACTCACAAACAGAGAAACTATGTTAAATAAAACACTTATGTAAAGAAAATAGTTTATTTAATACTTTTGTCTGTAAAAGTGTTATAATATTGACTAAATTAATTAACTGAAAGTGAGTGATTTTTTTTTATTTTATTTTATTTTATTTTTTTAAATATATCATTTCTCAGTCTGTTGCTCAATGAACAAAATATTTGTAGTTTTGAAAGTTGTCTTTATGCTGAAGAATTATTTTAATTTGCAATGAGTTTAAAAATATCAGACACACTAATAATTGTTATGCAAATAAATATTTTTATTAATAAATAATAAGTAAATAATTATACTTTTGTATTAATTATGCTGGTACAAATTGTTGCAAAATAATCACGTGCATAGAATAATCTACTAATTCCTGAGCGAAGAGAAAGATGAAAAAAAAAAACAGTTCTTCTGGACAAGATTCTTCAAATAACTATCAATTTGAAATTCGCGGGAGGGGTTGAAAAACACTTTATTTCCGAAATTGGCGGTTCTAACAAGTTGCCGTCAAAGCCCCCGGGAAATGCACGTATTTAAAAAGTATTGGAAATATAATTATTTTCGATATCGAATCTCTACGCTGCATCAAGTATTAAGTAAATTTTCTCTAGAACAGAGAGTATGCTCTACACTTGGCGAGTTAAGAGACGGAGATGTTATCTAATTCAATTTCAACTAGCGGTGCTAAAACAGCACGTACTTTCTCGCCATTAGTAGAGTCAATGTAGTATTACTCGCGCAACTTTTCTTGAACGATGGATTGAAGAAATGCGGCTAGAGTAGGGGTATTAGTTACGATATCGACCACTAGATTTTATGAAGCAATGCCAATCTTTGGAGAATCAGTCATGCCTTCGCAACTTTCTCATGAGTTCGAGGTATCTACTGTGAAAATATCTTTATCTGATCCGAACATTTCTTTAGATTTTTTGAAGGAAAGTAACGGACAGAACATCTCGTCTCAAAAGAAAATTGTTTCTATTTCGTGCCAGTGAAGATGTGTTTTTGAATGTTATCAGTGCTCGCTGCGAGCTTTTGTTTTCAATTGTTTATTGTGCCAGAGAGGGGGAAGGTTATCGTTCAAGAAAAGTCGCGCGAGTAATACCTACTCGTGTTTCAAAGTTGCCATGCGCTTCATATAGTTTCTTATGTGAAGCTTATAGTTTTTGGCGTACAGCTACAAGCAGTTCAAACCATCAATGAAATAGTTTTCTTAACAACTAAATGGCGCTACAACTACATCGTTATTTTTCTCTTGATAAGTTTTTTTCTTCTGCAATCAATTAAGTATATTTTAAGTTAAGTAATTTCAAATCACAATTTAATTAACATTAACTAATAGTACTTTAAATAAGAAATCAATAAATGTAATTATTCATGAAAAAAGTTTTTTTTATGCTGAGTAATTTGCATTCGTATGCTAAGTAAGATATAGTTCGTAATATCGCCTTCCAACATGATCCAAATTCAGTCAAGGTAGACGATATTTGCATCACTTTATATTTTTAGTTATTTACGTTGACTATTCCACTCATGATATTAAAACCAATAGCGTTTATCTATATATACAAAATGCCCCAAGCACGGCGGTGTGTTATACGCGCACGTGTTCTTGAGCCTAGTAATATCTACCTCTACCAATGCCAACATTAGTTTATGAAGAATAAATGAGGAAACGAGCGTTGTAGACAAAATTTGATAACTGGAAATGTATGCTTCCGGATAATGAAACTATTTGCATCGAAAAACAAACTTCAAAAATGACATCAAGTTATTTTTATCAAAATATCCTAACTCCCCACTCTCGCAACTAGGGAAATGAGGGCTCAAGAAACTGTGCGCAGATAATATCTCTAAAATGCGTTCGTAGGCGTCCGCGGCCGAGATTCAATACATTCTTGGCATTTTGGAACTCTGTTGGACAATTTCAGTCGTGGAATAGTCCTATTAAATACTATTCGTGCTTTGGAAATTCTCAGATAAAGTTAAGATTAAGTGAATAGATATTCAGATTAAGTGATAGTGATAAATTGACACTCATAATAGATGAGATACATTTGCAGACAGTGATGGATTTTAAAGCATATAATATTGTGAGAACTATATCGCACCTCCAATAGAAAAGTGGCACAAGTGCGAAATCGTCATTTTTCAGCTAAAAGCTGATAAGAGGTTACCAAGAGGTACTGCTACTATTCTGAAGCTGATTTTGAATTAGTTAAATTACTGTCCGCTAGAATGTGAATATTTGGTACAATCTATAACGAGTATTACAGAACAACGAAACGTAAAATTGCAATTTCTGAAAAATCAGAAATTTGCACTTGTATCACTTTTTTTTTCTCATGCCAATCTACGAAATAAACCTAAATAACAAATACAATTCCTTAGATATTAAAATAACCTGTACCTTGATACATTTGATGATGGCGTCTTTACAGAATCCCATTTCATGAAAGAAAAGGAAAATAACCGCCCACGTCTGGTTGAAAGTGGTCGGGTAATGCGTTTTGTCAACCAGTCAATGATGATGAGTTGGCCATGCAGATGATTAGTGAACATAAGCGGAATGCAGGAGAACAAACGTCGTCCCCATCTAGTTCAGCGTCAGTTATTGACGCTGTGGTTAGTGTGGTCACGGTATCACATCAGGATATAAGAGCGGTACCTTAAATAAAACCACCTTCACGAAATCGAAAGGGTGGGGAGAGTGCTGTTTTAGCGAGTTCTCCATATAAGAAAAAGCTGGAAAACTTTTCCTGAAAAGTCCTTCCAAAATAGTTCGCAAAGAAGCAAACCAGTGGAAAACAAAGAAAGATACATGTTACCGGGAAAAAAAAAACAAGCCAATAAAAAAAAGAAGAAAAAAATTATGACAGTGAACGTTTAAATGATATTCCTCTAGGCTCTAGCAGTGATAATGACGAAGATATTTCTGAGATTGAATCGATGGTTCGATGGTGCAATGAACAGATGATTCAGATGACTTCTCCGGGCAGCAGTGGCATCTCTGCTCAACATGTTTCAATTGGAATCATACATTTTGTGAATCAGCAAGTGCAACAAAGAAGGAAATATGGGTCACTTATTGCAAGAGCACACAATTTATATCGCAAAACAAATATTTATCATTGCTTAAAATATTTTTTCTAGCATTTTTAAAAAACTTTTAATCTAATTTTTTGGAAAAATAAAAAAACTACATAACCAACCATTTGTTTTGTTTTGTCATGTCCCCTAATTCCGCCTAGTGAACGGTAATAGGAGCAAGGGTAGGCAATTTTAGCACGAAATTTTATGAACGAAAACCAGCCGTCATTATCGCCTTCTGTTATCTGTGCAGGATTTTTTCATGTGTTAAAAAAATAAGGGTTTTTAATATTTTCTTAAACATCGTTCAGACTATCTTCCAACAAAATTTTATCATAGCGCGAGAAAGTAATTACTGAAGTTCCCAATTGGATAAATATCCCATCTCATAACTCACGTGTAGAGACATTTTAATGAGTTATACAAATTAACATTTTAATTATACCCCCGTTAACTCTCATATTTAATGTATTCTTATGCACAGGAATTATCCAGATATTTTTAAAATAGCTAAGATTTGGCAGCTTTTCAAATAAGGCAAAATTAAATTCAAAATTATCAGTGAATTTCTCTTTTGCCGGTTAAAAAAAATATTAACGTGACTTTTTTACGTACGATTGGAAACCTTAGTGAGCAACACGCGTCTTCAGATTGCCAACATGGGTTTCAAAAATCAAAATCGACGGAAACAGCCTTATTTTCTTTTCTTAAAGATGTCGCCTAATCCATGGATCAAAACGACGCACCTATTCGAATAGATTATTATATTATATTTTTAGATCTTTCAAGAGCTTTTGACGTCATTGATCATAACATTTTACTCTCAAAATTATCTTCGTATGGAATTCGTGGTGTTGTTCCAGATTGGTTATGTTCTTATCTTAAACAACGATCTCAGAGAATAGAAATACGTTACTGGAATAATGGAACATTATGTACACACCTTTCTGATTCTTTGCCAATTGAATGTGGAGTTCCGCAGGGATCGATTTAAGGCCATATTTTCTTCCTATTATACGTAAACGATATGCCCTCGACGATTACGAGTAAAAACAGAAGAACAGTTCTCTTTGCGGACGATACGAATATTCTTTGCAATAAAGAACCGTAAATAGTACTTTATCAGATATTTCAAATTGGTTTCGTAATAACAAATTAATAATACATGAAATGAAAACTGTTTCAATGCAGTTCTCCACCTCAAATAAATAGCTGAGATCTTCCGTAATATTCTGGAGAAATACAACTTATGCTTCACAGGCTTTTAGATAAAAAAATATATGAATAAGCAATCCGTCCTTCCCACCGTACGTCCTTGCTCCATTCGTCCGCACCTCAATTTGTCCGTCCGTCATTACGTCCGTCCATCCGTCTGTCCACCCCCATTCGTCCGTCCATTGGTCCATCCTATCTGGCCGGCCGTCCTCCATACATCCAACCGTCTGTCCATCCGCCCGTCCGTCCCTCCATCCATCCGTCCGTATCTCAATTTGTCCGTCCGTCATTCCGTCAATCCGTTCATCCGTCCGTCGATTGGTCCGTCCTTCCGTCCGTCCTATTCGGCCGGCCGTCCTCCGCCCATCAAACCGTCTGTCCATCCCTCCGTCCGTCCATCCGTCCGCCATCCGTCCGTCCATCAGTCCAAAGTCCGTCCATCCGACCGTTCCTCCATCATTCCATCCGTCCGCCAGTCCGTTCGTCCACACGTCTGTCCCTCCGCCCTTCCACCGTCCGTCCGTTCCTCCGTCCGTCCGTCCATACATCCGTCCTCCATCCGTCCCTCCGTCATTCCTCCGTCCCACCATTAGTCCCCCCGTCCATCCATCCGTGCATTCCACCGTCCATCCGTCCGTCCGTTCATCCGTTAGTCAATCCGTTTGACCACCGTCCGTCCGTCCATCCATCCGTCCATTCATCCGTCCGTAACACTACGTCCTTCCCTCTCTCCGTCCGCCCCTCCGTCCATCCGCAAATCCATCCGTCAGTCGATCCGCCCGCCCGTCCATCTATCCGCCCATCCACCCCTCCCCCGTTCGTCCGTCCGACTTTCGTCCATCCGTTCGTCTGTCCGTCCGTCTTTCCGTCCGTCTCTTCATTCTTCCGCCCACCGTCCGTTCGTACATTCGTCCGAAAGTCCCTCCGCCCGTCCATCCACCTGTCCGTCCATCCGTCCGTCGTTCTGCCCGTCCGTCCATCCGTTCGCCCGGCTGTCCCTACGTCCGTCTACCCGTTCATCCGCCCGACCTTCCATCCGTCCGTCTACCCGTCCGTGAGTCTGTCCATCCATCCTTTCGTCCTTCCATCCGTTTATCCATTCGTCCGTCATTCCATCCGTCAGTCCGTTTGTCCATCCGTCCGTTTGTCCATCCGTCCATCCGCCCGTCCGTCCATCCCCTTGTCCGTCCGTCCATCCGACCGTCAATCCGTCCGTCAGTCCATCCGACCCTACATTCGTCCGTCAGTCCTTCCGTCTTTCTGTCTGTCCATTTGTCAGTCCATCTATCCGTCCATCCGTCCGTCCGTCCGTCCGCCCGCCTTCCCATCCTCCGTCCTCCGTCGAAGCGTCCATCCGTCTGCCCTTCCATCGGTCACACCGTCCATTCGTCTCCCAGACCGTCCTCCCGTCCGCCCGCCCATCCGTCAATCAGTTCATCCGTTCTACCAACAGCTGGTCCCTCCATCCGCCAGTCAGTCCATCTGTATGTACATCAGTCCGTCCGTCCTTCCGTCCATTTGTCCGTGCCGTCCGTCCGTCCTTCCGTTCTAACAACAGCTGGTCCCACCATCCGTCAGACCATCTGTCCATCCACCTGTCCGTGCATTCCTCCGTCCATCCGTCCCACCGTCGGTGCGTCCATCTGATCGTCCATCCTTTCGTCCATCCGTCCTTCCATCCGTCAGTCCATCAGTACCACCATTCATCCGACCATCGGTTTGTCCGTCCTTCGTCAGTCATCAGTCCTTCCATCCAACCATCCATCCATATGTCGGTCCGTTCCTCCGTCCGTCCCTATGATCCTTCCATCCAGCCGTCAAATTATCCGTCCATCTGTCTGTCCGTTCCTCCTTCCGGCCCCATGATCGTCCGCCCGCCCCTCCGTCCATCCGTCCGTGCATTACTCCGTTAGTCCGTCCATCTCTCCATCCGTCCGTCCGTCAGTCCATCCGACCGTCCGTCCATCTGCTCCGCCATCCGTAAGTCGAACGTCAGCCCATCTGGCCGGCCGTCCTTCCCTCCTTCCAACCGTTAGTCCGTCCATCCGTCCATCCATTCGACTGTCCATCCAGTCGTCTTTCCGTCAAGCCATCCGTCAGCCTATCCATCCAACCGTATTTCCGTCCGTCCATCCATCCTTCCGTCCCTCCGCCCCTCTTTTCGTCCGTCACTCTTCCTTCCGTTCCCCCTTCCGTGGATCCGTCCGTCACTCCGTACATCCGTCCGTCCGTCCATGCTTCCGTCCGTCCATCCAACCGTTCATCAGTCCGTCCATTAGTTTTCCATCCGCCTGTCGATCCGTCAATCCATCAGTCCGACCATTCATCCGTCCATCCGTTCGTCCGTCCATCCGTCAGTCCATCCACCCGTCCGTCCATTTGTCCTCCTTCCGTCCGTCCGGCCCTATGAACGTCCGTCCACCCCTCCGTCCATCCGTTCGTGTATTAGTCCGTAAGTACGTTCAACCCTCCATCCGTCCGTCCGTCAGTCCATCCGACCTTCCGTTCATTCGTTTGTCCATCCGTCTCCCCACCCGTCCACTCGAACGTTCGCCCATCCGAAAGTACCTCCGTCCGACCATTAGTCCGTGTCCATCCGTCCGTCCATTCGTCTGTCCATCCAGTCGTTTTCCGTCAAACCATCCGTCCAACCGAATGTCCGTCCGTCAAACCGTCCTTCCGTCCCTCCGCCGCTCTGTTTGTCCGTCATCCTTCCTTCCGTTCCTCCGTCCGTGGATCCGTCCGTCACTGCGTCCTATCTTCGTCCGTCCGTTCATCTGTCCGCCCATTAAACCGCCCATCAGTCTGTCCACTCGTTTTCCACCCGCCCGTCTATCCGACCTTACATCCGTCAGTTCATCAGTCCCACCATTCATCCGTTCGTCCGTCCGTCCATCCATCCGTTCGTCCATCTGTCCGTCCGCACATCCATCCATCCGTTCGTGCATTAGTCCGTAAGTCTGTCCATTACTCCATCCGTCCGTCCATTCGTTAGCTCATCCGTCCACCCGAACGTTTGCCCATCCATCCCTCCCTCCCTCCGTATGTCCGTCCGTCCGCCCATCTATCCAACCGTCCTTCCGTCAGTCGATCCGTCCTTCCGTCCGTTTGCCCAACCTTCCACCCGAACGTACGCCCATCTGTCCCTCCCTCCATCCGACCATTAGTCCGTCCATCCCTCCGTCCATTCGTCTGTCCGTCCAGTCGTCTTTCCGTCAAGCCGTCCGTCCATCCATCCATCCAACCGTTCGTCCGCCAGTCCATCCGCCCTTCCGTTCGTCTGTCATCCTTCCTTTCGTCGCTCAGTCGGTCCATTCGCCCGTCCTCACGTCTTCCCGTTCGTCTTTCCCAACCATCCATCCTTGCGTTCATCCACCCGTCTATCCGACCGCCCATCAGTCCGTCCATTCGTCCGTCAATCCGTCCGTCCATCCGTTCGTCAATTTGTCCGACCTTTCGCCGTCCGACTGTCCGACCGTCTGTACATCCGTTCGTTCATCCATCCGTCTGTCTTTGCATCCGTCCGTCCACCTGTCCGACCGTCCATCCGTCCGCCCATCAGTCCGTCCATTCGTCTGACCATTCGTCCGTCCATTCCACCTTCCATCCGTTAGTCCGACCATTCACCCGTCTATACGTTCGTCTGGCCATCCGTTCGTGAACCCATCCGTTCATCCGTCCGTTCATCCGACCGTCCGTCCATCCGACCGTCCGTACCGTCCTTCTGTTCGTCTGCACCTCCGTCCGTCCATCTTTCCGTGCATTCTTCCGAAATTCCGTCTATCTCTCCATCCGTTCACCTATCCGTCTACCCGAACATCCGCCCGTCTCTCCCTCCGTAGGTCCCTCCGTCAGACCATCCATTCGTTCAACCGTCCGTCCGTCCGTCTATCCGTCCCTCTGCCCGTCCGTTCGTCCGTCATCCTTCCGTCACTCAGTCCGTTCATTCGTCTATTCGTTCGTACATTCATCCGTTCGTCCATCCGTTCGCCCGTCAATCAATCCGTCCATCCGTCCGTTCCTCCGTTCGTCAGTCCCTCAGTTTGTCCGTCCATCACCAGTTCATTAATCCGTAAGTCTGTCCATCCGTCCGTCCGACTCTCCGTCTAACCATCCGTCCGTCCATCGGTCTTTTCTGTCCGTCCACCCCTCCGTTGTTCGTCTGTCCTTTCCGTCCCTCACTCCGTCGATCCGTCCGAGACTCGTTCGAAGTCCGTCCATTCGCCCGTCCACACGTCCTTCCATCCGTCAGTCCTTCAGTCCCACATCCGTCTATCCATCCATCCGTGGTCCGCTCATCAGTCCGTCCGTCCATGCATCCTTCCATCCATTCGTCCGTCCAATCGTCCGTCCATCCAACCGTCCGTCCGACCATCCATCCGACCGTTCATCCGTCCGTCCATTCATCCGTCCGACCGTTCATCCGTCCGTCCCTCCGTCCGTGCATTAGTCCGTCCGTCCGTCCATCCGTCCTTCATTCCGTTCGCCCTCCATTCGTCCGTACGTCCTTCCATCCGTCTCTACGTCCGTCCTTCCGCCCGTCTCTCTGTCCTTCCCTCCGGACAGATGGACAGACGGATGAACGAACGGATGCACGGACGGAGGACAGATAAACGGAAGGACGGATGACGGAACGAACAGACGGGGAGGGACGGAAGGACGGATGAACAGACGAATAGATGGACGGATGGACGGACGGAGGAACTCACGGATTGGCGGACGTTCAGGTGACGGATGGGGGAACGGATGGATGGACGGTTGGATGGACTGACGAACGGACGGATAGACAAATGGACGGACGGATGGTCGGACGGACGGATAGACGGACGGCGGGACGAAAAGGACGGACGGACTAACGTAGGGGCGAACGGAATGAAGGACGGATAGACATCGTTCAGATGAACGGACGTACAGACTAACGCACGGACAAAGGGACGGTCGGATGAACGGCCGGGCGGACGATTGGACGGACGGATGGAAGGATCATAGGGACGGACGGACATATGGACGGATGGATGGACGGACGGACGGATGGGCGGACGAACGGATGGATGGACGAACGGATGGACAGATGAATGGTGGGACTGATGGACTGAAGGATGGAAGGTCGGGTGAACGGGCGGATGGATGGACGAATGGACGGAGTGACGGAAAGCACAGACGGACAACGGAGGGGCAGACGGGCGGAAGGACCGCTGGGCGGACGGACGAATGGACAGACTTACGGACTAATTAACTGGTGATGGACGGTCGGGTTGACGGACGGACGAACAGAGGGACGGACGAACGGAGGAACAGACGAATGGAAGGACGGACGAACGGAGGGACGGACGGACTGATTGACGGACGAACGAACGGATGGCCGGACGAACGGATGGATGGGCGAACGGATGGACGGACGTGTGAATGGTCGGACTAACGGATGGAAGGGGGAATGGACGGACGGTCAGACGAATGGACGGACTGATGGGCGGTCGGATGGACGGACGAATGGACGGTCGGACAGATGGACGGATGGATTTACGGACGAACGGATGGACGGATGAACAGAATGAGCCGGACGCACGAACGGATGAACAGACGGGTGAAAGGTCGGAGAAATTGACAGACTGGTGAGCGGTCGGATGGAAGGACGGATGTACGAACGCAAGGATGAACGGTTGGAAAGACGAACGCGAGGACGGGCGAATGGACCGACTGAGTGACGGGAAAAAGGATGACAGATGAACGGAGGGGCGGATAGACGGACGGACGAACGGTTTGACGGATGGATGGACGGACGGCTTGACGGAAAGACGACTGGACGGACAGACGAATGAACGGAGGGACGTACTAATGGTCGGATGGAGGGAGAGACGGATGGGACTACATTCAGGTGGACGGTTAGGCAAACGGAAAGACGAATGGATGAACGGAAGGACGGATCGACTGACGGTAGGATGGATTGATAGATGGACGGACGGAGAGGCGGTCGGAGGGACCTACGGAGGGAGGGATGGATGGGCCGACGTTCAGGTGGACAAATAGGCGAACGATTGGACGGACGGACGGATGGACTGACGGGCGAATGGACTGACGGACGGATGGACTGACGGACGAATGGACTGACGGACGGATGGACTGACGGACAGATGGACTGACAGACGGATGGAGAGATGGACAGACTTACGGAATAATGCACGGACGGATGAACGGACGAAGGGGCAAACAGACCAACACGGGAACTGGCGGAGGAACGGTCGGTCGGATGGACGGTCGGATGGACGGACGGATAGATGGACGGACGATCGGATGGACGGGCGAATGGACGGACTGACGGATGGAAGGGGAATGGAGAGACGGATGGGCAATCGGATGGATGAACGGATGGACAGACGGATGCATGGACGGACGGATGGACGGACGGAGGGTCGCGCGAAGAAACGGGCGGAAAGAAGGGCTGACGGACAACGCATGGGCGGACGGATGGAAGGACCGACGGACGCGAGGATGCATGGACGGACGGACGGAGGGTCGGACGGACGGTTGGACAGGTCAACTGGCGGACGGGTGAACGGTGGGACGGGCGGACTGGCGGAGGGACGGGAGGGTAGATCGATGACGGATGGAAGGATGACGGACGATCGTAGGGGCGGTGGCACGGAAGAACGGACGTTTGGACGGATGGGCTGACGGACGAATGCACGAACGGATAGGCGGATGGACGGTCAGATGTGGGCGGATGGAAGGACGGACAGATGGACGGGAAGACGGGCGAACGTACCGAGAGATGAATGAAAAGAGTGACGGACGGAGGATGGACGAACGGAAAACGGTTGGATGGATGAATGCGGATGAACCGATTGGTGGTTAACTTGCGGACGGATGGTCAAACGGATAGACGGTCGAGTGGACCCACTGAGTGACACCGTGGGTGGACGGACGGACACATTGGGACGGGGATGGACGGAGGCTGAAAGGGCAGGCGAACGGACGGATGGTCGGATGGAGTGATAAACATACGGATAGACGGAATAAAGAATTGACTGATGGACAGACGGTTTCACAGACAGACACATTGGGACGGGGGATGGACGAAACATTGGACGGATGGATGGACGGAGATTTGGGTGACGGACGAATGGACAGTCGGGAGCACGGACGGATGAGCGAACGTATTAACGGATGGATGTACAGACGCATGGTCAGACGGACGATTGGCGGTCTGATGGACGGACGGAAAAAAGGACAGGAGTGACGGAAGGACGGACGAACTAAAGACGGAGGTTTGGACTAAGGGACAGACGGACGGAAGAGCGGGGGGACGGTCGGACGGACGGAGGGAAGGTCGGAAGTACGTGCGGACGGATGGAGGGACGGATGAGCGTTCGCCGACAAAAGGGGCGGACGAATAGACGGATGGACGGAGAAAAGGTTGCAGTGAAGGACGGATGGACGGACGGTTGGGCAGACGGATGGACAGACGGACTAATGGACGGACGAACAGTGTGACGGACGGACGTATGGATGGACCGATGGACGGACGTATGGGTGGTCGGACGGTCGGACGGTCGGAGGGACGGACGGAAGGGTGGTCGGACGGTCGCAGGGACGGACGGAAGGACGGGCAGACGGCGGGACAGACAGAAGGACGAACGGATGGGCGAACGGACGGAAGGACGGACGGAGGGATGGAACGGCGGAGGAACGGACGGACGGAAGGACGGACGGACGAATGGACGGTCGAATTGTTTGACGGGCGGACCGATGGATTGACGGAGGGACGGACGAATAGACGGACGGACGGATGGACTGACGGGCAGAGGAACGGAGAGATGGACAGACGGAAGCACGGACGGAGCTATCGACTCACGGAGGGATGGACGGATGGAAGGAATGGCGGACGGACGTGTGCACAAACGGTTTAGCGGTAGGATGGATGAATGGATGGGTGGACGAACGGTTGGATGGACTGTCAAACGGGCGGTTGGAAGAGCGGGCGGTTTGACGGATTGAGGGACACAAGGATAAAAGGACAGAGGGTCTGGCGTACGCAGGGAACGACGGTCGGACGGCCGGATGAATTGACGGAATGATGGACGGTCGGAAGCACTGAACGATGGGCAAACGGATGGACGGACGGATGGACAAATGGATTCGTGGACGGACAGATGGACGAACGGGCGGATGGATGGACGGTCTGGGGGACGGACAGTCTGTAGGACGGATGTACCCAGGGATGTACTGACTTTTGGGCGGACGAATGGACGTTGGATTGATGGACGGGCGGACGGATGGACGGATGGGTCGACGGACGGAAGGAACGTGGGAGGGACGGACAGAAAGGCAACGAACGGAGTGATGGATGGTCTGCTATGCGAACGTGTGGACGAACGGATGGATGACTGACAAACGGATGAACGGACGAATGGACGTACTTTTGGGCGGATGGATGGACGGAAGGGCAACGAACGGACAGGCGATGGACGGACAGACCGATAGGCGGATGGAGGGAGAGAAGGACGGAAACACGGACGGAGAAACGGACGGACGTACGAATGGATGGACGGATGGGCTGTCGGAAAATTGAAACGGATTGGCGAGAGGACAGGCGGACGGACTGACGGGCGGACGCATGGACGGAGGATGGATGCACAGGTTGCGGACGGATGGAAGGGCGGATGGAAAGAATGAGGGACGGACGGAGGGACCGATGAACAAACGGATAGATGCATGAATGGACGGGAGAACGGATGGTTGACGGGCGAATAGACGGGCGGATGCTTGGACGCACGGATAAACGGATGGACGAACGGTAAGACGGACGAATGAACGGATGGAAAAATGAACGGATGGACGGGCGGACGAATGTACGGAAGGACGGAGAGACGGATGGACGTGCGGATGGATGGGCAGACGGACGGGCGAACGGACGGATGGACTTATAAACGGACGAACGAACGGACGGACGGAGGGTAGGGCGGATGGACGAACGGATGGACGGACGGATGAACGGAAAGATGGACGGAGGGAAGAAAGGACTGAAGGAAGGAATTGTGCCGGTCGAAGGGACGCATTGACGGACTTATGGTCGAACGGATGGACGAACGGATCAACGAACTGACGGACACATGGACGGACGCAAGGAAGGATGGGTGAACGGATGGACACGCGGATATATGGTCAGTCTCATGGATGCACGGACAGACGGATGGACATAAGGACGGATGGTTGGACGGAGGAATGGAGGCAGGGCGGGCAGATGGACGGACGGTGGGACGTAAGGACGGTCTGACGGATGGACGGTTGAATTGACGGACGGATGGACGGTCCGTTGTGCGGTCGAGTGGACGAAAGGATGGACGGACGGCTAGATGGACTGACAAACGGTTGGACGGATGGATGTGCGGACGGATTTATTGATGCAGGGACAGGACGGAAGAACGGAGGGACCTATGGACGGATGGACGGACGGATGGACGGACGGATGTACAGACGGATGTACAGTCTGTGGGACGAACAGACAGAACGACGGTTGGCCGGACGATTGGAATGACAGGCGGAAAATGGACGGACGGATGGATTATCGGATAGACGGACTGACGTACGGATGGTGTTTTGGGTGGACGAATGGATGGACGGACGGATGAATGGACTTTGGGCGGACAAATGGCCGGACGGTTGGACCATGGATGGCCGGACCTTCCGCCGAACGGAAGGTAGATGGAATGGAATGAGAATGGGGCGGAAGGGCAAACGGATGGATGCACGGACGGACAGGAGGACGGACGGATAGACGGATGGACGAGCGAATGGACAGATCTACGGACGGACAGACGGAAGGCGACTGCTTTGGGGGGACGGATGGACTGATGGACGGACGTATGGGCGGTCTGTCGGATGGACAGACGGAACGCGGACAGACGGATGGACGGAATGATGAATGGATGGCCGGATGAACGGACTTTTGGGAGACGAATGGACGGACGGTTGACGGACGAATTGATAGACAGTTGCACGATTGGACGCATGGATGGACGGACGGATGAACGGTTAGATGAACTGATGGACGGATGGATGGAGAGTGTGTGGGAGGGAGGACGGAAATATAGTATTTTTGCTCCTGAATTCAAATATCATATCGGTTTTTGCTCATAACCAAAATTTTTTTAAAAAAAAGGCATTTATAACATTAAATATTTTAATACTTTTTGCATGAGAGAGAGAGAAAGATAAAGTGGGAGGGGGAGGGAGGTAGTGAGGGAGGGAGGGGTTGAAGCATGGAGGGAAAGAGGGAGGGAGGGAAAGAGGTAGGAATGCAGAATGGGAAGGTTGGAGGTGGTTTGAGGGAGCCTGGGGAGAGAGGAAGAGAGTGAAAGGGGGAGAGAGGGAGGGATGAAGGGTGGAAGAGAAAGAGGGAGGGAGACGTACAGGGGTAGGGTTTGAGAAATGGAGAAATGGGGAGAGGGATGGAGGTTGAGAGGGATTGAGGGAGGAAGAGAGGAAAGGAAGGAGTGAGGAATGAGGAGAGAAGAAAGGAGTGAATCCGAAAGGTGGGGGAGAAAGAGAGAGGGATGGGAAATTAGTGATAGGTAAGGGGAGAGAGAGGGATAGGGGAGTGGGAGGGAGAGAGAGAAAAGGTGTCACTTCCCAATTTTCCTATTGCTTCTTTGTAGGTTTCATGTTGGTTGAAATCCTCAGTTTCCATAAAAAAATAAATCAAAATTTTTTTGGCGTTTTCTTACAACAATAACAACTACGAAGATACATTTTTTCTTGATGAAATGTGTTCAAAAACAGATTTTCATATAAGGTCGTGTAGAATTTTTCGAAGTAAATGGGCGTCAAAGTTAGTTGGCCGCTCAAAAAATACTGCGCTCCTTGATAAGGTGTTTAGAGGCAGTTGAATTGCTACGTAAGTTAAAATGTGTATAATATTTCATATTTCTTTGTTCGTTTCTTACATTGGAGCTTTTGTTATACGTTTACAAATTAATCTTTTA
>BOPP01000012.1:14191732-14214609 GCA_017312745.1 Gryllus bimaculatus
TCTGAAGGTAAATAAGGAGTCATTAGGAGGCGTAGAAAAGAATGAAAATTAAAATTTTTGAAATTTCTAATTAGTATTTGTTGCTAATTTAGCGATTTTGAGAAATGGCGGGAAAAAAAGTTTTTTGTCAATCTGAACCGTAGTTGGTAAAGATTTTCTAAAGGATTGGCCAACGGTGGACACACGTATGCACATAAAAATTCGTAATTTAAAATTTTTTCGGGCCAAGTTTACGGGAGTGCTGTAATGGCATGTTTTGATATATTTAGGGCTTCGAGAATTGCATTCATCTCAGCAGCGCATCTTTCCATCAGTGCAGAGTTCCGAAGTATTCGATTTGCGGCTTCACATATTCGCCAATCCCCGAGCAGCGAGCTACTGCTCGCCCAATCCCGAACAGCTGAAGTGTTCGGCGTATGTTCGCTCCTTTTTTGATGTGTCCTAACGACCGACACGCGGTGCGTAGAGCAAGCACAGAAAATTCGTCACTTGGCAAATAGCGAGCAACTCATCCACACTACTCGGGATTCGCCGAGCGGTTGCTCGCTACTCGCCATATAACGAATGCATGTAGCCGTCTCTTTGCCACTGCATCATTGGAAGTCGAGGCATCAGTGTATATGAATAAATGATTTTGAAAAGCTGCCCTCTTTTTGTGAAACTGGATCTGTTGCAGAAGGGGATAAGTAGTCTGGAGAGACCAGGGTCAATGTAGGAACAATGTTCTTTAGCACGAGTATTAAGAATGCATGAAGTGTGAGGAATTGTAGTTCTCATAAAAGGACAATTGAGAATGGTGGATGAGTCCAAAACATTTTTAACTTCTGCATTTTTTTAATGTCTAGAGGAAACTTAAAATCAGACCCTTACCATTTTCCTATTGACAAAGAAATTGCATAAAAAAATGTGGAGGCACTCTTCAGAATCTTTTTAAAATGTCATTGGAGCTTCATGTAGAGTACCCTCCAAAATTTGACAGCTGTTTCCAATTCAACAGGACACAACATCAGCCAGATGAATTTTGGGAATAACAATTTTGATGAAACTCACATGGTTTCAGACAGGTGGACATGTTATGCTGGAAACCAAGTATCGAGGACCCACAAAACGGATTCTGACAACACAACATATTAAGTCATTACTTTATATAAGTATTTAATTAATTTACTTTGTGTAGGAACAGGAAGTATCCATTTCTTTGGTATTGATTTGGGCTTGACAAGAAAGCTCCCTCCCCATCAAAAAAATATTTTTTTGTAACAATATTTTGTACATACAATGCAAGTAGTGTATGAAAAAAGTAAAAACATCCAGTTTCATCTAAGAGAATAGTAATTGAATTCCAATAAATACAATGAACTTTATTCTTTCTGAGACTAGGTTAGTGCTCAATATCAGTGGATATAAAGCTTCCAGAAAATCGGAATTAAGATGCCTTGATA
This sequence comes from Gryllus bimaculatus, assembly GCA_017312745.1. Taxonomy (NCBI): domain Eukaryota; kingdom Metazoa; phylum Arthropoda; class Insecta; order Orthoptera; family Gryllidae; genus Gryllus; species Gryllus bimaculatus. The sequence goes on from BOPP01000012.1 coordinate 14,193,175, forward strand.
ACTCAACAAAAATAAAACAGATCAGCCTTAACAAATATAATTAAAATAAACATTCTTAAATAAATAAATTAATTAATTAAAAAAAATTTAAAAAGGATTTATTTCCCTGAAAATGAATTTTGGATCACCCTTACTCGAAAATACCTGGATATTGGTTCAGAAACTATTTTTGAGCTAGTTAACATAATTAGTCAAACTTGCAAACATATTTCAGATGTTTGATCCAATAAGCACAAATTGATGGAAAGTCATTTTGAGGAAAATTAAAAGAATTGAAATCAATAAGACCAACATATTTTACAGAATAACTTCATTATATGTTACATTTACATCACATACCAGTATAAACGACACACACATCACAAATGTACTGTATGCACTACAGAATTTTCCCTTCATTCACAGGGAGATGAATTGAAACACCTATTCTCATGGTTGAGGATATATCTATCTGCATACAATTTACAAGGAAATACTGTATTCTGTACAATACATGACATGAACAGGTTTTCTTTTAGGTCCATTTACCCTAATGCACATTTGTGTGTCAATAAATAATTCACACGACAATCTGTGATCATCGTAAGTGCACAATCACACTCTTCACATACTTGCACACGCAAATTCTTTGAGTATATTTTAAATGAGATTACCAACATGTTTACTACACAAGACAAAGACTGTTTTCAAAAATCATCCAGCACAAAAGGTATCAATTGTTTTTATAAAAATATTTAATTTAACCAATATATCAAATAAAATACTATGTCTGCTGTGTATAATATCAAATTCATACAGTATAAACAATGGTAAGAAGAGGCATATTAAAATAAAAGAGATACTTCCCATTTTTTCTCAATGGATAAGCTACTAAAAGTTACATAAAAATGCAACCTAATACACAGAACAAAACATGGCATTCAAAATAAAAATGCCCTTTTATATATATATAATCACATAATGGCATTAGTACATACATAATTTTTCGTTGACTACATTATTTTCATTGACACTTTACGCACCAACAGCTGTATGCTTGGCAAGTTGACGTCCAAAAGCACACTAGTGTAGGTCCAAAACTTGTGCTTTCCTCACGATTGTTTCATGTCAGTGACAATGTGGCAGTTGTGGCAACAGGAGACATAAGATCATTTACATTTACACACTAAACAACAGGTCTGCTTCAATCTCAGCACATATATACATATTCCTACAGAACTCTTTGCATCCAGGGCCACAAAGAACCCCGTCCTCCACCGAGCCCCTTGGAGGAAAACGGAGCCTTCGGGCAACTCAGGATAGCACTGGATTTCTTTCTGGCTGCCTCGGTTCTACCTCTGTCCTGGGCCAACCCTCTTGGTTTATTGCATTATATTCACATATTCCATCACATATCCATAGTAAACTCTTATGTACTCTTATCATCTCTATACACAATATAGATGCCGTTATTTCACAGTATAAAATGACAAACGACGGTTAACAGTATCATAGAATTAAATCTTTGAGACAATTTTACATTGCATTTATACGAGGTTTCAAAATGTAAGAAAAAGATGTAGGTGTTTTATTGTAACCATTTTTTTTCTTCTTTGGAAAAGCGAATCAGCCATCTCTTTACTTATGTAAGGCAACAATACATCTGATGGTACAACAGCAGATTAATATACTTCTTGGAAAAGGAAGGAGGTAGGAAGAGGAGAGGGACGAATGATACGTATGAGGAATAAGAATAAATTCAATCCTCACATTAAAAAAATATTTAAAAAAAAAAGAAATATTGCAGGCAGGTCAGGCAAGCTGCAAGTACTCTGAATAATTCTCTAGGCGGACCAGCCTCCAGCAGAACGCGCTAGGAGGGCCGGTGGCGACCTCCACACACACCACAGTTCACCCCGCACCAGTGACAAGCCTTCAATGGTGGATAGCACCACAAGCACGGTACCAAAAGAGATAGCAACGTTAGGCCTACCCAACGCCGGCCACAACTATCATCAACTGGTGTGCACTCACATGGATGCTGCACGTAGTCGCCTTCTGCATCTGCCATGCAATGGTACATCATACATTCAGCACACGAGATGCATGCTACCGTGTTGATCCCTGTGCGGACGCAATCTGGTGCATATTCACAGCTGCCTCGGGTATTGCTTTCCTCTGCATATAACTCCTGACAGTGACGACAGCGATTTCTGCAGGCTGGTTTATGCCGATCCTTCTTCTTGGTGGGTTTTCCAGGAAGTGGAGGTTGAGTTGGTATGAGTTCCAGGCTGCGCTTTTTGAGGCTTCCTGATGAGTCGCGACGACCTGGCTTCTGATCATCTACCACAGGATAAATGTAGTCGTGAAAACTATCCATAAGCTGCACATACGAGTAGTTTTCTTTTTCAGCGACTTCTTTCTTGCCATCAGGACTAGGATCTGGATCTGACCCTATCTTGTCACGGCGAGGGATGTAATGAATTCGATGAAGATGATGTGGTTCAGTTGGAGGAGTGGTGTGTTTGATGCTAGGCCCGCCTCCACCATGGGAAGAATCTGAGGAAGAACGTGAGTCTCCTCGATCCACTGGCAAGTTAAGTGTCTGCAAAAATAAATGCAATATCAAATAATAATATACTAGAACTAATATGATCACAGAAAACCTTAAAACAAATTATTTTAAGTAAATTATTTAAAGTCTTTTCTGAATTCAATAAAATATAATTTTTGATCTTTTAATTTAAATAAATTAAAATAAAAACTTAATTTGCTAAAAACTGTTGATTAAAACAATAATTATATACTTAAATCAATGTCAATTGCTACTGACACCTATTTTTGAGATTGAACATATTAGATACAATGGTATCACAAATGTACCACACAGGTATTCATGCTGAATAATGTTTAATTCAGCATATATCTGTAAGAACAAAATCTGAAAAATGCATCATGTAATCAAAACTGAAATCAATTCAGTAATTTATTGAAAGATCTACATGAAATGTTGAATAATTTCAAAAGTTTATTATTCTGAAATGGGCCCTGAAGGATATCCCAGGGTAGTGAAGGTGAAGTTTCACAATTTCCACACACCAAGTCTTCATGGAAGTGATGTGACAAAAATCACATCCTTCCTCTCAGACCAGCCAAGCAAAATTATTTTCAGTGTTCAAAACTTTACAACTTAAAAGCACAGAATATTTTTAAGGCTTTTTTTTAAAACTGAAGTAATGAAGTTATTCCAACTATTTCGCTCATAAAATTAAACCCAATTGGGTTTAACTCCCATACCAAATGATCCAAACAGTACAGCGTATCTCAAAACGTTTATTGCTTTTTCTATCCGAGTTTCTTTTACTGCTTCTCCCAACTGGCCAATCATAAACTGTGACTTATAAATCTTAGGAGATGGTATACATGTCCAGAAAACTGCATATGTAACATAACCTCTTTGATTTTAAAACAGCTTACATTTATATTCAATATCTGCCACACTTTGGATCTCTCTTGTACATAGAAGTCTTAGTAAGTACCACTTGTGCTTTGGAAATTCTCATATAAATCCCCTCCTCGCTTCGCAAGTCAAGGCTTTATCAACAATTTCCAAAGCATTCATCACCTATGATAAGGTAATACAAATAACCGGTATTATGCAATCACTGTTGGTTGTGTCAAAGAAATGGTAATTTAGAGTACTTAATAGAGGGAATCTTTTTTATTTATTTATATAATTATTTTAACTGTAACTATTACTACTACAAAATTTGGTCCATTATTAGTTTATTACACATCATATTTTTGCATTTTAAAATATTTTAATTACCTTTTCTTGGATAAAAATAGATATTTAAAGCAAATTGCTGACAGGAAAAATGAAGAAAGACCTATTTTATGAAAATTATGTTGAGGTATACATTTTCATTTTAGGCCATCCACCCTCTGATTAGCGGAAAATAAAAAAAAAAAAAAGAGTCCAGACACAAACAATGACGTTACAGCATTTTAAAAAATTTTAACTTGCTACATTCTGACATTTGACATATGCCCATGAAAACCCTGACTATCATCAGTTCAGAATGGATCAAATGAGTGGATCATAAAACATACAGACTTATTAAGGGAAAAGAAATACCTTGTGCTACAAAAAATACGGCATACAATTCGAAAGTTCCAATAAATTACTAAAATGTTAATTACTAACTGAAAGTTATTAAAAAAATAATTAAATATATTTCATAAGAATATAAGGAGTTTCATAGTAACACACTTCAGTGGCTCTCAAGGAGTACTGCTCCCAATCTGATGAAGAAAAGTAGTATGAGTTTGGGAATAATTGTCCTCAACAATCAATTTCATTTCGTAACAATCACATTTCCTAACTTACATTATGGTATCTGTTACCATCATGGAATTTATGATTCCTCTAACACGTGGTGTAGCCAGAATCCCCGTTTTGTGGGTCCTTGATACCTTCAGTCGATTGACGGCAAAACGTCTGTCTGTCTGTCTGTCTGTCTGTCTGTCCGTCCGTCCGTCCGTCAACAACGGTAGCAGCTCATTTTTCTCCGATCAGACAATTTTCTCCAAAATTGATATTCCCCAATCGATCTGGTTGATATCGCACTCTCTTGAATTTGAAATTGATATTTTAATTCTGGGGGTACTTTACATGAAGACACTGGAACATTTTCAAAAAAATGGCGCCATCAATTATGATTTAATTTTGATGTTGGATAGTCTGAACGATGTTTCAGAGAATGGTGCAGGTCTCATGTTAGTTGAAAACTCTAATGCATCCTTTAATTGTATTAAGTGTGAAAATGACTGGATGAACGGTCATGTTGATTGTTGTTACCCATTGTTGTAACGCCGCACATATAACAAGTCGATAATGACTGCTACTTTTTGTATTAAAAACGAACCTTTTCTATAGACAATATTATACGCTATGATATTGTAATATTAAGTACTATTATATATATTTTTTAACCTATTTGTTAGCCAATGCTATCAGTATCAAGTTATTTATTAACTTTTAATTATTTTACTTTCTCGCATTCATTATTATTCACACTAAACATTTGATTTGAAGGGTGTTATACAAAAAACAATTCGCACAGGAATTGTAGTGTAAATAATATTACATAACCATTACTAATGGCAAGAAAGTGCATGCTGCTTTAGCACCACTAGTTACGTTTCTTTTAATTCAAATTAATTACTTCCTATAACATCACTATACTGTAATAACTTTTAAGGATATGGAAATTAAATGTTAATAAATCAATTAAAAATTGAGTAAAAATATAAATAAACCTATGTTTATTACAATGTCTTTGTAAATTATCCACCATGGGAAGATCATTCTTTTAAAAAGGAAGAATGTCTGCCAACTTCAAATAAAGATATATACAAAAATGCATATCAAATTTGTTAAAACAGCTCACCATTACATAGAGGTTATTTGTCCTAGGAGCTCAAAATCTAGATTTCTTGCACTTATTTGCACAATTTATAAAAAATCATAGTGGGACTTGGGTAAGTCCTGGGTTTCTAATTCCTAATAGAACCCAAACACACACGTTACGCGACAAGTTGACAACACCGACTTTTAACATGAAATTGTATCTCAATCAGATGTTCGGTCACATCCTTTTCTGCTGACACATTACATAAAACTAATCTGAAAGGGAGTGAGCAGCCATATCACTGGCCATGGTTTATTGTTTCTCTAATTCCTGGTATTCCCGCTGCCCTCTGATTTTTGTAAGTGTGGGAGCTCGGGAACAGGAAAAGGGGTCAATGCTGTTAACATTGTCAATTTTCAATATAACTATTAAAAATTTGGTTTACGGTACTCTTACAATTCTCTTGAAGGAGTAAATTAAGAAAATTGTGAAAGGAGGAGATAGGGATCTCTTAACAGGAACATAACAATTTGCATACAATACACGTTTCAGCATCCTTTCTAAGCAAAATTTGATAATAAGAAGGGTTGTCTAAAAGAGGAGTTTCACTGTATTGATCTTTAATACCAGAATGACTGATACCATTGTCTTGACTGCAACACACTTTTCAAGTATTATTTTCTATCAAACAACGAGCAGTATGGCATTGCAATCTTGTAATTTTTAATGTATTTATGAAGCGGATAATATGTGAAATTTTCAAAAATTTTCATGGAATCTTCGTTGTTTCACTGGATACTTTACCCAAAGTGTCAAAGAGAGGTCAAATTTGTGGTTTGCCTAACTACTGAGCGGTGCTTGTCTTGGTTAGTCTTGTTGGTTGGTCTGTTATCTTATTGACTTCTGAGAAATAACAAATTTTGACTTTGATGAAAAACACTTCTTACAGGGTCTAACTTAGTTAAAGTGTTGAAGAAAGAGGAGGAGCAGGAGAAAGGAGAAAGAGGAGGGGGAGGAGGAGGAGGAGGAGGAGGAGGAGGAGGAGGAGGCAGGAGGGCGATGGGGAGGAGGAGAAAGAGGAGGGGAGGAGGAGGAGGAGGAGAAAGGAGGGGAGGAGAGGAGGAGGAGAAAGAGAGAGGGAGAGGAGGAGGAGGAGAAAGCAGGAGAGGAGGGGAGCGAGAGAGGAGAGAGGAGGAGAAAGAGGATGGAGGAGGAGGGAGAAGAGAGAGATTGAATAGAAGAGGCGAGGAGGAGCGAGAAAGAGGAGGAGGAGGAGGAGGAGGAGGAGAAAGAGGAGGAGGAGGAAGAAGAAATGTTACAATCCTGTAGTAAACATTGATCTAGCAGATGTAATTAAAAAAATAATTATGAAAAGAAGAAGGTATTTTGAAAATACTAACCATAAAGACATCATCATCACCAACATCTGGATTGTATTTTTGCAAAGGAGCCGTTTCCGTGAGGCCTGCAATTAGAAACAGATAATAAGTGAAAAACATTTCTCAACCTTTAACAACAAATATATTCATAACGAATGCACTGTCATAAAACAATATTTATAACAAAAAACATTGTATTCTTACGAAATTTGCTTGTTCTATCTTCAATGTTCTATATCATAATCAGTAAGAAGTTCATCCACTAACCTTTTTACTTTCTTCTATACATACATCTATACAGAGTAAAATTCGTAATATTGAGAAAGTTATGTAATGCTGTGGAAAATCAATTTCACGATCACAACAAAAATAGATGTTTTGGGATTCCCTGATAACAAAAAAAGTGTTTTTTTCAAAACAAAGTTTTTTTTTTGAGATTTCAACAGAAATACGTTTTGGGGTCTCCTGATACCGAATAAGGGTTTTTTCAAAACATCCATCTGGTGACTGAACACAACTAGCGCAAAAACTGTGGGTAGGATTTTTTTCCAAATTGAAGAAATCTGTGTCGATTTGACTCTAGTTAAATTTTTGAGATTTTGAAAAAAAATCTTTAAAATTTGAGGGTACATTACATGGAGCCTCCCAGACATTTTCAAAATTTTCTCAAAAATAGCTCCAAATTTTTTTAAAATTAAAAAAAAATTTTTTTTTGAAAGAACAGAGTAAATTACGAGTAAAGGTGGCATAAGTCTGATTTTCACTATTAACTCTAAATTTTTTGAAAATTGCAAAAGTTAGAGGTTTTTTTTCGTGTTTTTCTACAACTACAAAATTGATGGCAGACATTTTTCATTCCAATGAAATTTGTTCTCCATAATTGATTCTTTCAAGAAGGTTACATACATATTTTTGAAAATTTTAATAGTTTTTGCAAACTATTGCGAGCAATATAAGCAATATTAAAAAAAAATTACAAAAACAAGACTTTCACGAAAACTGTTTCAAATTTTTCCTTCAAACTTTTGGTAGGGATAGTGCTAAAAGTACTCTTTAAGATGACAAACACTAACACCATGTTGCTATATTCGTCTGTTTCTTTCAAAAACTACAAAAATGAATTTTTTTACTTCTCTCTCATGTCTGTATTATTACATTAGTGGCAATTTGTTCACATTATGGTATATATGAGTACATGTGCTTTAAAGAATGCCATATAAAGTTTCTCAAAACTCAACAATTTTCTGTGAAAATGAGCTCAAAATTCTGCATTTGCAGAAAATTTCGAACGCTATTCTCTCAAATATGACACCGATTTTTTTCTTCTAACTTTTCCCATGCATAGTGCTAATTGCACTGTCATTGCTATGACAAAGTTCATTTTGATGTAATCTTCTGTTTTTCAAAAATTACAGAAATGTAATAATTTTTGTATATCTGTTGTTTTTAAATATATGCTGTTACTGTGCACATTTCCAGCAATTTGTAAACACTATTTCACTTCATGAGTTAAAGTTTCGAACAACTTCTAATGACGTTTTTTGAAAACTCATAAGACTTGTGAAGACTTTTTGAAAACTCATAAAACTCAAAAGACCTTCAAATATCGCATGTTCTATAACATTAAAAACTATTTCTTTAAAAAGGGTTCAAAATTGTTAAAAATTGCAATTTAGGATGAAGGTTTTCTCTCCTTTAATATTGTGAAAGTTATACTTCGGTTCTACCATTAGGATACAGAAAAACTGTCAAAATTTCAAAAAAATGTAATTTGGGCAGTGATGGATGGCAGCTGGTAAGAGTATATGGCAAGATCGAAAAGCTAGACAAGAGCAAAGAAAATAGAAAACTAGTTAGTACAAGGAAGTCTCTGCCATTCTGTAGCACCACTAGTTATCTTTATGTTACTAGTTTTGTGTATAAACAAGTGTGTCTCAGACTTCTAAGAAAGAACTTTTTATTCTCTTTAAATACTCAACATACACATTCTTTAATCTTGTAGAAAGTATCACGAAACCCAAAATGTTGGCTCCTTGAATACTACAAAGACATTTTTTCTCATTTCCAGACATTCATAAGACATCCAGAAACACAGGACTAATCTGATTGGTACCACCACAAGGAATTATCACAGATAATATGGTGGGTACTTTGGAAATTGTCGATAAATTCCAGACTCGTGAAGCCAGGGGATTTATTTGAGATGTTTCAAGGCACGAGTGGTATTTAATAGGACTATTCCATGAATGAAATTATGTTCAACAGTTCCAAAATGCGCCAAATATTGAAAATAACTGAAAGCAAGTAACAATCAAAGAGGTTATATTATAGTACATACGCAATCGAGACAGATGAGTCGCAGCTTCCTATTGGTCAGTAGGGAGGAGCAGTAAGAAAAATTGGATAGAAAGAGCGACAAATATTTTGAAACACACAATCCTGATTGGCGCATTTTATATGTATAGTTAAACACTATTGGTTTTAATGTCACAAGTAATAGTCTGCATAAATTAGAGGTCTTCCAGATTGCAGAGTACTAAATAATAAATAGTACTAAAAGAATGGTTATCAGCAGAGTAGCAAGGAATAAATTATCAATTTGAACACGATGTTGGGTGCCATACAAAGTACTATAACAAAACAAAAACAGAAATGCCAGAAACAAGAGACAGCATCTCTTTATACCTCTATTGCCCACAATGCCAAGACACAAAACAACCTTGTACAAATAGACTAGACTGAGAAAACAGATGAAGTATGAATGATAGGGCTAGCAGAGCACTCTTATAAACCCAATTGCAACATTGATTCTGGTTATTTTAATATCTATTCAATCTATTAATAGCAATTTTTAAATTATAAAATACAGTTATCTCCAAACAACAATAGACAGCAAAGCTTCTGTCCTACAAATAGCCCTGAAATGTTAAAAAAATCATTATGAACTATAACCCTTAATATGTGCAGTAGGGGTTGGATCCGACCCGAGCACTTATTTTGACCCTCTCCTTCCTTGCACTACTCTTTATGGTGATCCAGGAACCCTATTTGCCAGCCTTCCGGAAGGTGTTGGTACTGTCGCATCGGTACAGGTGTGTGACCTTGACTTCCTACCCTCTGTTTTCCTATGAGGTTGCATCTGACCCGACCGTGCTATTAATGCCTTCACTTTTACTAAGCACTTTTTCTTTTTTCTCAATTAGTAGTCCAAAATGGCTACAAATAGACTACTTTCTAGTTCACAAGAAATTCTAGAGGGTTTGCATAGTCAACTGTCAGCATCAGGCAGTGAAGAAGACAGAAAATGTAATATTTTGTTTGAAAGAATGTATTATTTTCTTAAAAGTCAAGAATTGCCTACTCCACCATGTCATTTAATTTATGTTTCATATTAAAGAGGGAATGAACAAAAAGATGTTTTGTATCAAAGAATGATACAAAAAGGGGAAAAGCTCAGATCAGTAAGGAAAACCATACATATACAAGGAAAATAGAAACAACATAAATGCTTACTAACTACATGCTCTACATGAATTAATGAGGATAAAATGGAATTCCACAAAACGCTACTTGATGGGCCTACTAATGTGAAAGACAAATCTGAATGTTTCTTAATGGTTCCACATCTTTGTAAGGCGAGGAAACAGGAATAGACTGCTATAATCTTTAGCATACACTGAAATAATAGTTAACGAAAATATTTAAAGAAGAATAACTTCACTTTATAATTATTTTTCAAAAAATGCTAATTATGTATTTTAAAAATTAGCTCAAATATTGGTAATGAAAGATTGTCTTTTAACTTGCAACAGCACCTGCCAAAATAAATAACACATACACACACATTATAACAGAATTTAATTTAATATGTTTGAAATTATATTCATTCCAATTTCTCAAATTTAGCAAGACAGCAGAACTCACTCCCTTAATTTGTAATTTCACTCTACTTAAATAAAATATTAAAGCTACAATGATACTGACTGGTTAGCTCTCTGATTTCACCTGACAAAGTGCAAATTAAAAATAATTTTGCACCAAATAAAAACAGTGCAAAAAAATAATGTTTAATTTAAGAAATAATACCTAGTTTAAATCCCTCTCAAAATTTTCCTCGACTTTTAACGATTTTTTCTAGAAATTCCCTTATTTTCCCCAGTTCTCCATTTTTTCCAGAAAGTGACTGGCTTGGAGAAACAAGATAATTTTTTTAAAATAATTTTACTTAATTTGCAAACAAAACTGCAAAAATATCTTGAAAAGAAAATCATTAAAAAATTCCTTTGAAACAGAAAGAAACAAATTTTTATGCAAAATCAGCACGAGGTCTACTTAATATTTGCTTTGGGCCAAAAGGAGACTTCTTTACTTCGTACTCACCAGCAAAACATCCATCCAAGAGAGCGAGCAAGGGCAAAACAAGAAACGGGCATTACACATAACATGATAAAAGAATACATACTGAATGCCATCAGAAGGTGCCAAAACTAAAAACTGCATCTTGCAATAAACATGCAACTTTTACAAATGAAGTTAGAGTAAACACAACAGGTTGTGATTGCAACATACACATACATAGTATTACAACAGAAATAGCAAAAATCTGTGCGGGGAAATCTTTTAATAAAATAAAATGCAATGACAAACAGCAAAATACAAAATAAAAGTTATCTAGGTAGGGTGCAAAATTTATTTCAGAGATATTACTCAATTCAATTAGAAAAAAGTAGAAGTATCATCCAACAAAAGGAGGATTGTGTCATTGGTTGCCATTACCAAAGCTTTACAAACTTCTACAAATATTTCAATAAATATTTATAAATAAATAAAAAAAAATTAAAAATAACGAAATTGCAATGATTTGCTTGTAATATTTACAAGGAACAACAACAAATTTATCTACTTTTAGCTTTAATATGTAAGAATGTTTCTTGTAATTTCTGCAACCAGTATTTCTAACCCAAAGCAGTAGAAGACAGTGCTGAATTGCAAGTTTCTAACTGATTCATTGCTGTTACCATTGCAATCCTCTGATCTTCTACAGGAAGTTACAACATTAAAACAATAAATTCTTCATAATTCAAACCAACATTGTGAAAATCTTTCGTGATCATGAATAATAAAAAATATCTTAATGAGGCAATATTGAAATGCATGCTTTAGGTACCCTCATATTTCATTTATAATCAAAGAATTCTATATTCAATTTATAAATTGAAGGACAACAAATTATGAATTCAATTTTTCATGCATTTTAAATTATTGTTTATTGAAACCAATTTTAATGTAGGTAATCTACTATAAAACCTAATTACAACTTGCATTTATAAGTGAATAATTTATATATAATTTTTTAAATGCAAATGGATCTTTTTGACTATCTTATTTCTCAATAACAAGATTACATCAACTGATAATATTTATAACTAAAATTTAAAAGCATATTTTATTATAATACTAAACTGTAAGGTACATAGTATTATTTATTACAATTTCACCACTTTCAAATAAAGAACATATCAAATATATAATTGATCTTGTGAACTTTTTTCTCAGACACTGCAAATAATTTTTTTTACTTGCAATTTTTATAAACAAAATGTATCCTAGAAAATTGTTATGAAATAAAGTTTTCAATTAGAAAAATGGAAAAAACAAAAGAATTTGTAATACCACTTTTATAGGTAGCATCCAACTTCTGTTCAAAAGGAAATATGAACCTCATTATAAGACACAACATGGGCTATTCTAAGACTCTATGAATACATTATGAGCATCTTCATCTTGTATGTAAGGGAAAGGATTAAAAGTCTCTCATATGTAGAAAACAGAATATTGGCTCCAGAGGAATTTTCCCCCATGAGTTAAAAGACAGAAGTTTAAATGACAAATTTTCCAATGTGGCGAGTTGGGGGAGTAATAGATTTTACTCCCAAATATTCTTGACAAAAGCCATAGGAGGTAAGATCCCTGCCCAATCAAAATTCAGCTAATTTCTGAAAAGTGAATATTTGCTACTACTTTAATGGAACAAATACTGTTTTCTGAAAGGCATTAAGTGCGCTGCCTGATGAAAGCTTATTTATGCTTTAGATCAGATCTTCAAGCAAGAGAGAACAGTAAAAACAAAACATGTGGTTTATTATTTTAACATACTGTGAATTTTCCATTGAACTTTTCACCACTAGTAATTTTTGTGTCAAGGTCTTGCGAATTTCAATAGTATTGTCTCCAAAACATCAATACAGAAAATTCCTGTCAAACATCAAGTCAAGAACAAAAGAGAACAGAAGTAAAAAAATGTAAGATAACTTTAAGTGAAGATTAATGAAATTATATTAGCACTTTCCACTTATATAAGAGAGCTCTCCAAATGTCTCTTAAAATGCCGATTTGCTGTTTACATTTATATCATTTTAAAAATTGAAGAACAAGAAAGCGTCTATAAAACTTCTATTTTTTTCTTCTCATTGTTCTTTTAATCATCATTGTTCCTATTATTACTATTATTATTAATACTTATTATTACCATTATTATTATTAATATTAATAAACACACCTTGATCATTGATATATCTATAAATTTCATGTTATTCAGGCATTATGAGGTCACTGGGCCTGACAATGACTGATTTTGCTAATTCATTATTTTCTACGTTTGATCCCTTGTAACAATCTATGTTTTAAAAAACACACCAAGAAAAGGAGAGTTACAATAAAGAGGAAAGGATGAGTAATTAAGAATCGAACAAAATGCTAAGAAAATTAAAGAACACAAGCTTACATTAAAGAGAGAGAGAAACAACCCAAGTAGGTTCATTTTCAAGTTTCATCCAAATGTTGGTTAATTTAAAACTGACTAATAAATATCAAATAATTCACGTACCTGACTACTCCACTTACCCAAAGGACGGGCACTTGTAGTTCCATTTTTTCTTTTTTAATACAATACATCTCAAATAATAAATGTGTGTGTTGGGGGGGGGGGGGATGCTTTAATGTATATATATTACAACAAGATGAATGAAACAGAATCAGATTCCTAAACAAGCAATGGAAAATAGTTCACCTAAGAGTGAGAACTAAGTGCAACTAAGTGAAGGCGGATAAGTGGAACTAACCAAGGCGGAAAGATCAATCCTACACCTGGCATGACAAGTTTTAACTTGGGGAGCTACAGAGGTTCAAGCTATTGAGCTGAATTTCAATATGCTAAATAACTTGGCAAACAAAGGACTTCCAACAGAGAAAACACATCCAATAAGATCTTTGAAACAACTGATCTCTTCTGCAGATTTGCCAAACTTAAGTCTCAGAAGACTTTCCTTTTCTTATCTATAACAATTTCCTGCATCCCCACAAATATATCTTTAAATTTGAGCCACTGGGGCAAGATGGAAACCTGGGGGTTTTGAATATTATTACTAATGATTTAAGAATATGCTGCCAAGAAAGATCTTTTGGATAGGATGTTAAAATTTAAAACCAACCAATCTGAATCTGCAACCTGCAACCTGCAGAATTTGTTACTTTTGGAACAACATCTGGTGGTACAATTCAGTAGTTTTCTTGGCTTGTAATTTGATGGCTGAATTGAGATAAGGGTTAGTGGTCAGGTGATAAGGAGTGAGTTTGGGGATTGGGGGGAGGGGGGAGGGGGGGGGCTTGCAAAATGCGGCAAACACAGTAGGCTTCCTTTCATTAACTTTGGGATTAGTGGCTTCTTGATTTTTTTTATAGTGGGGTATTTATCTTTCGAAAGTGAGCGTGTTTTTAAAAGTACTATGCCCATGCTCAAACTTCAGATAGTAGCCCTCTTCAAATTAAAAAAGAGAATTTGTTAATGAGATCATTTCTCAGGGGAATTTTATGGGGAAAATTTTTACTAAAGTAACTCTTAAAAACATTTTTATTAATTTTTAATGTGAGAGTAAGTTCATTCTGTCTTTTTTACAGGTTACTCCTAGTATGACATTCAAGGAGAAACCACTAAAATTGAAGAAACTGAAGAATGTTTACAATTTAAATTAACTCAAGATTTCACAAGTTCAAACTGTTTAAGAAAAATTAAAGTATTTGCCAACAATTTCCTGATTATAATTACAGAGGAAACAAAATGTCAGTTGTAAGATTGTACAATGGAACAAGAGATAATGTAATAATCTTCAAGTCTGTTCAACCTGACAGCCCACCAGAATTTCCTGAAATACATATGACCAAATTTTGTTCATTTAAATAAAGATTTTATTTTTATAAATATAAATAAATTTTATCTTCATCACAAATACTAAATAAGAATGGGAACTCTCGTGCTCATTTAAGCAAGATATGGTGCATGTGCGTGTGTGATCAGGTTTATTCAGAGAAGCATATATTTTCAAACTATTTTGGTTTATTTATAACTTAAAGGTGTACACCACATAATAGACACTTATAAGAATGTCTCCCCACAACATGCACCTCCATTACCTCTGTCTGTCTACTGTCCCATTCCCTTGCCACACGTGCCCTCCCAAGTCTACCACCTCACTTGCTCTTTTCAGAGAGTATTCAAGTTGCACCGCCACGTCAACTCATAAATCGCTCACCCCCCCCCCCAACACTGATATGTAATTGTGTGTAATAAAAATTAATGGAATCAATAATAACAACCAAATTGATAGAGAAAGTCAATCTGTTTTTGTTTGAGAAGCAACATGGTTTCAGAAAGAGGTGGTCTATTGTTACTAACTTGCTAACATTTCAACATTATTTGCTCAAAATTTGGACCACAGAAATCATGTTGATGTTGTTTACACAGATTTTTTAAAGGCCTTCGACACAGTAAATCATCGCATTTTGATTCGTACTGTTTTTAGCTTGGGTTCCCTCAGATTCCCTCAGGATTGTCCTTTGGAACTCCATGATTCCCTCTTGAAATGCATTGAAAATTATTTGACACACAAGATTCAAAAAGTTATATATAAATCATTTATATCTAGGAACATTTATGTTATCTCTGGAGTTCCACAAGGCTCTGGGTTCATTACATTTCTTGATATTTATCAGCAATTTAAACAAAATTGCACCCTAACTGAAAATTCCTATTGTATGCTGACGACCTGATTATAAGATTCGAGAATGTGACTAGGAATCTCTGTCTCAGATTGGGGATTTAGGAGTAATTTTTTACCAAAAAATGACATTTGTTTCACATTATGAATACATTATTAATAAATCCAATTGAATGCTTGGTTTCATTAGACGCATGTCATATGATTTCACAGATATAAAAATAAGTAAGACCTTGTATATTGTATTGGTGAGACCCATATTACTTTATGCATCACAAGTTGGTCTCTTTTTTATCAATCCCATATCACAGGTCTTGAGGCGGTCTCGGAATGAGTCCCTTTTTTTTAAAATTTTTTTTTTAAAAGGATTTAATTAATGGAAAGGTTGACGCATTTGATTTGTATTCTGTGATCCCTTGGTCTACACCTACTACTAAGTTTGCGATCTGTTGAAAATGCTCTAGTTGTAATTCCAGAACAAATGTATATTACTTTGCACCACTTTGGAGGATGAGTAGAATGTGAACACATTCGATCCTAATGACATATCTGATATGTCATCATTTTACTGCTGTGTCCCATGGATGTATGTCATACATTCATCTACATTTATCTTTGACAGGCTATGTCTTTCGGATGTTCGTAGGTACCTAGAATATGCTTTTTATTAAGATGGCCACAGGACAAGCGCCAATATATGCTTCTATTTTTTGCAAGTACTTACGGGCATTGTCAGTCACATTCAGGATGTCTTACTTTGTAAGTAGTGTTCGTGCTATTAGCAATCTATATAGACGTTTAGAAGACATAGATATCAAACTGACAATGACTCAACATTAGAAGTTCAAAATTTTTTGAATAATCAGAACTGGAGTCTTCTGAAAAGTATGACAATTTTATTCCAGGACTGTTGTCTAGTTTGAGAAATGAAAATTATATCAAGGAGAGTAATAATGATGCAAATGATTCTATTGGTGAGTCCTCTCAAATTCAAGTTTTCATTTCCTTTAGAATGCTGTGACATTATAATCTGAATTACCAGTGTTTGAGAAAACCAAAGAAATAAAATTTCCTGTACTTGAAGACTCAACACTATTTTTGATCATTTTTATACCATAGTATATTTCAAAAACTAAAGACAGAAATAAATAGATATACAAATGGAACAACATCTGAACTTCAACAAAATATAATTTAATGCACCAGTATTGTTGTCATATGAAGTTCACATTACAATAGTTTCCTTCCATATTTTGTAACATGATTACTTTTCACACAAAAATATAAAATTGACAAATTGTCTTTCTTTGAATTCCATTCTCATTATCACCTTATAATCAAATGATCATAAAATACACACACACTTGAAGAAAAAAGACAAAACTACAAGATTTTATCAATTTCTAAGATATGTGTACGATAGTTGTTTTTTTCCCACAATGTTTTGTAAAATAGCTATATTTGCCCAAGACAGAAGAGTTAACCACATGGTGTGCCCTGCAGGATTGAATGGGTTAATTTCAATGTGTACAATTCAATAGATATTTTTGCATCCACAAATAGATTTTTGAAGCGTATGAGAGAACATTATTTAAAAGACTTCACTTCAAAGGAAATTTACTGTGGAATTTTTTTGAATATTTTATTTTATAAATTCCGTACCTTTCTGAAATAATTGTAATTGGGTGATTGCCTGTACTATATGTGAAAATAAATAAATAAAAAAGTAACAATGTAACAAATTATGAGGAAAATCACAGTAAACGTCAACCAACAAATATTACTCATGTGATTATGATATTTTGTTGAAGTTCAGAAATAGTTCCATTTGCATACCTATTTATTTCTGTCTTTATTTTCAGAAATATACTGTGGTCAAAAAATTATCAAAAGTATTTAGTGGAGTTTTCATTTACAGAAAATATAATTTTACTGTTTTTGTCAATGGTAATTCTGATTTTTCCATCTATTTCAACACAATTCTAAAAGAAATTAAAACTCTTGAATTTTAGAAGACTCTCCTGTATAACCTTTGGCATGATTATGACTCTCCTAGATATCATTTTCATTGCTCAAACTAGTCAACACTCAAGAAAGAAAACTAGTAATTCTCATCAGAAGAACCCAGCTCTGACCCATTATTTAAAAATTCTTGAATTTCTAATGTTGAGAATCGCTGTAAATTTGACATATGTTAAATTCTAAATATATGTATATGTAGCATATGAACACTGCTTACAAAGAAAGTCATTCTGAACGTAATTGACAATGCCTACAAGTGCAAATATCTAATCGCTTCCAGGAAAAAGTTACTAATACTTGCTTCAATTTGAAGCATACATTTGCAATTAATCTGCGTCCATCTTAGTGACATCAAGAAGCGTATTTTATGTGCCTACATAAATCTGAGAAATGTTTATTGCTTGTCAAAGAAGAAATATAGAACTTATAACACATATCCTTAGGACATTGCAGTAAAATTAAGACATATCAGACACGTCCTCAGGATTGAAAGTGGTAATTTTGTTCTAAGACGACCCAACTATGGCAAACCTCACTAACTCGCTTCATGTAAATCACAATCAATCATGTGTTTTATCACAGTAAACATTTATGGCAATGTGACAAAACAACATGAAAGTATGACTTTCAATTCAAAGGTGGGAAATGATAAAGATAAACAAGATGCTAAAAGAATTCTATACATTACAGAATAAAGGAATACTTGCAATTTTTTTAATCTCATGCTATGAGTGCAGCCTTTGAAGCTGAAGGAAGTAAAGACAACAAATACAATTCTTCACTGATAGTAATTTATGTGTTGAATATCTCCCAGAGTGCATGAACTTGAAATGTGTAAAAACATCCAGATGAGCTTAAATCGGAGTACATTGATATTATAACCAATGACTAATTTAATCTTAGTTTCATTTATACACAAATAAGTATTGTATTACCAAACGATATATCACTAAAATAGTGAAGTTGCTGCCATAAATGCTGCAGTAAAAAAGTTACAAATTGTAATTGAATGTGCAGTTGTTTGTGCAATTTATCATGCTTCATCTTTTCTTTCAATTCAAAACACTGTTGTTGAAAACTGTTCCTATAAGAAGGAAACAAAAAATAAATAATCAAGAGCTGCCTTGCACACAATTTATTCTGCGGCCTCAAATACCAAAATGTATTTCAACAGCACTCAAACTCCTAACTCCTCAACATATGCTCATCCAAACTCGTGTTCCATTGATAGATGAAGACATTGTCATCCTGACAGCATGCTGAATTTCCCCATCGACTCTGAATATCCTACCACCCACACTTCAATAGTCCAAAGAGTTGAAGATAACTAGGTGCATGGTTCAGAGCAAGGAGGATGAATAAGAATGTCCCACTGGAAATGCAACAAATCATATGTGAATGGGCAATAATGTGCAGCAAACTTATGCATACTGATGTAAATCTGAATTGTTTTCCACAATTTCCTCTCAAAAGCATTGCATTTTGTGACTAGCATTCACCCCTGCCAAGGAATCCAAAAAGAAGCAATCCTGTGAGATCCCAAATGGAGATCACATGTAGAGCAGTTTTGAATTTCTTGAACACTAAAGATGATTTGTGTTCCAATGCCAATGAAACTTGCTTTTCCTGTACCAATCACTTGTAATATGTTCTGTAGGAATGGCTTTCTGGAACTCTGCTTATGAAAATCAGTATCCCTCCCATCCCTTTCATGTCACTGAAGAAGCATCTAAGAGGTAGGAAATTCATAACTGATGCAGAACTTCAACCTGTCTTCTGGACACCTAAGATTTCCATCATGATGTAATCAATGTCTTGGTCTGTCCGTGGATGATTGTACAAGGAAGGTGACACTGTTGAAAGTCACAATTACCATTACCTTCCATATTTATTTTAGTGTAAGAGGCAAATAACTTATCTGTGCAAGCTCCTATTAACATACTATTGATTTGTCCATATAAATGTTCCTCTTTAACAAGAGTATGATAGTAAACAAGTTTGAGGTTTTATTTTAAATTTATGACAAAAATACAATTTCTTTTTCAGCATTGCAACATTTTAATAGGTTGTCTCATATTTGTTATTAATGTGATGAGCATTAATGGATCACATTATTAATTAAGAAATGAAACTAAAAACACACCGAAGGACTACATGGTGTTCCTTTAATAAAAAATAGTGCAGTCAGTCATGCAAGGATTGAATAAAATAGTAATGTCATATATACACATTAGGCTTAAGTTTTCTTACACATTATTCTTGACTTTTCTTAAGCCAAGAAATTTAACTTAACTTGCGTTAGTAAATTCCTTCAAAGTAAAGGAGACACTGTAAATTTAATTGTCAGTACAGTTGTAATGCCGTTTCATTTTTACTTAAAGATCACAGCTTCTAAAATTTCATAAGAAAGTCTTGAATACAATTAAACTGATACCAAAACTTCTAAAGAGTTAGCATTGTTCACTGTCTAGGGGAGAGTTGCTTGTGTGACCATTCCACACTGTACTATTTCAAACTTTTATTATTCCACTGCAGAAAGTGTGACACAATGTCCAACACTTCATAATTACTAAATTCACGGCAAGGGCCCTAAACAACCATTAGAGAACCCTAAGTGCATTGGGATTTCTCCTATTTCTAGTAGATGATCCAAATGCAGGTTCATGCAGAGCTGTCATATGACTTTATTCATTATATAGGGACAACTTCATTGTGCCATTATGAAGGCATTCACGCTGAAAGAGTTAACAAGTTTCTTCATCTTGCATCATACACTTTCCAATAATTTGAATAATATCGACAGTTGGGGAACTATGAGTACGCCAACCTAGGCACATGTATAGGGCAGCAAGTTTTGGAAGGGTGGCAAATTTTTGGAGCAACTTTCTTTTAGATAATGAGATTCGTTGCATATTAAATCAATTTTAAAAATATAACAGTTTTATGTACAATTTTATGCTTTTTTATAATGTTGTCACAGCTTTGGAAAAAAAAATTTGCTGCTGAACTTGCTCCAATTTTTTCAAAGGACTGACCTTTACATATCATTTCCAAATGTTGATACAGTCTTTCGCTTGTATATATGTACAACTACTTTATGTTATAGAAAAGTAGAACCTTGCCCTTTATGGAAATTTTCATTGAAACAATTGGAGTTGTTTGAGAAAATGTTAATCAAGCATTTCTGAAAATGCGAAATTTGAAGCTCTTTTTCATCCGAAATTTTTGAGATTTAAGAAACTGCAATTGAATTGGGCTGAGGAGAAAGGGAACAAGTCATTTCTAGCCACTTTTCAGGAGAGAGGAAACATTAAACAATACATACACACGTTTTATTATTCTGTCCAATTTTTCTGCGTGAATTCACTAAGGTAGTCTAAACACTGTTGATGTGATTACTTTCTTCACAGTATAATATGCCTTGCCTTAAAGAACATCTTTCCAAAATAAGAATAAAAAAAATGCATTTTTGTCTTGTACCTTTTCTTCTCAAGCTGATTCAATTATGTACACAAGTTGGTTGGTAATGTAAATATTAACAACATGAGAGATATTTAAAAAAATTAAAATTGTGTAATTTTTGAGAAA
>BOPP01000012.1:14214633-14240004 GCA_017312745.1 Gryllus bimaculatus
AAATAAAGAACGTTTTTCAAAATTGCATTGCTTTTAATTTGAGCCAGATTTATTGGAGAATGTCCATTATGAAAAAAATCTCTTGAATAGTTTAGGTGCTAGCATTCACAGGCAGACAGATAAGACATTTTGAAAAAGGAAACAAACAACAAATTTTTGGTATCAGGGGACCCCAAGTTTGTATTTGCATTGAAATTTCAAAATCGAATTTCCACAGCATTACATAACTTTCTCTATACTACGTACACTACTCCACATACATGTACGTATTCGAGAAAGTTAACTAGCAGTGCCACAGAATGGCACAGACTTTCTTGCACTTGTTAGTTTTTTATTGTCTTTGGTGTGGGCTAGCTTCTCTGTTTTGCCCCATCCTCTTGCCAGCTGGCATCTATCACCGCCCAAATTAAATTTTTTCACATTTTCTCAATTTTTCGGTCTCATAATGGCTTTAAGAATATTATAGAAGAGTAAAATTTTGTCCTATATGGCAATTTTTGTTGAAAGATTTTGAGCAAATTTTAAGAAAATATCTTTTGAGAGTTACTGTAAATGTGAAATTTGAATCTCATTTTCACCCAAAAGATTTGAGTTTTCGAGAAACTCTATTAGACATTTTTGAAGCACTTGTCTTAACAAATTGCATAATGTGTACAAATGGCTGTTAACATAAATATTAATGACCTGAGAGACCCGCCAAAAAAATTAAATTTTTGTAATATTCTAAAAAACTAAAGAATAGAGCAAAATTGCGTGAATGTCACCTTACACAGTTCATTCAACACTACGCCTACCAAAAGTATAAAGAAAAAATGTTGAGCCATTTTTGAGAAATGTTTGTTTTCAATATTTTTTAACCCTTTCACGACCAGCGGGAAATAGATATCTCGCCTGATATATTGCTTAAGAAGTTTGCGGGGATACATATAACCCTTCATTGGTGCATTTTGCACTTTTGTAGAGAGTGTGTGTACTGCTTTCTAATGCTCGGTTACAAGCAATTCCAAAAATTTTGCATTTTATTATTGCTGTTACAGGAAGGTGCATATTGAGCTCTTCATTTTGAACAGTTTTATTTCTTCTTATGTGGTTTATTTTTTGCAGTTACAAGGCAGCAGTAAGGGTGTAGCAAAAAGAGGCAAAAACACACATAATGTGCCACGGATGCAAAGTAACCCATTTCATTAATTCCTGCTTTTCCAAATTTTATTTAAAATAAATGTAATTATTATCACTTTGACAATTATATTGTTTCATAATTAAAAGGATAGAAAACTATAATTTTCTTTTTAATATTATTTTTTCAGAATTCCCAAGAAAAACCAATAAGACATACACATCTAAATTTCTAAAAAACTTAACATTAAGAACAATTTTCAGTAATCAATAATGAATTAGTAACTAAAAAGTAACTTAATTACAAAGTTGCATTTCAAAATTCCGAAAAAAATTAAATCGATTACAAAAGGGTTAATGTTGCACATACAGGGATCATTCCGAAATTACAGGGATCATATTTATTTGCATGACAACTATAGTAAGAAAAGAACTAAATATAGTGTGTTAGAACAGAGTTTCTTTGAACACAACACTATAGTTTTCAATATAGTCCCCCTTTATGGCATAACAGTTAGCTTATCAGACTGTTATGCCCAAGTTCGCGTGTTCAAACCATATAGAAGCCGTGGATATTTAAGGGCCAAAAAATCCTTCGTACGCCTTCCTTCGGAGGGGTAAAGCCGGCTGGCCAATGTTAGTAGAGTAGTTTGTAGTCCTGTGCAAGTGATCGCAAGACCCACATTGCATACAACTTTCAGTAACTCAGTTTACTTAACTTTACCTCTAATGCATTGCAGCCAATGTTGAGCATCGTAAGCAGTTCCCCACTAGTGTACATACCCCTCCATGAACCTATTCACGCAGATGAGCTGAGGCGCTCTTTGTTGCGTGGTGTGGCAGCTGTGCGTGGCGACCGCATCGTGGTTAGTCTTTCGCCACCACTGAAATGCACTACCCATCATCGCTACACTTTAGTGACATCTACTGTATGATTCCTGTGAATGGGCAGCAAGGGACTGGGTGTCAATATGGGCAATTTCCTGCAAAGTGAAAAGTTCAGCCACACATCTTTGCTTTGACACATGTTCCAGCTAGATGCCATTTTAGAGTTCTGTCACTGTGCTTCAATCTGACAAATGGTAACAAAATTAAATGATCATTAACAGGACAGATCAAATTCCACTAAGACACCACTCACATTCATTATTGAGGTCATTTGCCAACATAAAAATATGCGAGATTACTTTCGGAATGATCCTTGTATTTCACTCAATATTGTCCAAAAACTAAAACTAAAAATGACCTGAATCAAAGAACTAATTCTAGAAAACAAATTTTATTTAAAGGATAAATCTCTATCTTCTTAAACAACAAAATGTAATCTAGGTAAGACAATAGAGCAAAAGGCTATATGGTATACAACTCAGAAAAAACCAAAAGACATGCACAAATATTTTTTTGCTAATGTTCTAGGTGCTGGGGGAGTAAATTTTCATAATCTGTTTTGAATATAGCATCCTTGATCTCAACAAAACAAAATGCCTAGGAGGAAACTATTGTGTCCGTCTCAAATGGGCATTTCAAATGGTCTTTTAAAGAACTCAACCAAAACCGCAATAGGGCATAACTGTTAGTCCAGTTGAATACAAAAGTGAAATTGTTAAAAAATAATATCATATATTCAAGATATTGTAAATATTCAACTAACAACATACTTTTGGAAAAAGAATATAAAGATCATAATGATGTGTTGTGTTCCATGCAGTCCAATTGCAAGTAGTTTAATATCCTGTAATTATCAACAAAGTATTTCTTCAAGGTGTTTTCATGCTAACTACAAAATGACATTCCACAAAAACTTCATAAATGTGATTTTTTTTTAACTTGGCCTTACTTTTCTGTAACAAAAAATTTAACTATAACAATAATTTTAAATTGTAAAATTAGTATGAATGGCATTTGCAGTCAGGAAACACCCAATTAAATATAAAAAATCAAGTAAATAAAATTGAATAGTATTGTTTTTTCTTGCAAGTATTGAAAGAAAATTAGAAATGATCACCCTATGACTTCTTGAACACTATGGAGTAATTTAGTCTTCAAGCAATTACAAATGTATTTCTCAAGTATTTTGAGACAGAGGTAGAAATGAACAAATACAATATCTACAGCCAAAAAATACAAATACAATATCTACAGCCAAACACTATCTTTCAATTTTAAAGTAAGGTAAAAACTGTAGGAGGTGGGACATTTGAATTTTGAAAGAGGAAAAGTGGGGGCAATTTTCCACTGTAATTATGCAAGAATTGAAGGGACCAAGGGAAGTTGGTGTTAAAACTCGGGAAAGTAAAGCAAGGGTTGATTGTACACAGCACGTCTGAAAAGGTCTTGGAACGATTTTTTTCAGGACATGATATACCATCGCTTCGCCACAATAGGAACTACAGTATTTACCTATCAATATTGTTATTTTTATTTCCATCTCTTGCAAAACATAGATTCGCACTTGCCGGGCATTGAACCGAGATTTAACTTGCATCTTGTAATAAAATCTCGGCATTTGCTTTTCACATTACATATCATTTAATACAATGCCATTCATTTGAGATTCTCTCTTTACCAGCCCATTAAAAAATATCGGCCTGGATTGCCTGGCAAATTTGTGGGGGATGCCGATAATACGATAAAAAATTATGTATTATATACACGCAATATTTTTATAGTCTTTACAGCTTGCTGTGTCAACATTTACAAATTTCAGGACATGGAATGACAATGTAGAACCTTAGACCCTATCCGACTAGGCTTAATCTGCCACCTTGACTGACGACCATACAGTTTTTGTCTGAAATATTTGCGAAAAAACCTTGTCTTATATTAGGGTAACTACAAAACAAACTGATGGTCTCGGAAAACAACAGTTAATTTTCCCCTCAGTTCTGTCTTCTGAGGAGAGCAATAGATAATTTTTTGAGCTTGTGTGCTTCAAGTTAGTCACCACACTAGAATGAAATAACGTGCGGCGATAAAGTACTATGGGAAAACTTCGCAGTTATCATTCAAGGTAATGAAAAGAGTTTATGGTGATAAATGCATATCTCAGTCAGCAGTGTAAAAGTGGTTCAAGTGAATCGAGGGAGGGACTGCAATTGTTAAATGAGAACTCAAGGTGTGGATCTTCTTCCACTAGCATCATGAACAAAAATGCTCAATGTGACCTGGATTTTTGTATCTAAGACAGGTGCGAGACATATCAGATGATAACTGGAGTTGATTATAAAAGCGTTGTTCCTACAATTTGCACCCTGCTCACTGCTGAAACCATGACTTTTTCCTGCTTCACAACTACATTGCAGCCATACAATAACGACAAAGATATTTTCTAGATAAAAATCAAGTGATAACTGTGACAGCCTCTCTATTCACCTGATCTGCCAATAATGAACTTTTTCACTTCTCAAAGCTGAAGACCCGCTTAAAATAAAGGCAACATGGGTCTATTTTCAAACTTTGAAATGCAATGACACCACCTAAAAAAACATGTCTAAAAGGTGACTTTTCAAGAGCATTCTAGAACCTGGTAAGAAGTCAGTTGTATGTTTAAAGAGGAGGGGACTATGTACAAAGTTAAATAAAAAAAATTCTGTGAAATTATTTTTATTACCACTTTCCAGGAACTTTTTGGACTTACTGTGTACATTAACATTTGCTAAGATCTTATTAGAAGTTATATGCATGTACTGACTGAACTTACGACAACTATGTACAGAGAATACTGTGCTTCACAGCAAATCCACCTAATATTCCCCACATTCCCTAAGAAAGATTTATGAAACTCCACACAATTATGAAGTTGCCTGTAGTAGTTAATTTGGTTTGCATTTTTTAATCAACAATAAATCAATATTTGAATTTTTACTTGTATAGAGTGAAATAAAACCAATTTCATAGCTGTCACATAGTAGTAGATCTGTTTACAGTTTTGAAAGAGAAATTAAATAATTCTTACTGATATCTGTGTACAATAAATTGTTTTCCAAACCTATATTCCACATACTATTTATAAAAACATTCAACTCAATTTTTCAACTTCCTACTAATTTGAGCACACCATTAATTTGATTTCAATGGAAACATCTAGTTCACTAGGGACAATAAATTAAGGTGACTATTTCAGGTGATTTCTCTCATGATTCTTTCAAATCACCCATACTCGTCATTTATCAGGCTAAACAGTAAATGTCAAACTTATGCATTCCTCCATCTGCAAACTAGGAAGGGGAGCATCAGTGATTACAATGGCGGTAACAGCAGCAAGTATGAGTGGGGACTGCAGAACAGGAAGCAATTCATTGAAATATGTAGCCTTCACTATAACCAAAGTATTCCTTGCCTTAAACTTGTCAGAATTGACTGTTGAATTAAAACTGTCCAAATTGACCTTAAAGGATAACTACAATGAGAGAAATTACCAAGTTAAATATGATTATGTGCACAATTGTTATATTTATAACGTTCACATCCCTCTCTTCACATGCACTATGGCTACATTCTGCCACAATACATGTGAAATACACTACAAAAGTTGAGAGCTAGAGCTAGGCATTTGTTGAATACAGAAGTCAACAACTACAACAAGAGGGTCTTCAAGCAGTACAGGAACAAAGCCCAAAGTTACAAGTTATCTAAACCAACTTTCCTTAAAACCATTAGTCCTTCCTGTGCTCCCACACTATTTGCAGAAAGTTCTATTTCTCAACAAAGACCAAATGTATTTCATCCACACTGATGAAAGAGATTCAATTAGAAAACCTGGGATTCAAGATAAAAATGGCAGATAAAAAGGCATTTAAAAAGTAGCCAACTTGTGTCAATAAAGATGTCCTAACTATTCTGTCCACTAATGCGTGCATGCATTTACAAGTACACAAGCATATTCAGAATCATTCCTTTTGTCATAAGTCAATGTTTAAGTCACATTTGACATTTTTCACAGGTGCACAAGGCAATAGGTTCGTATTAAAGTGTAACTGGTCTGGTGGGGTCCGTGTGGACCCCACGCCAGTTAGAAACTAAAAGCACCGATATAGTCTGCTGCGCTTCCTTATACTCCTTGTTCAAGATCCCCAGCAGATTGTGTCTGCTTTATGTCTAAAAAATATGTAATTATATTTTATTGTTCATTAAGTCTGTGTGGACCCCACCAGACGAGGAGTGTTAGTAAATTTCAATATTATATCTGTTATTTCACTTCTGTATCTTATTTGTTTTTTCTCCATATTTGTTTTTCTGTGAATCGGTCTGTGTTCTCTTATTGACAATGCATCATGACCAAAAGGGTGATTCATCAAACAAAAGGCCCAGTATAATCATTGATTACAACACCAAAGCGGGCATAGATGCACTTGGCCAACTACTCTGTGACTCGGCGAACACAGAGGTAGTGGCTTTTGGTGGCCAATGGTGATATTTTATACCATTCTTAACGTAGCAGGTGTAAACACTGGCATTCTCAAGTACTGCAATAAAAATTTCAAAAAAGAATAAAGTATAAAGCTGTTGATGGAACTTGGGCATTCACTTGTAACTACACATTTCATGTCCTGATGTCTGTCCTTTGCCATGTGAAATGTGAGAAACTTTACTGAAATTTGGAGGCAAACAACTTGAGAAAAACCTTAATGAACACACTCGAGCATGAAAAGCCAGATGTGAGGTGTGCCCAAAAACAGCAGATAAGAAAACTAAAAATTGTATGCATCAACTGCACAAACATATTTGTGATGCAAGATCTATTCGTAAAAATTGTATTTAAATGTAAAAATATAACCCATTACAATGTAAATAGTCACACAAGTGATATTTTGAAAATAATATTTCAAGTTCTTACTGAAATTTCTTTTTATAAAACAGGGTCTACCCAGAGCCCACCAATTAAAAATATTATTTTTCACCCGACCAGTTGCGGGTTAAGAAGTAGAGTAAAATTGTGAATGAAACTACTTAAAATGTATGATTAGAAAGAGTGAATGTTACATTTCAATATGCTGAAATCAATTATCTCCGATTAACTGAAGAATTATCAAAGTGTAAAAAATTTCTGTACTCGTTAGGAAAATATTTATATCACTGTCATGTTTTTGGCACCCATAAAGATCCCTTTTTCTGTAGACCTACATTTACTAATAATTTATTATTGATTTATTTATTTATCTATATCTGATGATATTAGAATCAACAGAAGTTGAGAAAGTTTTGAAAGTCAGGATATTACGTTTTATTTATACAGAATTGGAGTATGCAAAAAGCTGTACTTTCCATACTAATTAACATTGCTTCATTCAATTTGCAAGAATTTGTGCTAAATCTCATAAACCAAATCATAGTGTAATCACACAAATTTATTTTGATAATATGATTATATTCAAGCCTTACATTCTGCTTTGTCAAGTAATGAATATTCATCAATGCTTGTTTAATCAATTAAGTAAACTCGTGTTTGATCATCAATTCCAATGGCAGCAAATCCCCCCTCCCTCCCCCCATAGCGGCACTCAATTATCCTTCGTTCAATTTTAAATTATGAGAATTAATAAAAAAAATAAAAACAAAAACAATTTTGTTTAAACCAGTCACATTTATTCAGAGAATACAACTCTTTATTTAAATTAATTTCATATTCGGGAAAAATTATTTAGTATTATGAAAAGTTTTCAGCATTAACACACACTTATTTTTCCAGATTTAAAATTTTGAATAAAAATAAAGAACATTAATTAGGCATTAAATTTATTTTTTTTAGAGTAGGAAAAATATGAATTGTGTATTAATACTCAGAAAGCAAGATGACTATTATTTCAATTTTTCACCGAATTAGATTAAATGAAAATTTCTGTTGGATATCTTCATTTTAATTAAAATCAAACAAATCATTTAAACATTAAAATGAAATTACAAATCTTGTTAAGAATTGAAACAATAATAATTCTTATACAAGATTAAAAATAGTCTTAAAGACAAATTACAGATAGTAAATTAATAAAATAATGTAATTAACAAAATGGAATTAATTTTGATACAAATTACTTTGCAATTAATTTGCAACTGGCATAATACACCATCACCCCAATAAAACAGTAATGTAGGACCATCAATATTACAACAATAAATTTAATATAACATTAAAAGTTAGAGTAATAATTAAGGAACTTTAAAAACCTTTAAATATATGTTCACGACTTTGCCTAGCACTTCAGAAACTAATGCATTGTAATGTGCAAGATGGAGGAAGAAAAATGCAACATGAAAAACACAGTGCCACTAACCATCCAACAATTCTTCAACAGCAGTCCGAACTCCTTTGTCAAATGCACGAGCATCAGCTGCAGTTTGAAACGTCAAGCCAAATTTCTTGTCTCCGGTTTTCCAGTGATGGAATGTGGGCATTACTTTGTTATACTCAAAATCCTTCTTAATTGTACAGCTCAACACAACCTATGAAACAAACATTACAATATAAGACCACAATTGTGATAATACACATTTAACATATTGTACAATATTATCTTAATCATTTTCAATACAGCTTTTATATTGAGAAATTAATTTTACACAATTATACAATAAATTTTTCATATTAAATACTCCAACTACATATAAAATTAATTATTCATTAGCATTGCCTTTTATTTTCAAAAAATTTTGAATTTATAGTTAGAAAGCAATGGGACATTTTCATCTGTAATAATTACACAAAAGCTATCCTCTCCTTACATAAATCTGGAAAGTCACTCGCACACTATTTAATAATAACTAATAAATAACTGTGATATGAGGGCTTTAATGCAGGAACAACTGAAACACTGATAAAAAAATCTTAAATAAATATTAAATTGGTATCACCGATCCACTAAACCCATTACATATCAAAACAAATTCACAAGCCGTAATTCTGGACTAACAGATATTAATATTTTCGGGCAACAGGTGAACGTCAAGGCAAGGTGATTGCAATGGCTGAAGGGCAAACTCAAACAAAAACAGACCATTTCTAAATACCTTGGGATTCATTAGAGATCACTGTCTCTTTAATTCACTATAATTCTGTTTAGATCTTTAGTCTGATAGTTTCAACAGAGAAAGTACCATATCTACCTTGGTCTATGGTTTAAATACATGTCTGTCTTTACTGTGATTATGTTATGTTATGTTATAATACAAAGCAGTCCCTTTTAATTTGTTATATTACAGTTTTCAGAGACCTCTGTATCAATGTCCATTTCATTAAACGAGAGGAGACAGAATTTTTCAGTTTGTAAGTTTTAATTTTAAGAAAATGAAAAAAGAAAATTAGAATCTCCTTGGAGACTTGCGGAAAAATAATTTTGTTTACTTGAAATAGGGGCAACAGTGTTCAACAGAGTATCCTTTTTAAGAACTTTCAAAAAATGTAAATAACCTAAAATCTGTTGTTTTTTTTGTACATAAAACTGGGATATATTTGAATGGTAACACTACTTCTATATTTCCAGGAAGGACAAATCTTGTGATTGTCAAGTACTGTGGACTAGTATGTGTATTAAATTAAGATGATATTTTCTTTTGATCAAATATGATAGTATAGATAATTATGATATATACCTTTGTCAGTAAATTTTAAAGTAGTGTTTAATTATTTATTCAGGTAAATCTTCCAAAACAGAATGACGAAGGATGACATTAGGGGGTCATCAATCTGATAAAGGGAGTAGATTGGTCCAAGCTAGAATAAAATATGGATTTGTTCCAAGTGTATAATTATCATAGTTTTTTAAATTTTATTTTGTGTGATTCACACACTTCAACTAATCTAAATGACTACTGTTCCTTATTACCTCTTCCATTATTTATACGATGGACCATGTGGTCACAAGCCTACAAAAAGTGAAGATTATAACGGCATTCACCTCTCATACTCATAAATTCACTTAGTTCCTCATACTCATAAATTCACCTGGTTCAATGAATTAAATAGAGAACTTGTGCAATTAAAAAAATGTATTATGTCTATTTTACCCATAATATATTATTGTCTGAATAAAGCAACTAAAGTACAAAATTGCATTTCTTATTTCATTTCTCAAAGTTTCAAGTTTACACATATGCATAAAATACACAAGCTTGCAAATGCATATAATGTATAAGATTTTGAATCAGTTGTATTTGTAATCAATTTAAATATTTTCAATTATTTTTATGTACAATTAATATTTGTCACATAAATAATTGTTGTGAGGTTACAAAGATTATTCTCACGAATAATCTTTGTATAATTTTATGTTATACAAAGATCTTGAATAAATAAAGAAATACTGTAAATATGTAATATGTTATGTAAGTTATATATTGTTGTCAACAGATCAGACACACAATTATATACCAATTCCCGAGCTCCAAATGTAACAAAATTAAGAAGAAAAATATAAGAAAATACCAATCCTACTGGACAAGACTTTTTTTATACATTTTGTCAATGTGTAATCTGCGGGTTGGGGTAAATAACTCATCAGTTCAGAAGTAGGCAGTGCTGACTGGATGAAGTTACCATATTGGGTATTAATTCGTTTCAATGCACACACACACACACACACACACACACATTCACAAATTGCTGGAGAATTTGAATTATTTACCATTTTGTTTTCTTTCGGAACAAGTAACATTTTCCCTTTTGACCTCTGTGTCTATATCAATTCCTCAAGATTCGGCCTAGAAACATATTTTATTTAGTGTAGAAAATTATTTAAATCTTCATCCCATCCTCACCACTGTTCGCACATACAATTCAAACTGCCAACACATTATATAATTTCCTTATTATGCATAAATACTGTAATTTCAGTTGACATACTGAAAGTGATGTTCTGCAAAACAGGAGTGCATCCAACAAAGTACATACGAGTTACAGCCAGGATTTGAAATGCTGTCTCCTAACATGAGGAAAAACATTTTAAACTGCATGTAAATAGAAGATCTTGAATGTAAAACAATATTCTGGCCTAACTTAGGATATCCAACTTCCCACTTCCTTGACTAACTGATTAACTTGACTCTACAAACAAATTAAAATAAATTGCATAATAAAATACATAAAAAAAACTCCTAAATGCATGAATGCAAGAATTCCAAAAGCTTTGCACATACCATGTCTGATATAGTAACAACACATGTAATTCTGCAAGACAAAATTCTTTTGCCATGCCATTTGAGACATAGCTGTAGGAAGTTGCTGAAAATAAACGAAAGGATTTGTGATTGGCCATTCTTGGTGCAACAAATGGAGATTTTCACTTCATCAATGCTCTGTCTCCGGACTTATCACCATCGACAATTAATGTCTTTATCATCTATTCTGATAGGAACAATATAACTTACAAAAACAAAAGTTGTTAACTAAAGTCATTCTTATCAGATAATGCTAAATGTTTAACCAAATGCACAATTTTAAAATATGTGCACTCACACTTCAAATTTTTTCCCTCTTCCCAACCTCAAACAATAAAATCTATTATGCAGTTCTGGAGAGAATAAAATCATTTTAATGTAATTTCATTTCAATTGTGTGTGTGTGTGTGTGTGTGTACATCACTGCCAAATACACTTGACATATTTTTTGTTCCTTCATTTGCACATGTCCTCTTATCATTTTGGTTAAAAGCCTCTTATTCCAGTTACATCTTTTTAATGAACCCATCTATGAGTTGACTGGCTCAATAGAAGTTTCAACTTTACCGCTGGTTTCTGAAAAATTACATAATATAACAATATGTTGGCCCCATTATCTTTAAAACATTTCAAAAAAAACTTTCTATTTTTCAAAGTACACAAAGTAGTAATGAATATAAGGTAACAAAAGGAATATACCGAGTTTCTTGCTTTGGGAATTCTACAAGAAAATAGACAAAAATAATACAGACTTCTACTATAAATGTTCAATAAATTACAAATATCTGAAAAAAATTAATCCACTTCCAATTAATAGAAACATTTCCACCAGGCCTAAAAGTTTTCCCAAATTGTTTCTAAGGTAAAGGGTAAAATGTCCAGGCAAATTAGCAATGGAGATGCAGCTTTTTAATCCCCATTCATCTTGTGAACACAACTGTCACATTTCATATGATGTGCAACATCACTATTATTCAATGTGTTGTCCATCCACAGGAGATATTACTATTTTTACTTCTGATTTATTTCTTGCCAATAACACCACTTCCTTTCATTAACATTCCACAAATCTCATTTCCAGACAATTTTTGCTTCTTCAAAAACAATATTTTTAGTCAATACATTTCCTTTCTCTTACAGTTACTCATGACATTTAAAATATGATCAAATTTTCTTGAAAGACTTTTATAATTCCTATATTTACGGACCAAAGATTATGCTCATTATCATCATCACTCGAGTATTGTGAAATTGACAAATAAGTGTGTTTCCCACAGCTTTTTAAGTACAGTGACATCTGACTTAAGCAGTCAGATGATCAATGAATCAAATAAAAATTAGTTGTTTAATCAAGGTTATGATGTTATTGAAACTGTAAATCAAACCTGATTGCGCCAATTGCTATGAAAGCTCCTTAGCATTTTTAATTATCATAAATTATAATTTCAACAAGGCATTTAAGATCATTTATCCTCCTCTCAGCTAATATTAAAACACACCTCTGACATTTCCACTCATTCTTTCAGTTGAAAAAACTTACTTCATTGAATATAACAAGCAAATTTGATTCGAAAATGCAATTCACATTCTGTAGAAACTTTACCACAGGACCATCTGACAGAGTTGGGAAATAATCTTCAAATTGGATTATGCACACAATCTCCTCCACTAGTCCCCAACAGATTCCCACAGAAGGGATGTTCGAGTTAACCAAACACAGAAATGCTGTGAAACGGAGAAAGGAACACACTGTTGTTTCATTAGGAGACATTCATTAAAATTATCTGTTATTTCAAATAGAAACAATTCCCCTGCGAGCTAACAGACTCTGGATATAATTATTCAAAGTAATCTGACAATGTGTGTTGCCACAAGAAGGTATTAAATCAATAGTAATCTCCACCATTTTTTTGCTTCTAGAAATAATACTATTGAAAATTTTTTGAGATGACTTAAATAAAGAAACTATAAAATGTGCATGACCAATGGTCATATAGTCAGGTTGCTGTTGAAAAGAGGGAATATTTATGTTTTGAGGGAAAATCAATCAGTTCTACAAACAAAAAGCAGTGTGAGGCGACCACTTAATCAAGTGACCTTTTGGACAGATTTCACTACATTACAATCTTTTAAATATTAAAGCTCACTTCGTAATACTCCAATTATCACCAAGATATTTTAAAGCTTTTTAAAACATAAAGAATTTATCAAAATGCTTTAACCTAACTTTGTTCTTTTGCCAAAAAACTATGTCTGAAACCATCATCTTCATAAATCAGGATTTCCCCCCCAACTTCATGAATATTTACTTATACTCATTAAATGACAGCTTTAAAAATTTTCACTGGCAAAATTTACAACAAAAGTTTTAATCATATCAAATAAAATGTTTGCAGATTTTTGTTATGAAAGAACAAATGACACATTCTCTACAAAATCACAAATTTGGATTTTATATCAAAAACAAAATGTACAAATGTTTATTCTTACCGACTGATCTGATATCCTTTTGCCAAATATCAGGTATTCATGTTTGCCCTCGTCGACTTCACAAGGAAGTGCCCGTTTTCGTACAGACACGTTGGAAAGGCCCCCTCCACCCATGGGGACCCAGCCACCCGTGCTGTCGTCACGCATCATCACCTGAGCCCGAACTCGAACAAGATAGTTCCCACTGCAACAAAAAAATCCCAAATTAGGATTGGTTAAAAAGCAAACAAAATTGCACATACACAGAGGACAGATAAGTGAATTAAAAGGAATAATACTTCATGTAATAGTACATGTCAAAATGTCTACTTAACGTGACAGTGGAGGCCACTGTGATAAATACATGACACAAGGAAGGTCTTTTAGTCTTTTTAGAAGATAATGAATCATTATCATTTCATTAAAATAATAAAAAATGTTGTAATGCTCCCATGGAAACTACTGAACAGTACTTCAAACTGACGTACACTTAATATCCAACTGGTTGTTGGCACAGAAGTCAACTCTATTCTTATATCAAGCATAGTCTATGTTCAAACACTGTAATTTTGACACTTATCTACAAGCTCTTGTTACCCTTCTAATTATGATTAGTGCATCAATTTTGACAAAAATTTAAATACATAAAAAAGAAACTGCAAACAAACATATTGTAATACATGAAGATGAAAACCCATTTAATTTCAGAGATATCTTAATGAATAATGAACCTGCAAATCTTGTACACAATTTTTCTTCCAGATATGATAAATGTATTGTAACAACCGATGAAAATTTTGGATTAAATGAAATTTTTTTTAATTACATACAAAATTCTGAACTTTATAATGAACAGTATCCCACTTTATCTAATACTAATAAAACAGTAAGGCAACTGATTTTTTCTCAGAAATTCTTTCCCTACCTCATTCAAGTTTAGTTCCTAAAATTTGTACTTTAAAAACACAAGCAATATAAATTCAAGCGTTTCCACTTGTTAACTTTTGTTTATGTTACAACTGCAACAAATAGAAAGATTCTAAACCACTGACATTTCTAATACTGAAAAAGCAATTCACATCTTTGTCCATTTGTAATTAAACCTCTGTGCTACATAATATAAAAATTTTGAAGGCTATATACAAGCACCATTCTAAGTACATGAAATTAATCTGTTGGGAATACTCATGGCTACAATAACTCCCTTTAAATAAACAAACAAATCTTTTAAAAAGTTAGTTGACAACTACATAAGTTTATGACAGTTCTAGTATTTTGACACGTACCCGTTTCCAGTCAAGCAAACTTGATACCAATGTCACTACTTACAATGGCGTATTTGAAAAGTTAGTACAAGACCGTCAATAACCAAACCATGCAACTGCCAACTATCAAACATATTAGTGAATTAACTGACAGTTCTAATAGAAGTTAACTGTTAATTTAAAGTGTTTTCTTATTATTGTTTTTTTAAGCAATGTGGATTAGTATGATTAATCGAGATAGAATAGTTTCTCACAGGCTTAAAAATGGATGGTACACAAAACATATTACTCCGTAATTCCAAAAAAACTTGTTCTAAATGATGAAGATATGATCCTAAACAATTGTTAGACTGATAAGCAATGAAAATATACACACATTCCTAAACACTTGAATAAGTTACAATGCTCAAACATGAAACTGCCACTGTATATAAAGAACACATGATTATCTGAAATTGATGTACATGTGAATGGAGCCACACATACATTCAATATCTAAATATTTTAGATTTCTTGTCACACGCATCATTCTATACTAAAACACACTAAACATCACTTGTGAGATGGGAACAGTGAGAGATGGATTTTCAACGAATGTCATCTTGGAATACTAGGCTATAAGATTCACTGTCGGAACATCGGTCTCCTACTCACTCCGATTCCATGAAAGAAGGTGGTAAACAAGTAGACACATAATCTTCTCGCACGCCCACGAAGGTAATTGAATCGGAGCCATGCATCAGAGGAAGAAGTCGTTCATCGATATGATGAACGCCAAACGTTGGGGTTATGGACAAACACTAATACTTTAAGCTTCATTAATATATCGCTAAATGACATTTTAATACATAATAGTTGTAAACGATGAGTGAACAGAAGTATACGTGCCAAAATTGATCCTTTTAAGTACAAATCTATTGTGACCTAGCCCTAATTTTCAGCACACCAACAACAAGTAATCACTGTAACCACATAACTACATTCATGACACATTACTCACTCTTCATATGCCTCTGTCATGATTCGCACAAATATATGGTCTAGTTTCGCCCCATTTCGCGCCTGTCTTCACCATTTTTGGCGCATGTGAAAGACATCAGCCACCACTCGCAATAGACAGGAAGTAGACTGCCTCACTTGCCCTGAGAAGCTTATATCTATCTCTTGAATGATGTCATTGCGCATGTCCGAGCTACCATTCCAATAAAAATATAGTCCGTCGTGCATGCCGTACGATTATTGGCAGTTCAATTTGAAAACATGAAATCTTCTGCCATTATTCGCGATTTCGAGTGTTCTTGAGTAGAGGAGGTGGTTCAATAAAGTCAATTACGGCCAGAACATGGCGATACTTTCCTACAAAACCGTACAGTGATATAAATATGGAGACTGATCTCTCTGCCTTCTCGATGCGTTTATTAAGAATGTGTTCAATAAGTCACTTGGATATGGGCTAAATTAGAGTTCTTAGAAATCGTGAAACATTAGTTTCGTTTAAGAATTTCTGCTAATAGAGGAGAAAGCTGCGACACTGATCTCTTGGAACTAAGTCCCAAATGAAACTTTTTCCAATCAAAACTTGCTCATTCACAACACCCCTTTTTCATGTTTGTGAGATACATTCAATAATTTTCCTTCATTGAACCACTTTGTGATATATTTGACATTATGAGAAAGTATCTAGTTCCCCTGATATTCCAATAAGGGTAATGTTTGACAATATTTTCAGTTACATTTATGTCCTATCCAAATGTGATTTCAATGAATTATCAATTTCAATAAAAGAAATAAAATAATATTATATATTGTTTTTGTTACTTCAATTTTGTTTGTTCATTATTTTTAAACTTATTCTGTTAATTTTAAAAGTCTAGAGGCTGCAGTAAAGACCTCGTAGAAATAAAAATAAAAGAAAACAGGTCTTTGGTTAATCAAACAAAATTCTATACTTTAAATAAAACAAGGCAGGATGAAAAATATGTACTTTAAATTAAAGAGCAAATGATTTGCGCAGAAATTATAGTGAATAGGCTAATATCTTTCATGAATAAATAAGCATTAGGAGAACCAAACTAAAACAAATACAGAAAAAATAATAATAATAATAACAATAATAATAATAATATAGAAATAAAAAATGTATTATTATTATTATTATTATTATTTAATATTTATTTTGTTAATTGTCTGCCTTTTGTCATTTACCTATTGCCACTTTGTGTGATTGCCAAATAATGTATTATTGTTTTTGTATTTTTAATATTTTGCATTGCTTGTATTTTTAATATTGCTGGTTTTTTTAACCATAAGGGAATCTATTGGCTTATTGAGCTAATTAAATGGTAATTGCAGAAGTACAATTATGATAGACATTTGAAAGATTTATTTTTATTATTTATACTTGCTAATTGGCTAATACGATTGAATTTCTTTTCTTTTACTTTCTCTCTTTTGCTTATCCAGTATTGAGAAAGTATTGTACTGCTGCGGGAAAAAAAAAAAAAAATTCACAGAAAAACTCTAATTGCCGGACCGTGGTATTGAAAAGTGGATAAATCTAGCCCCTATACAGTACATAGTAAATTACTTCCTCTAACAGATTGTGTGATCAGTATCCATGTTTAGTGGGTCCTACATATATACCGAAAAATCGATTGAGCGGCAAAACGACATTTGCCCGTCCGTCAGTGGTCGAAGCTAGCGCATAAACCGTTTAACCTATTATCTCCAAAATTGATATTTCCCAGTCGATCTGACTGATATCGCCGCTCCCGGAATTAGAAACCGATGTATTCGTTTTGGGGGTACTTTCCATGAAGCGCCTCGGGCATTTTCATAATTAAAAAAACAACCGATAATGGAAATACGAACGTCAGAGACAAGCCAAAAAAATGTTTGTTATTTCTGAAAAAAAAAACAAGAATAGAGCAATATGGCGTTTATGGCATCTTATAGAGTGCATTAGTACTATCCCTACCAAAAGTTAAAAGAAACAATTTGGGGCATTGTTGAGAAAATCTTAGTTTCGTAATTTTTTAATATTGCACGCAATATTGCTTGAAAACTACTAAAATTTCCAATAAAAATGTACATAGCATTAATGAAACGACTAATTATCAGCAACAAATGTTATTTAAAGGAAAAACCTCTATATTCAATTTTGTAGTTGTAGGAAGACGCAGGAAAAATTCAAGCTTTTGCAATTTTCAAAAATTCAGAGTTAAGAGTGAAAATCGGACCTATACCATCTTTATAAGTGTATTTTACTCAAATCTTACAAGAAATTTAAAAAAAAATTGGAGTAATTTTTTTTAGAAAATTGAAAATGTCCGGAGGACTTCATGTAAAGAAATTTTTTGAAGAGATTTTCAAAATAGCGGCGCTTCGAGTGGTGACAGATCGGCCAGAGAATATCCATTTTGTTAAAAATCGTACGTTAGTTTTGGCGCTAGTGGTGTTCATAGACTGACAGACGGGCGGACGTTTTGAAAAACAAAAAACAAAAACAAACAAACAAACTTCACAGAGACTGTTGTATTTCCGTTGAATCTCAAAATCGATTTTCCGCAGAATTTCATAACTTTTCCTATAAAACGTATATTACTTCGTTTATATATACGAAAAAGTAAAAATCAGCTCTTTAAAAGAGGTGATGTACAATTTTTTTTAATAGATAAATAGGATAGTTTTTGCTAAATTTGCGCTTGTAATTTATGCAATTTTTAATAAGATTATTTTCTCCAAAACTGTTCCAATTTGTTTTCCACGGACAGAAGAAGGGACGCCTAAAA
Organism: Gryllus bimaculatus; assembly: GCA_017312745.1. Lineage (NCBI taxonomy): Eukaryota > Metazoa > Arthropoda > Insecta > Orthoptera > Gryllidae > Gryllus > Gryllus bimaculatus. The sequence goes on from BOPP01000012.1 coordinate 14,233,424, forward strand.
GAACGGCGAGTCTAATTTTCGTTGAACTTTCCGTTTGTTCGAAAAAAAAGCAAAACTTGAGCATTTGTAAACTACAAAATGAGACAGAGATTTTTGTTTTAAACAAAATCTGTTCAAAAAATCAGCTCATTAATAATATCATTAACATTTGTTTGAAAAAACTAGTAGTTTTCGCGTGATATCTGCCTGAAATTAATGAATTTATATATATATATATATATATATATATATCATATGTTAGTATATATGTGTGTGGTGTGTGTGTGTGTGTGTGTGTGTGTGTGTGTGTGTGTGTGTGTGTATGGACCACGAGAAAAATCCTCGGAGAAGAAGAATGGATCTAAAGGATATGTAGAAAAAAATTTAAAATAATAATTTACTATAGAATATCACAATATTAATTGAGGGGTTGGCCGGCGTAATCCCCAAATCACAGTTTTAGATAAAAAAACCAAAACTGTATAAGCTCCATTTCTCACATTAAAAAAATCCTTTGTAAGGATGAGAAGGTAAACTAGTGGTGCTAGTACAAGACGTACTTTCTGGCCATGGTTATGTAATACTATTTCTACCACAATTTCTCTCCTAACTATTTTTTTGTAAACACTCATTAGCAATCGTAGAACATTTGGTGCGAAAAATAAGCAGTATGCAAGAAAGTAAAACACTATGATATTGTGATATTCCATAAATATATAAAAGTATTTGTTTTTATTTCCGCGAACTAATGCAGTGTTAATGCTTCCGCATCATTATCATCTTATCTGTGCGGCGCGACATCTCATTTATTTATTTTCTCATGTACACAATTAAATCAGGGTTTTTAACCAACATGAGACCTGCACCATTATCTTAAACGTCCTTCAGACCATCCACCAACAAAATTTCATGAAAAATGACTGAGCGGTTTTTGAGAAAAAAAAAAAGTTTATACAAAAATAAAAATTACGCGAAAAATATTCAAATTTTTGAAAAATCGTTCACGACATTATTTCAAAATCTATCTTTAAGGAATAGATTTCACTTTAAGGAACACATTTAGGGACAAAATCTCTATCTTTAATATTTTCGTTGTAGGATGACACCAAAAAAATTAAATTTTTTCAATTTTCGAAAAATCAGAGTTTTCAACCAACATGAAATCTACGTCATTCTCCTAAGCGTCCTTCAGACTATCCAACAACAATATTTAATCAAAATCGTTGGCGTCATTTGTTTGAAAATTTTGGAACGTTCCAGAGGCTTCATGCAAAATACCTCCCAAAATTAAAATATCGATTTCAAATTCAAGGAGCCGCAATATCAGCCAGATCGATTGGGGAATATCAATTTGGGGGGAAATAGGCTGAATGGTTTAGCCGCTAGCGTTATTCACAGACGTACGTTTTGCCTTCAATCAATTTTTCGGTATCAAGAACCCACAAAACATTGATTATGGCTGCATCACGTGTTCGATGATATTTTTCTAAATTTAGCAAGCGGATTTATCCACATTTCGTTACCAGGGCTCGGTAATAAGAGTATTTCGACGGAAAATTCGTCGTTTTTTCGCGCAACATTACACAATTTTCTCTTCTTAAGCGCGAGAAAGTAAAATATGTACATATTGCAGGAAAAATCATAATAGTAACTAATAGTAGCATAAAATTAATTGAAATTTTGAAATATGTGGATTTAAATTTGAAATTATTGAATTGTGATCGTATTGCAAGGAACATGCTAGTTCTGAAATAAACGAATGTGTTTCCTTCTATTAAAGTCAGAACATACTTATTAGTTCGAGAAATACAGAAGAATATGCATTTTTATTAGTGGCGGCTGATGTTCGAACAAACTGGAAGTTGCAGCTCCATCCAAAACAGCCCACCAATCCAAAAGAATCCATCAAATCTTGGGGGAATCCCCCAATCTGTCAACACTGGAAAATCAGATAATTCCAGGCTTCGAAAGTATTTGAACGTCTTTGAATTGGAGAATATTCTTATTCCATGTTCTTTGTTGATTGTGAAATGTTATCGTATTGCGATTTTAGATGGTTAGTCGAGATACGTTTTGTGTCAAGATACCTTTTTATAGTATTAATCAAAAGATTCAATCAACATTCTTCTATGTTCTGCTACAGTTTGAATTGATTTCACAGTCAGTTTTCGACTAATAAGACCGTAAAGTTTATCATTTTAACATGTGCTCTTATGGTGACTCGGCAGAATCGAGCAGATATTTTAAAATTTTGAGAAAACTACCTGTTAAAAGTCTTCTGAAAAACTGTTACTTAGGTAGCTATCATCACGAAAAATCAATGTGAGGAATTTGAAGAGCATCTATCCTTTCATACTGGAAAATTCTGCAAAATAACAAATAACAAGCCTTTGTTATCCCGAAGGAAAACGTTGGCGCGCTTTGCAGAGGAAAGATGAAAATATCCTTCCTCCTGGAAATCCTTACTTTTGATTTTAACCAGATTTCCAGCAAATTTGAAATTTGATAGATACGATGGTCTAGGCTCTAAATGAAACGCGCAAGCAATAAATATTTCGCATGAACCATCTCGATACTACACTCTTCGAGCAAATGGTTAATCTTGCGAGATTATAGATTATGTTGTACGTTCAGTGCAGCAACATTATTTTGCATTGTGCTGATTTGTGATTCACTTCAGGACAATGATTTAATTAGACAATTACGCATATTCACTGTATTTTCAACGAGATTCACGGTGGATTGTCATTGCCTTCCACAGCATAGTTGCACATCTTATAAACTGACTATGACCAACAACATTGAGCAAATATAAGCGCCCAGACCAATTATGGGGGTGGGTATTCAATGATCAAAGGTATTAGGACAGCATTTGCCGACTGGCGGAGAAATGACGTCGGAGCACCATTCCCCTCCTCGAACAGGCGTTCGGAGAAGCAGTGCGAGCAAGGGGGCAGGGAGGGGATGTTTCAGGCAACATGAGAGCCCATCTACGCCCATTAATTTTCTTTCAATTTAAGAATAAATTTATTTTTGTAGATAACATAATAATGGCGAAGTGTTAAGTGTGATCGAAAGAACTGCAGTATGTTTAACAATTCAACCGACAAAGGCATTACGCAGCTTTGCAACCCAGAGAAACCCGCTAGATGGAAATTATGGGAATCTACAGATACCCTGCAATCATGAGATAAATAAATGATTTTGTAGATAGAAGATTATAAAAAAGGTACTGAAAATCGCGAGGATTTACAACATTCTCTAACAAGCCTGGAGTCCGAATTCTCCCACGCGAACTCTCCCTTCGTTAACATTAATTATACCGGCACACGAAATAAAAAGTTGTCAGATGCAAAGACTTGACACATATTTCTCTATGTACGTCGACGCGCTGAACGCAAATTTGAAGCCAGAATTGCGACATACCTCCCCTCCAATTTTTTAAATCGCGAAAAACTACCGTAATATTGTATTTTTTTGTCTTCGGAGGTTGTTGTCAGACCCAAAAACTTAACACGTGTTTCTCTGTGCATGTCGAGGGTGGGGCAAAACCGAAAAACTAGTCAAGACCAAAGGGATTAGCAAAATAGTCCGAGAGTCTTCACCATTAATTTTTTTAGGGAGAGAAAATGCCTTACTCACAGCCAGGTGCGGTGGATAAAGGTGGGCCATCCCTGGTTGTGTGGGATTTTCATCCATGAGATGCCCCCTGTCTTCTTGTGTCCGTGTCTCTCTCCACGGAAACAACGGTGGCGAGATATTCATGAAGAGACGGGCGTGTAGCTGGGCTCTTGTGTGAAATTAAGTACGGAGCTTTCCTTATTTTCTTTTCATGGCGAAAGTGAGGAACTCTTGTTTTATGCTACACTATCTGATTTGAGCATAAACTGTACCATATTTAATGAGGAGATATCCACGTGTAAAGCTTTGTTTGGCTTTCTTCTCTGAATATCCCATGCTACGCATATAAATATTGTATGTATGACATTATTGTCTTCGCACCCTACCCACAAAGTTAATATTTGGGGTCGACTGATCTTTTAAATCTAAACATTTAAGATCGAAAGCAGCTGTGTTCGGAGACTACTTGAGAAAAGTAGTACCAGATAAATTTTCTCCCGGGCGACGAGTGGACGCGGGCGGGTGACGGCATGGATCTCGGCACGTGGCTGATTGAAATGATTGGTGAAAATATAAAGAATAAAGTGTCGATAGTATACACGGGTGTCAACACTCGCAGAAAATAACAAAATTATCTCAGACTTGAACTAACCTAAGACATTTTGGTATTGTGGTGAGTTTTCGTTGATATTTACAATTAAATAATTATATGAGTCTTCATGCTATTCCCCAAACAACACAGATCTTTGAGAAAAAGCGGCGTCTATTCACTAAATTGCCATGACTGTGAAGTCAAATATATCGGCCAAACAGTCAGAACTTTTAATACCAGAATTAAAGAAGATATACACGCTTGGAAACACTACACCTGTAAATCTCACTTTGCCAATCATTTACTCCAGACAGGCCATACATTCAATCCACACACAGATAATCGTATAGTGGAAATAGGAAATCAATATCACACCAGATTAACTTTGGAAAACCTCCATATTAATTTAAATAATAACTTACTAAATGAAAACATAAACCATAGCCCCTCTCCTCTTCTAAAATTATTATTAGCCACCACTCCCACACCGCACTCTTCCGGGGCGGCACAGTAGGTAGCGCACCGCACCCAGCCATTACCCTCCTCCACCCCACAGCCGGGTACTTAAGCCCCTTAGCTCGTCCGAGCCTGCGTTCTGGAGTAAGAGCAATCTGAAACAGAGAAGTGGGATTGGGGCATAAACATAGTATTACAAAACACGCAATGCGCGCGCCGGTAGGCTAATGTCTTTTTGACCGTTGTTTTTTCTCCTATGTTACATGATAGGCCATAGATGCCCGTAAGGGGAGGAATGGTCCCACCGCGGTGGCGTGAACGCGCATTGCACTTTAAGTGCGTTCACAAAACTGCACAAATTTGCAGCTCGTCCGAGACTGCGTTCAAAACGAAAGTTTCAGGGCTGCTCTCTGCGTCCCTTGAAACACTCCCATCGAAAATATACATCGCGATTTATCAATGTCACTGCTGATAGATCATATCAAAAATATCGTTAATTTTTTTTTGAAAAAGCAGCTGATTCGGAAAACCCTCTCATTTCCGAGATTGCCTCATACCAACCCGATCAACGGGCCACGTATAGGCGTCTGAAACTCTTCCTGGAGTAAGAGTAAACTGAAAGAGAGAAATGAGACTTGAAACATAAACTTAGTAATTCCATACCCGCAAAGCGCGCGCCAGTAGTTCTGTTTTTCTTCATGTTGCACGATTGGCCATAGATGCCCGTAATGGTAGGAATGGTCTCACCGCAATGGCGTGAACGTGCATTGCGCTTTCCATGCGTTCACAAAATTGCACAAAGAAGTCTTGGAGCCTGCGTAGTCGTTTTGTGGCTTCCATACAGCATGTAAGAAACGGCCCAACTTACATTTTCATGTTTTCTGTTTCAAAATTTTACATTTTCAAATTCAATTTCATTCACGTTTTTCCTAAAATTGACTTAACACCCCCTTTCTTTCTTTCCGTTCTTAAAATGTTAAATATTTTTTCTAAAAAAATTAAATTATTAGTAATACTATTATTCTTATTTTCTCTGTTTCTTTGATTCACGTTTTAATGCTTTTTCTTGTAGTAATAAACTGATGATGAGGCTAAGCCAACGAAAGCTGCTATTGTAATGAACAATATTGTTGGCAACGACCCATATAATTAACCTAAGACAATTACATTTGAAATACGACACACAGTGAAAATTACAAAATTTGAAACATAAATCGAAGTCAGATGATTGAGCTAAGATCTGTGGAATCCTCAATTCAAATTCACATAATAAATGAAAAGCATCGAAATTAATGAAGCATTATTGACATCCCGTCGTACGTAACAATATCATTGTAATGTAGTGAGAAAGTATGTGATGTTGTAAGCCATTAGTTACCTTCTTGCACTTACTAATGTAAGAAAAGAAGTATTGTAATTGTGCGTCGGAAAACGGCGTGTTTTCGATACAAAAACCCTTATTGCCGGGCTCTGGTAACGAAAAAGTGGGCAAGTTCAGTTGCTAAATATTAAAAAAATCCTCTAAAACGTGTAACCAGAATCCATGTTTTGTGCGTTCTTCGTATCGAAAAATCGATTGACGGTAACACATCTGTCTGTCCGTCTGTGCACAACGCTAGCACATAAACCGTTCAGCTGGTTTTCACCAAAATTGATATTCCCCAATCGTTCTGACAGATGCCTCTGGATTTTGAAATCGATATTTTAATTTTGGAGGATACTTAACATGAAGCCCCTCGGACATTTTCGAAATTTCAAAAATGGCTCAAATGGTTTTGAGTAAATTTTTGTTATGAATAGTGCGAATGACGTTTAAAAGAGTAGTGCAGATCTCATTTCCGTTAATGTCATCTAGTTTTCGAAAATTGCAATAAATAAATAAATAAATAAATAAATAAATAAATAAATAAATAAATAAATAAATAAATAAATA
>BOPP01000012.1:14245935-14248435 GCA_017312745.1 Gryllus bimaculatus
ATATGCGGCATTTATGGAGAGTGTAACGCTCTTCAATGGTTGATCACGTTGGGTATATAGAATTTAGTGAGTCTGAAAGGTCAATTGTTAGACAATGCCTGTTTGGGAGACATTTGACAAATTTTATGTAGGTATGTTACGAACAATGGGATGTGGAGTTGAGTGGGACATTGTTCTACTTTTAGTAGACGTGATGGTGATTATGTTTCGAGTGATCAAACGTGATTGATTTCGCTATTTTGCACGGTATAGTATTTTAAGGATGTCGTATTCAATATAGTGTATTGTTCTTCATATAAATTATTTTTCTACTTATAAGTAGTTTAGTAAAATAGTGGTTAAGTCGATATTGTTCGATGTAAATAAACGTGGTCAGTTGTACAGTAATTGTCCGTACCAAAAATCATTTCGTAAAATGGGTCTGTATTAAGCAAGATTAAAATGCTACTATTGTTATTCAGATTTTAGGTACTTGGAGGAGGCTTACACAATGACTGACAATTCAGAGTACCGGACTCTAGCAGACTCGATTTTCCATTCAAAGTTCTGGGTTGCGCAGGATCTCCTGTAGGAAGTGTTTCTAGTTGTACACTCGTAACGTTTCGCCAAGTCAAGGTAATATATCTTTGGGTTACACAATTGTTGCATTCTGCGTCTTTCATAGCAGGCTTACTTAATATATTTGGAGGAGAGGAAGATGTATGTGTTCGTTATGTGTGAAATCAACGTACATGATTCCGCTTCGATGTTCTATGTCAGTATGTATTCTTGCAATTTTATATAGCGACTTATCACAGATTTGGAAGTCAACTTGGGACATTCAAGCGCAGATCCGATCTCCAAAGTCTGTGTCGAAAGTACTTTGTAGAAGTTCAAGCGAATTTCGCTCAGCAATCAATTATCTTGTGGGATTACACAATTGTGCATTCTGCGTTTACATAGCCTTACAATATAATAACTCTCCATCCCGTTCATCCTTGCTATCTCTGTTAATCTCCTCCAAGCCTACGTTCTACGATTAAGTACATATTTTCCTAGAGATTGCGGATAGTATCAATATAGAGACATCAGCATGTCGCTTTTCATCATCAGAAAAATGAATTTTGTCAGGGAGCTAGTAATTGTGTATCATGTAGTGGAAGGCAGAATGTTTTATTTGAATAGTTGATGTTGTGAAGAGTTGTGGATGACAGTGTCTTTTGTATGTCGGTTTTCTAAAATGTGAAAGAGTAGTTTGTTTCAAGTATGTTTATATTCAGGTTAGGAAATTGACTATATTTGTTTTCTTTCTGTAGTTCTGTGGTGATTGAATGTTAGGATGGTCTGTGTGAGAAAGTCAGTAAACAGGTCATTTCTTGGAAGAACTGCACACCATACAACCTTGCTAGTTACGGTTACAGTACAGAACTCATTAACAACATTACGCCGCAAAATAGTAAGACAAAGAACAAAAAATGTACACGACACTTTCTCATAGACAAAAACACGCGACAAGTACACTTGTCGTTACCTTATTTTGGAACCCCTTTCAGAAAAAGTGCACACAATATTCACAAAGCAGGTATATAAGTTCATTCAAAATCACAGAATTCTCAAAAAAATGCTGTCCCCAAAACACACAGATTTCTAGAAAATAAGGGCGTCTATCACTAAATTGCCACGACGCGAAGCAAATATATGGGTAAACAGGCAGAAGTCAATACAGAATCCAAGATACACATACATGCTGGAAACACAAACCTGTAAATCTTCACTTCCAATCATTTACTCAGACAGCATACATTCAACTCATCATACAGACATTCGTATACTGGAATATGAAAACACTACCACACCAGACTAACTTAGAAACTACATTCATTTAAATATAAGAACTATTAATGAAAACATAAAACAATGTCCTCTCTTTACTAATAAATTACTATAGACACCACTCCAACCACACCCGGCGCCGGCGCACGGTGACAGCGCACCGCACAGGCCATTGCCTCCTCCACCCCAGGGGTACTTAAGCCCGGTGCCGACCCCCAATAGTCGTTTTGTGCTTCCATCTAGCAGGTAGCGAACCGTGCACACTTTCATTTCTATGTTTTTCCTGTATTAAAAATAATTTTTACGTATCCCCTATTTCTATTTTCATTCCGCCTTTTCTATCTAGCTATCTCAATCTTCCCACCAGCCCCACACCACACACACTTTTCTTTCTCCCGTGTTCAAATATATTTCCCAAAAATAAATTTAAAATTATTTGTAACTTCCTATATAATCTTGTTGTATTCAGTTTTAATGTTTCTGTTTTTTTGTGTTTTTCTCCTGTATCAGACAACTGATTATGATGGCTAAGCCATCGAAAGCTGCTACTTAATTAAAAAAAGCCTTGTTGGTCATGACAACATCTTAAAATTATGTATTACTAGGCCTGAGTAAGTAATGAAAACAATGAAGATTATTCCTGTAAACTTACCGGAGGAAGCAAAGGATCTGTTTTGTATTTCCCTAT
>BOPP01000012.1:14253435-14263731 GCA_017312745.1 Gryllus bimaculatus
GGAGTTCATTGGATTTCAAGCGAATAATTTCGTAACTAATAGTTGGATTGACGTGTGCTTTGCACCATTGGCCTTCTCGTCGAGAGTTTTACTTACAACCGTGATTTTAGAAAAATACTACGAATTTAGGTTTTTTCCAATTTTTAGCCTCAATTTCGGTATTTGGGCTTCTTTTGTTTTTAAGCGTATATTTTCGAAACTAATAGTCAGATTGACGTGTGCTTTGCACCATTGAATTTTTTGTCGAGAGTGTTACTTACATAGGTGATTTCAGTAAGATACTACGAAATTACTTTTTTTCCAATTTTTAGCGCCAATTTCAGTAAACGGGTTTAATTTGTTTTTAAGCGTATATTTTTGAAACTAATAATTATATTGACGTGTGCTTTGCACCATTGAAATTCTCATTGATAGTTGTACTTACATACGTGAATTTAGAAAAATACTACGAAATTATTTTTTTCCCAATTTTTATGCCAATTTGAGAATTAGAAGTTCATTGGTTTTTAAGCGTATAATTTCGTAACTAATAGTCGGATTGACGTGTGCTTTGCACCATTGAATTTTTTGTCGAGAATTTTACTTACAAACGTGATTTTAGAAAGATACTACGAAATTAGGTTTTTTACAATTTTTAGCCCCAATTTCAGTATATGGGCTTAATTTGTTTTAGAGCGTATATTTTCAAAAGAAATAGTCAGATTGACGTGTGCTTTTCACCATTGAATTTCTCGTCGAGAGTTGTACTTACATACGAGATTTCAGAAAGTTACTACGAAATTAGGTTTTTTCAAATTTTTAGCGCCAATTTCAGTATACGGGTTAATTTTTTTTAAGCGTATATTTTCGAAACTAATAATTAGATTGACGTGTGCTTTGCACCATTGAATTTGTTGTCGAGAGTTGTACATACATACGTAATTTCAGAAAGATACTACGAAATTAGGTGTTTTCCAATTTTTAGCCCCAATTTCAGTATATGGGCTTCATTTGTTTTAAAGCGTATATTTTTGAAACTAATGTTATGATTGACATGTGCTTTGCACCATTGAATTTCTCGTCGAGAGTTGTACTTACATACGTGATTTCAGAAAGATACTACGAAATTAGGTTTTTTTAAAATTTTTTGATTTTTAATTTTTGGGATTTGGGCTTCATTTCTATTTAAGTGTTTATTTTCGAAACTAATAGTCGGATTGACGTCTTCTTTGCACCATTGAATTTTTCGTCCAGAGTTGTCCTTACATACGTGATTTTAGAAAGATACTACGAAATTAGGTTTTTTTAAAAAAATTTTCCCCAATTTCGGTATTTGGACTTCACTAGTTTTTAAGCCTATATTTTCGATACTAATAGTCGATTTGACGTCTGCTTTGCACCATTGAATTTCTCGTCGAGAGTAGTACTTACATACGTGATTTCAGAAAGGGACAACGAAATTAGGTTTTTTCTAAGTTTGGCCTTTAATTTTGGGATTCGGGCTTCATTCCTATTCAAGTGTTTATTTTCGAAACTAATAGTCGGATTGACTTCTGCTTTCCATTATTGAAATTCTCGTCTAGAGTTTTTTGTACAAACATAATTTCAGAAAGGTAGTACGAAATAAGAATTTTTTAAATTTTTTGTTTCAATATCGGGATTTGGGCTTCATTTCTATTGAAACTTTTATTTTCGAAACTAATAGTCGGATTGACGTCTGCTTTGCACCATTGAATTTCTCGTCGAGAGTTGTACTTACAAACTAGATTTCAGAAATATATTACGAATTTAGTGTTTGTTCAATTTTTTTTTCATTTCTTTTCAAGAGTTTAATTTCGAAACTAATAGTCGGATTGATGTCTGCTTTGCACAATTGAATTTCTCGTCGAGAGTGGTTCTTACATACGTTATATCAGAAAGATACTATGAAATTATGTTTTTCCAATTTGTTATGCCAATTTCGGGAGTTGTGCTTCATTTCTTGGACGGCATAAAAAGAAGAGACGAGGTCGAAGAGGAGGTAACGCATTGTCGAAGTTCTTTTGAAAGAATTGTTATTGACATGGCCGGCACATGTCCATTGTGAAATGATGGAAATAAGTTCATACTTGTGGCCATAGACTTTTTCAGCAGGTGGGTTGAAGCCTCGGTACCTGTATCTAACTAAGACGTTCTCATTATCTTCGAAATCCTGGTTAAGGAATGGGATAGCAAATTTTCATTACCATTTGATTTACTCGCGAACCTCGCGTCCTTTGAGGCTAGTGAATAATGTCAATGATATATATATCTTCGTTTCCTAATCATCTTTCGAAGGGTCAGATAAACTATGTGATGATCATCTCTTTGACGAGTAATGTGAAGAAATATAAACCTCTTACACAGTAATTCATACATACATACACCGTGAGACAGCATATTGATAAATATGAAATGAAAATGTATACATTCATTCCTGCTCGACCATTCATACATTCTTAATGGTTATTTATCATTTTCTAATGATGTGTCCAAAGCTCTAAGTAGTTGCAATTCTTCATCAGATGAAACTACACCAGTTTCACATCACTGATTCATTGTCCAAAATGTAATTTAGGGCAATGAGAATAATACTTTTTATTTGTAGACATAGAAAAGTAATAAACATATTACAAACATTGTCTATAAAATTAGAATATACTATTTACACCATATTTCAAAAAACATACTAGACTGTGAGATCAGAACTCTTCCTATAATATTCTCTCCCTCCCTTCCATTGTCATAAACAAAGAATGCAAACAGCTTGTGAAACTGCATTTCCAACCACTTTTGACCAAATTCAAGCTGAAATACATACAGCTAGTGAATCTGAATGAAATATGACCATCATTGGAATAAAATTGACAGACTGGTTTTAAGTACTGAAACTGAACACTATTTGCTGGGTTACTGCTAATTAAGTACTGAGTACTAATAGCAGAAAAGTCGAGGGAGCTCAGGACATTAGTAGAAGTATCTTAGTAGTAGTTGCAGCTACTTGCTGAATGACAAAAGTACAAATGACAAAATGAATACGAAAACTGAAGAAGGAAGAAAAGAAGAAGAAGAAGACAAAGACAAAAGAGAGAAAAAAAAAAAAAAAGAAAGGAAGAAGAAAAAAAAGGGAAAAAAAAAAAAAGGGAAAAAAAAAAAGAAGAGAAGAAGAAGAAGAAGAAGAAGAAAAGAAGAAGAGAAGAGAGAAGAAGAAGAAGAAGGAGAAGAAGAAGAAGAGAGAAGAAGAAGAAGAGGGAAGAGAAGAAGAAGAAGAGGAAGGAAGAAGAAGAGAAAGAAGAGGAAGGAGAAGAAGAAGAAAGGAAAGGAGAAGAAGAAGAGAAGAGGAAGGAGAAGAAGAAGAAGAAGAGAGAAGAGAAGAAAGAAAGAGAAGAAGAAGAAGAAAAGAGGAAGGAGAAGGAGAAGAAGAAGGAGAAGGAGAAGAAAGAAGAAGAGGAAGGAGAAGAAGAAAGAAGGAGAAGAGAGAAGAGAGAAGAAGAGGAAGGAGAAGAAGAGAAGAGGAAGAAGGAGAGGAGAAGAAGAAGAAGAGGAGGAAGAAGAAGAAGAGGTAGAAGATGATGATGAAATCAACAAGAATCTAATACCAACACATACACTAGAGCATTAGTGACCAAACACTCGTTATTGTGTTAAATAATGCAAAGTAGTTATACAACAGCACGAACTTTCTCATATTAGATTGAAATGTCGGTCTTGAAATTATATGAGAACTATGAATATTTTCAAAAATGTGTTCTTGAAATAATTTGATTATCAAATACTGAGAAATACTTGGAATTAAAAAATAAATATTTAGCTTGAGTATTGAAGGTAGTGATGGTTTTCAAATCTTAAAAATGGTTTGAAAAGAAAACCTAAATTTTTGCAACAATCAAAATTCCAGGTGAGAATTAATATGGATTCTATATCATATGATTAATCAAAATTACTTCTATTTAAGCAAAAGTTTAGGAGTTGTTTTTGAGAAAGTCTTGTCATTGTATCTTTTTGAAAATGGTCTTGATTATCAAAATTACAATAAAATTACTCATATTTAAAAATAATTATCCACAACATCATTTAAAGATATCATTTCAAAGAACAGATTTTATTAAGAAACTAGAGGAGCTCCAACAGCACACACTTTCGAGAGGTTGTCTTACATACGTGGCTTTCCAGCAAAGTTTCTCTAGCGGAAATTAGTTTTTTTTTTAAATTTTTAGCGCCAATGCAGTATACGGGTTATTTTTTTTAAGCGTTATATTTTTGAACTATAATTAGAATTGAACGTTGTGTTTGCCTCAAATTGACTTTGTCCGTCGAGAGTTTGTAACTTACATACGAGATTTCAAGAAAAGATTACTACCGAAACTTAGGTTTTTTTCCCAATTTTTTGCGGCCAATTTTAGTATACGGTTAATTTGTTTTTAAGCGCATTATTTTCGAACTAATAGTCAGATTGAAAGTCTGCTTTGCACCATAGCAATTTCTCGTCGACAATTGTAATGTCACATACGTACTTCAGAAAAAAACTCACGAAATATTTTTTTTTTCACTTTTTAGCAATTTTTAGATTTGGAGTTCATTGGGTTTTTATAGCGTATAATTTCAAAACTATTAGTCGGATTGACGTGTGCTTTGCACCAATTGAATTTCTCGTCGAGAGTTGTACTTACATACGTGATTTCAGAAAATACTACGAAATTAGTTTTTTTTCCAATTTTTAGCCTAAATTTCAGTATATGGGCTTATTTGTTTTTAAGCGTATATTTTTGAAACTAAATGTTATGATTGACGTGTGCTTTGCACAATTGAATTCTCGTGAGAGTTGTACTTACATATCGAGATTTTTTCCAAAGATACTAGGAAATTAGGTTTTTTTCAACTTTTAGCCCAATTTCAGTATATGGCTTAATTTGTTTTAGAGCGTATATTTTCGAAACTAATAGTCATATGATATCTGCTTTGCACCATAGAATTTTTTTCTCGAGAGGTGTACTTACATACGTGATTTCAGAAAGATACTACGAAATAGTTTTTTGCCAATTTTTGGCCCAAATTGAAAATTTGGAGTTCATTGGTTTTCAAGCGTATAATTTCGAAACTAATAGTCAGATTGACGTGTGCTTGTGCACATTGATTTCTCGTCGAGAGTTGTACTTCCATAAGTGATTTTAAAAAATATACAACGATATTAGTTTTTTTCTAAATTTTTGGCGTAATTTCGGGATTTGGAGTTCATTGGGATTTCAAGCGAATAATTTCGTAACTAATAGTCGGATTGACGTGTCGCTTTGAACCATTGCATTTCTCGTCGAGGTTTTACTTACAAACGTGATTTTAGGAAGATACTACGAAATTTAGGTTTTTTAACAATTTTTAGCCCCCAATTTTAGTATACCGGCCTTAATTTGTTTTTTTTTTTTTTAGAGCGTATATTTTCGAAAGTAATAGTCAGTTGACGTGTTCTTTTCACAATTGAATTTCTCGTCGAGAGTTGTTACTTACATACGTGATTTCAGCAAAAATAGAACGAAATTAGTTTTTTTCTAATTTTTGGCCATATTTCGGTATTTGGGCTTCAGTGGTTTTTAAGCGTATATTTCGAAACTAAAAAGTCGAATTGACGTTTTCTTTGCACCATTGAATTTCTCGTCGAGAGTTGTTACACTTATACGTGATTTCAGAAAAGATACTACGAAATTATTTTTTTTGCAATTTTAGGCCATTTTTAGTATATTGGCTTAATTTGTTTTAAGCGTATATTTTTTGAAACTAATGTTATGATTGGCGTGTGCTTTGCCCCCATTGAATTTCTCGTCGAGGTTGTACTTACATACGTGATTTCAGAGAAAATACTACGAAATTAGTTTTTTTGCCAATTTTTGGCCAATTTGAGAATTTGGAGTTCATTGGTTTTCAAGCGATATATTTCGTAAAATAGTCAGATTGATGTGTGCTTTGCACATTGATTTTCTCGCGCGAGAGTTGTACTTCCATAAGTGATTTAAAAATATACAACGATATTAATTTTTTTTTAATTTTTGGCCTTAATTTCGGGATTTGGAGTTCATTGGATTTCAAGTGAATAATTTCGTAACTAATAGTCGGATTGACGTGTGCTTTAACCATTGCATTTCTTCGTCGAGGGTTTTACTTACAAACGTGATTTTAGAAAGATACTACGAAATTAGGTTTTTTACATTTTTAGCCCCAATTTTAGTATACGGGCTTTAATTTGTTTTAGAGCGTATATTTTCGAAAGTAATAGTCAGTTTGACGTGTTCTTTTCACAATTGAATTTTCTCGTCGAGAGTTGTACTTACATACGTGATTTCGAAAAAAATAGAACGAAATTAGTTTTTTTCTAATTTTTGGCCATATTTCGGTATTTGGGCTTCATTGGTTTTTAAGCGTATATTTTCGAAACTAAAAAGTCGAATGACGTTTTCTTTGCCACCATTGAATTTCTCGTCGAGAGTTGTACACTTATACGTGATTTCAGAAAAGATACTACGAAATTATTTTTTTTTGCAATTTTTAGCCCCAATTTTAGTATATGGGCTTAATTTGTTTTTAAGCGTATATTTTGAAACTAATGTTATGATTGGCGTGTGCTTTGCACCATTGAATTTCTCGTCGAGAGTTGTACTTACATACGTGATTTCAGAAAGATACTACGAAATAGGTTTTTTCCAATTTTCGGCCCATTGGGAGAATTTGGAGTTCATTGGTTTTCAAGCGTATATTTTCGAAACACTAAAAGCCGAATTGACGTTTACTTTGCACCATTGAATTTCTCCGTCGAGAGTTGTACACTTATACGTGATTTCAGAAAGATTACTACGAAATTGGCTTTTTTTTCCAATTTTTACCCCCAATTTCAGTATATAGCTTAATTTGTTTTTAAGCGTATATTTTGAAACTAATGTTATTGAATTGACGTGTACTTTACACCATGAATTTCTCCGTCCGAGAGTTGAACTTACATACGTGATTTCAGAAAAATAGAACGAAATTAGTTTTTTCTAATTTTTGGCCATATTTCGGTATTTGGGCTTCATTTGTTTTTAGGCGTATAATTTCGAAACTAAAAGTCGAATTGACGTTTACTTTGCACCATTGAATTTCTCGTCGAGAGTTGTACTTACATACGTGATTTCAGAAAGAACTACGAAATTAGGTATTTTCCAATTTTTTAAGCGCCAATTTCAGTATACGGGTTTAATTAGTTTTTAAGCGTATATTTTGGAAACTAATAATTAGATTGACGTGTGCTTTGCACCATTGAATTTCTCGTCGAGAGTTGTATTTACATATGTGATTTAGAAAAATTCTGCGAAGTTAGTTTTTTTCAATTTTTTTGCCCAAATTCGGTATTTGGGCTTCATTTGTTTTTAAGCGTATATTTTCGAAACTAATAGTCGGATTGACGTATGCTTTGCACCTTTGAATTTCTTTTCGAGAGTTGTACTTACATTCGTGATTTCACAAAGATACTACGAAATTAGGTTTTTTCAAATTTTTGATTTTTTAATTTTTGGGATTTGGGCTTCATTTCTATTTAAGTGTTTGATTTTCGAAAACTAATAGTCGGAATTGACGTCTTCTTTGCACTATTGAATTTTTCGTCCAGAGTTGTCCTTACATACGTGATTTTAAGAAAGTACTACCGAAATTAGGTTCTTTTAAAAAAAAAATTTCCCCAATTTCGGTATTTGGGCTTCATTTGTTTTAAGCGTATATTTTTACTAATAGTCGATTTGACGTCTGCTTTGCACCATTGAATTTCTCGTCGAGAGTTGTACTTACAAAACTAGATTTCAGAAATATATTACGAATTAGTGTTGTTCAATTTTTTTTTTCATTCTTTTTCAAGAGTTTAATTTCGAAACTAATAGTCGGATTGATGTCTGCTTTGCACAATTGAATTTCTCGTCGAGAGTGGTTCTTACATACGTTATATCAGAAAAGATAGTATGAAATTATGTTTTTCCAATTGTTATGCAATTTCGGGAGTTGGGCCTTCATTTCTTGGACGGCATAAAAAGAAGAGACGAGGTCGAAGAGGAGGTAACGCATTGTCGAAGTTCTTTTGAAAGAATTGTTTATGAAATGGCCGCACATGTCCATTGTGAAATGATGGAAATAAGTACATACTTGTGGCCATAGACTTTTTCAGCAGGTGGTTGAAGCCTCGGTACCTGTATCTAACTAAGAAGTTTCCCATTATCTCGAATCCTGGGTAAGGAAATGGGATGCAAATTTTCATTACCATTTGATTTACTCGCGAACCTCGCGTCCTTGAGGCTAGTGAATAATGTCAATGATATATATCTCCTTTTCCTAATCATCTTTCGAAGGGTCAGATAAACTATGTGATGATCATCTCTTTGACGAGTAATGTGAAGAAATATTAAACCTTTACACAGTAATTCATACATACATACACCGTGAGACAGCATATTGATATAATATGAAATGAAAATGTATACATTCATTCCCTGCTCGACCATTCATACATTCTTAATGGTTATTTATCATTTTCTAATGATGTGTCCAAAGCCCTAAGTAGTTGCAATTCTTCATCAGATGAAACTACACCAGTTTCACATCATTGATTCATTGTCCAAAATGTAATTTAGAGGCAATGAGAATAATACTTTTTATTTGTAGACATAGAAAAGTAATAAACATATTACAAACATTGTCTATAAAATTAGAATATACTATTTACACCATATTTCAAAAAACATACTAGACTGTGAGATCAGAACTCTTCCTATAATATTCTCTCCCTCCCTTCCCTTGTCATCAACAAAGAATGCAGACAGCTTGTGAAACTGCATTTCCAACCACTTTTGACCAAATTCAAGCTGAAATACATACAGCTAGTGAATCTGAATGAAATATGACCATCATTGGAATAAAATTGACAGACTGGTTTTAAGTACTGAAACTGAACACTATTTGCGGGTTACTGCTAATTAAGTACTGAGTACTATAGCAGAAAAGTCGAGGGAGCTCAGGACATTAGTAGAAGGTATCTTAGTAGTAGTTGCAGCTACCTGCTGAATGACAAAAGTACAAATGACAAAATGAATACGAAACTGAAGAAGAAGAAAAGAAGAAGAAGAAGACAAAGAAAGAAGAAAGAAGAAGAAGAAGAAGGAAAAAAAGAAGGAAGAAGAAGAAGAAGAAGAAGAAAAGAAGAGGAAGGAGAAGAAGAAGAAGAGGAAGGAGAAGAGAGAAGAAGAAGAAGAGAGGAAGAGAGAAGAAGAAGAGGAAGGAAGAAGAAGAGAAAGAAGAGGAAGGAGAAGAAGAAGAAAGGAAAGGAGAAGAAGAAGAGAAGAGGAAGGAGAAGAAGAAGAAGAAGAGGAGAGAGAGCAGAAAGAAAGAGAAGAAGAAAGAAAAGAGGAAGAGAAGGAGAAAGAAGAGGAAAGAGAAGAAAGAAGAAGAGGAAGGAGAAGAAGAGAAGAAGAGAAGAAGAAGAAGAGGAAGGAGAAGAAGAGAAGAGGAAGAGGAAGGAGAAGAAGAAGAAGAGGAGGAAGAAGAAGAAGAGGTAGAAGATGAGATGAAATCAACAAGAATCTAATACCAACACATACACTAGAGCATTAGTGACCAAACACTCGTATTGTGTTAAATAATGCAAAGTAGTTATACAACAGCACGAACTTTCTCATATTAGATTGAAATGTCGGTCTTGAAGATTATATGAGAACTATGAATATTTTCAAAAATGTGTTCTTGAAATAATTTGATTATCAAATACTGAGAAATACTTGGAATTAAAAAATAAAATATTTAGCTTGAGTATTGAAGGTAGTGATGGTTTTCAAATCTTAAAATGGTTTGAAAAAGAAAACCTAAATTTTTGCAACAATCAAAATTCCAGGTGAGAATTAATATGGATTCATTATCATATGATTAATCAAAATTACTTCTATTTAAGCCAAAAGTTTAGGTAGTTGTTTTTGAGAAAGTCTGTCATTGTATCTTTTTGAAAATTGTCTTGATTATCCAAATTACAATAAAATTACACAATTTAAATAATTATCCACAACATCATTTAAAGATATCATTTCAAAGAACAGATTTTATTAAGAAACTAGAGGAGCTCCAACAGAACACACGACTTTTCTCCGCATGGTTGAAAATGAGATATGTAATATTAAAATAATGTACTTTCTACCATCTAAAAACTCTGTTATAACTTGAAAAAGGCTAATTCAAATGAATCGCGCTCTTGTGCTTATCTGCATTTATATCCTCCTTGTCAGGAACCAACATGAATAAAATTTA
>BOPP01000012.1:14263756-14304034 GCA_017312745.1 Gryllus bimaculatus
ATTTAAATGTTACACTATTTACATAACATAAAAGAGAAAAACAAGAATAATTTCACAGCCAACCTGATTTCATTTTAAGTGAATACCATAATCAGCGATTTAAACTTCTTAAAGTTTGGAAGAGTATTAGTTAGTTCTAAGTCAAAATTCATTAGCTTCCTTCAATCTATTTTCTGTCATAAAAATATTATCTACATCATACAACCATCATGACCGACAACAACGTGATGCATTCGAAGAATTTTGAAACCTCTGCGTTTCTATTTTCCGAACTGGCAACGCCTGAAAAGAAGCGCACAAAATACGATTTTACATTTTCGATTCTTTTTTTGCAATTTTCGAAAATGCAGAGTGCACCGAAAATAGGACCAACATCCATATCTTTATAGTTCTTTGGTACGTACAAAAATAAAAATGGAAGACAGAATTTGAAGCTGAGAAAATTGTTTTAAAATTCCTATTGTTTCGTCTAAAATTACGCAAAAAATATTAATATTTTCGAAATATTGAATGTGAGCCCTTTTGAAGAACTGTTTTTGATTTCATTAAGACAAAAATTATCATCCAAATTGTAGTTAAGGACAACGCTGAAAAAAATTTTTGACTTCTTGCAATTTTCGAAAAATTAGAGTTAATGACGAACCCATACCATTCTCTCAAACGTCCTTCACACTATTCAACAACAAAATTTAATCAAAAACGATGGAGTCATCTTTTTTTTAAAATTTGGGAAATATCTGGGGGCTGTATGTAAGGTACCCCCCCAAAATTAAAATATCGATTTCAAATTCAAAGAGCCGTGACATCAGCCAGATCAATTGGGAAATATCTATTTTGAAGAAAATCGGCTGAACGATTTAACCACTAGCATTGTTCATAGATGGATGGACAGACAGACGTTTTGCAGACATTAGATTTTTCGATATCAAGGACCCACAAAACATTGATTCTGGCTACACCACGTGTTAGAAGATTTTTTCTTCTAAAGTTAGCAATTGGATTTATCCTTTTTTTCATTACTAGGGCCCAGGAATAAGTTTTTCTACCGAAAATTGGTCGTTTAAATAATGAATATATTTACATAGTAATTATATAACTTTCTCTTCTGAAGTACCTTCTTATGAGCGAGAAAGGAAAAATATGTATCTTCAGTAATGTAGCTAGGAGGGGGTCAAAAACTTTTGCAATTTTTGAAAATTTACAGGTTTCAATGAAATTCTAACTTGCACAGTTTTTATTAGCATAATTTGCTCAGTTTGAACAAAAAATTAAACAAAATAATTTTGAGCCACGTTTGATAAAATTTTGGTTGAGTTTTAGGTAAAGTAACAACAAAAATTAAACTATCCATTTTATTATTCAAGGGGCCATGACATCAGCCATATCAGTTTTGAATCTTTTGAACCTTTCTCATTTTCAAGTATCCCGCCAACATGAATTCTGAATGTTCTGAGTATCCTATGAAAGTAATTTATTACACATAGGAGTAAGAAAAAACCCTTTTGGTTTCATGGACTAATAAACAATTTTTTCTAGAAAAATTGGCACTCTCCCTCACAGCATTACAATACTTTATCTATATTACTACAAAATGGTACTTGAAAAAAAATTAAAAGAAAAATGTGATACAATAGTATTATTTAATGCATTTGAAATTAATACTCTTCAGCTGTCAAAAATCTTGGCTGTTTAAACAGACGAACATAATGGTTAACAATATCAATTCATATTTACAATATAATACTTTGTAATAAAATAAGGTTTTTATACTGAATGTTTCAGGAGAAATGGTAAATTCTATAGGTGTACACATAGGGGTATCCAGGGGGATCATCTTGAAAATTTAAATATTTTAAAATGGAAATAAAACATTGTATTTCCCTTTATTTCACCCTTTTTAACCTGAAAATGGTGGTAATTGTTTCATGACATTTAAGAAAGAGGCTTTCGAAGCTCAATGGCAACTCTGCATATGGTTCGACATAAAATCAATTATGTTTATAAATTGTAATTTTATTCTCCTTGTAGTATGTTTTATTTATATACTAGTAAATGTCATATGTACATGAAAAAGTTTAATAAAAAAGGGAACCCTGCAAAGGAGTTGGCCCCTACTCTCGTTTTAAGCTGCATACACTATGACACATTCTTACAGATGTAGTCATAGAGTATATTTCAATAAGAAAATATTCTCTAAACATATATCTGGTTTTCAATAGCAACAAGTTATAAAATGTTTTAAATATTTCAATATACTTGAAGAGCACATAGCCGTATACCACTTCAGATTGAAATTGAGTTATAAGCAAAATTAGTTAAATTCCCTGACTAACCGTGTTTAAAACAGAAGGAATCTATAACAAACTGTATTGTACCAGTTCTTTCTCTGCCATTTGCAGTTAAAATTTAATACTGCCTTATAGATACAAACTGAAAGGCTGAGGGCCATTTAAAATAAGTAGTAGTCTTTCAATTTTGGCCAAAGCATGGCATATTACATCAACAATTTAGATAATTTCCTTCGAGGAAATTTCACTTCGCCCATGCTTATGGCAAAATGCTTCTGATGTAAGATGACATTTTACTGTGCTCTGTGAAGCCTGTGTTCTATTGTAAAGAGAACTAAAAGTGCATTGAAACCTGCAATTTTATGTTTGAAAATTCATTGTTAATTGGAAGTATTATCATCTGGGATGAAATCAAATGGTTTTCAGGTATTTCAGGTATATGTATATTCTTCTTTATGCAGAGATGCTTTTGGTTTATAAATACGACATAATGTGGAAGAAAGGTATTCAAATTGGAATTAACATGAAGAATGAACAGTTTTCTAAGCATCTTATTTAAAAAAGCTTTTTAAGTGTGCGATGTGATGCCATGTAATAGGGTAATTTTGGACACTTATTATATTTTACTATGTGTGAAATTTTTCTTATCAAGGGGTAAAATCTGACAGTAAATTAAATTTTTCAAAAGCAGTCTTAATAATGTCAAAAAATTATAATATTTTTACTTTAACCTTTATTTACAGAATGCTTTCTGAAAATATAAACTTTCCATTATCTTACCATGCAGTTTTAATGATTTTGACTAAGTAAGCTTTAGGAACGTCTTCTTATCAATAACATCAGGAAACACACAATGACTATTGCAAAAGGGCGAAGAAACTTGATTTCTATATCCTTGGCTCCTATATCTGTCACAACGCCATGTCGCCTGTTCAGAAGTTTTCTTCCTTAAATACATCATAACTGACAAGTACAAATGATTCTTCTATCACTTCCTTATTCTGAGATAGTTGAAGCTTTGTTGTTCTTTCCTTTTGAAGCAATTATTTAATTTTCTTCTAAAATTTCACTTTCCCTCATATCTTGTCCTAACACATTTCCTGGAGGAATGTTAATTTTCTTCTTCTTAAAGACCTCCACAACTGCTGGATATTGGTTGTTGAGTTGTTTTAGAATTTCTTCCAAGCTGCTAATCCATGATATATTTATGTAACTTTCTTCATCTCATGATATGATAATTTACTTAACTCACGCTTTATTTCAAATGGAAGTAACCCAGTTACTTCATAGGCTTTTATTCTGTTTTGACACTGATGACTGCATACTTTAATTAATGTTTGGTTAATCAGTGATGGAAATGTATCTTTTGAAAATGTGCCTTATGTGTACTTTTTCCATTCCCTTAAGACATTCTGCCACATAGTCTTCAGTGGTCTGAAAAGGCAAACTTCTAGAGGTTGCAGTGAAAGGATGCTGTTTCGAGGGAATAAAACAAAATTTATACTCTGACACACACTTTCTCAGTACCAGTTGATTTCAAAATTATTACTTATTACCACAAGAATTATTTTTAACCCTCTTTATTCTGTAGATAAGGTAATGCAATTCTCAGAAAGTCTTCAAAGACTAATTGGTGAAACCATCTGCTTCTATTGCGATTTCCCTTGACTCTGCAGGGTCACATTCCTGACAAGAATCCCAGACACATTCTACTTTATACAAAACAAAAAGAGGAAAAAAGTTGTCACCTGTCGAATGCTCTGTACCCCTTTTCACCCTCTAGTTTTTCCTGGGTCATCACATAAATTAGTTTTGTCATAGTGTGTTGCCATGAGAAGTGTTTTGAAGAAGAATGCATGTTTTCAAAGTAACTTTTAATTGTTATGTAATTTACTTCTGCCTGTGACCTTTTTAAGTTTTCGCTGTATGTAACAGAAATACAGCTGGAATGTATTTTCAGAAAATATGTTATCCCTTCTACACCTAGGAAATTGTTTGAAAATCATCTCTCTTTGAGCCCTCTTTTATCAAGATATCCTTTCACAATGTGTATCATATGTAAACGGGAAACACCAGTGGACAGTTCTGATAATGCCAGTTCTCTCTTCTTCTGGAGTTAGCACAAGTTGACTTTGCTTCTTATTAAATTTGATTGCTATAGTTGACTTTGACACTTCAAAAAATTCTGTAGCCTTTGGTAACAAACATTTTCCTGTTAAGACTACCCTGAAGTAACTTCCAGTATAAACACGGCATCATCTGAAGTCTTTCCACACTGGCACACACTGGTAGATTACTATCCTTAGAACAGATACACTAATGAATTAAAAGCAGTAATTTGTATAGACCTTTGAAAATTCTTTAAACAATAATGTTACATACTTCAATATTATTAACATTAAAAAATTCCTTCAAAAATGAAGAAATCTATTCAGTTGTTTATTATCACTTGATCTTATTATTTATATATTGTTGGTGCTACTAGAGATTTAAGTACTTCCCATTGTTGAACATTTGTAAAAATTATACTTGACGATTTACTAATTCCAATATGAGAAATAAAAGTGGAAGCAAGTTATCTTTAACTTATTATGACAAATGAAATACGATGCAAAAATGTCCAAAATCACTCCAATGAAATGTCTCTTTTGACACTGATGACTGCATATTTTAATTCATGTTCATTTAATCAGTGGTAGAAACAGACCAGTTCCCTCACTAGTCATGAATTAGGAGGATTTATTTTAAGTAGCACTTAAAATAAATAAATGAAGACTTCCTTTCACAGACATTCTGTCTGAGTAATAATTAAAGTGACTGACATTTTTCTTCTGTGATTATGATTTTGAAATCCTGAAATTTTATGGTGGATGTTGATGCACCATTTCTTTGATATAATATTACAAATGTGAAAATTTTTCAAGAAGATTAGAACTTTGCATTGAAGATTAGAAGTATGCATTGTGTATGAATGCACATTGCATGTGATACAAACTACGCATTGATGATATGTGATTTTTACATTAATAAGTGTAAATTAATGCATCTAGTTCATTAATGCAGTATCCACTTTTATAAGATTCCTTTATAAGTAGAATTCATATATTTCTCACAGCTATAACAACACACCCGTTAAAAACCATACATGGTCATGCAACATTATTTATTTGAAAAATTGTGTATGATCCCATCTTTAAATATTTAAAGTACTTTCTGAAACACTTTGTGTAAGGTATTAATATTATCTTCATTATTCTAACATTATATTAACATTAACATTCATCTAACATTATCTTCACAATCTACTCTGCATTGCTGTTTGATCAATTTAATAATTATGAATATTTGAGTAGCATGAAGGAGAATGTATAATGTGTGATACAATATAGCATTAAAACTACTTTTGTAATAAATTTCAAAAATTGTAATTTAGAGATACCTCATGAAACAAAAAACAAAACGTAATACAATTTTATAGAAACTGATAAGCGTGTCTTTCTTCAGAAATAAAACTACTGAAGTGTTATAATCTAATGCAAAATTTCACTTCACAAAATGCACATTTTAGAGTGTTTTATTTACAGTATTAACAATACTCCATACATTTTCTATATCAAAACAAGTTTTTCACTTGCACTTAAATTATTGGCAAAGTATAATGTTTACACTCCTTGAAAAAGTACATTTGTTTATGGAGATAACAGTGTTTGCCTTGTGGATGATGCAGGGGAAGCTTTTAATCTAAAGTTAAGTGTGCCAATCAATTTATTATAATCAAAGTTGCTGATTTTGGCACTTATGATTGTTCTTGTTGAATTTTCAACCTGTTGTTAATGAAGTGAAATGTCAAGAGGTACATTCTGCATTTCCGATCTGGTGTGATATTGGAAGAGCTCTTCTGAATTATTGATGAAATAGTCACATTAAAACATCACCAAGATATATAATATTTATAATTATTAAGTGGAGAAAAATGCATTACATTGAATTTGTGTTGACATCAGCTGAAATTTAAAACACCATCGCAGACTTCCTTTCACAGACATTCTGTCTGAGTAATAATTACAGTGACTGACATTTTTCTTCTGCGATTATGATTTTGGAATCCTGAAATTTTATAAGTGGATGTGGATGCACCATTTCTTTGATATAATATTACAAATGAGAAAATTTCTCAAGATAATTATTTCTCAAATATACTTGTTTTATTACAATTATAATTGTAATACCTCATACAGAATGTACATCAATGTTAGAAATATGAACATTGGTTTTTAAATACCACAGGCATTTTAAGTTGCAGTAAATAACTTGTATTTAACATAATGATTCTTTTGAAAAAGTAGTCTGCTTTACTGCGTATAGTATATGGAATACTATAAGCAATGAAACACTGGCTGTATACATCATTGCATGAAAAAAACGTTATGATGGCTACAGTCAATATTATTAATAAAACCATTGAAACTTGTAAGTTGAACATGTAGCCATTAAGTACCTTATAAATCACACTAATCAAAACACTCTCCAAACTTATAAACAGGGCAAAGTGATTATAGTTTACACTGTACATTATATATCACAAATGAATAAATATTAAAGAATTGACAAAAGTATGTAGCACTTATGTGGGAGTTAATTACCAGCTACTTGCCCCTTGCACACAAAACACAAGTAGTATGCTCTAGTAGGAATTTTAAGGCCTCTAATTGTCAGTAATCTTCTTTCTCCCACATTGGCTACACTCAAACAGAACGCATAAAATAAATAAACACAATTTCTATGTATATTCTTAAGAATTCCGTAAACCCTACAGAAAACCAGATGTTTAACACAAATGTCTTGCTATTACAACTCTCAGAATAAAACAATGTATCACGGGAGAAAATAGTACTGATGTGCTTTATATCTAAAATATGACAACTGGCCATATCAATTAACTGCCAATGTTATTTATATATAAAAACATCATAGTAGCTTTGTACACCAATAAAGCATTTCCTCCAGTCAACCTTGGACAGTGTGTTCCTATGAAGTGATCTGGGATATGTGTTTTAAATCATGTCAGCGTTTTTTGAAGATTTCACAGACACTACAGCAAATAGCACATGTATGAAGAAACATTTTTTCCTAACTTCAGCCCTGTCTCCGGATGGGTGTAGAAGAATTTGTTATTCAGCCACGGTAGTAATAATCTTTGGTGGTGTAATTTACATCATGAAATTATACAACAAATTGCAACATTAATTATATTAATATAAGATTAATAATTTACTTAGCAAACATATCCATTTTCCTGCCGCTACATAAATGGATAGAAAATAGACAATCTAAAACATGACTACACACAGATAAGTGAAAATGGAAGAGCTGCTTATAAATGCAGCATCTGGTGCAAGCTGAGGTGCAGAGTGGCTGACCTAGCTTCACTTAGTCCTTCTCTCTGGGACACACGAAGGAAACACTTATGCATGGAGCGGCAGTAACTGTGTTGGAACGAAATGAGTCCACATTGAAGCCAGCTGCAGCTACTATACATCTTAAGAGTAAGATATCTTAAGTACAAATAAGAAAATTGAGATCAAAAGACATTTTATAACATGAAAGATTATGTGTAACTGATTGGTTGTTTTTTTTGAGAATATTTCTGGGTTTTTTAAATAACTTTTATACTATACTTCTATTCAGTCTTAATGCATAATTCTGTTTAGTCACCTATGTTGTAAAGGTGATTGAGCTGTTTTATTGATCACTATTAATAAATTCCCCCTGATTAATGAAACACTATAGCACTTCAACCACAAACAATATTGTTTTCACTGCACTGGTCTCTTTTATCTTCTGTAGGTCTGTCAACACAACTTGCAATTTAAGTTTATTCACTCTTCAATCACTCAGTGAACATCCTCATTTGAACTACATTGTACATAGTTACACTCTACTTGTTCTTGGAATTTATTAACAATAACCTGCACAAATATTTCGGTGTCCAAATTGTACTATGCTTCAATCAAATTCACTGTCTTTTGTTTCAGTTTCACATCAAATGAGTACTTCAACAGTAAAGTCTATTTTCTCTTTATCATTTTATGATGAACATAGTGATAGGCCTTTTGGCACCTTAAGTAGGGCTAGTTTCCTTCTAGCCCTGAGGCAGGAACTGCAAACATCCTCTTAAAAATTCCAACACCGTCTAGCGAATAAAATTTTTAAAAATTCACTCAGTCCATCTTTAGCACCGAATCCATCATTGTGGAGCATCCAACAACAAGTGCACTGGAAGAGCTGTTGTAGACTGTGCTATGTCTTCAAATCACTGTACACACAAAACACAACAAAAAACAGTGTTCTTGTGACATCCAGCTTGGAAGCCTTGACATATATTGTTGGCATTGTGTTACTTTGGCATCGGATTAATGTTGCAACTCAAATCACACATACACCATGTTTCTTTTCACAGTCACACCAGATGGCCTTCTGTCTCCATTGCTGCTGGGTAGTTGAGGCCTGGGTTAAACGTTGACAATAGAGGAGCTGGGGGGACGGGATGGCTTGAGTGCTGCGTCAAAGCAGCAGACAAATTTGGACCATTCTGGGTTGCATGATTATGCTGCAGGGGAGGGTTGTGTGATACTGTCACATCGGGTGGCACAACAGCTCCTCTATGCTGCGGGCGGCGAAGAGATCCAGTGTTCACTTGTTGTGGCAGGTGACTGAATTCCATCTGGGGCGGATATGGTATGTATCTGGCATCTGGCGAGATGTTGTAATAGGCGCCATCAACAGTGTGTGGAGGAGGGATGTTATTATAGTGCATCTTATTCCCTGCAAGGAATATTAAGAAAAGGATTTTACCTGTTTTTGCTTAGATTTCACAAGAAC
This sequence comes from Gryllus bimaculatus, assembly GCA_017312745.1. NCBI lineage: Eukaryota > Metazoa > Arthropoda > Insecta > Orthoptera > Gryllidae > Gryllus > Gryllus bimaculatus. Next base: position 14,272,927 of record BOPP01000012.1, read on the forward strand.
ACTTAATATATTTTATAATTTAGAAATGTTCATGTAATGGTGTGTTATTTCATAAACAATAATTGTTAAGAATGAATAGCTCATTCTTGAAATTGTAGGAATGATTAAACAGTACTTTTCATTACCAAAATTCATCCACAAAATGCAATAATTACCGTACTGACGACATTTTTTAACTCAAAAGAATTATACTCCCTACAATAATAAAATGGAAAAGTTATCATTTAAATATTTCACAAATAACTTATTAAAATAATACGTCTAGAATATAGAATTTCTGTTTATTTGAACTTGTTATTAGGAAGGCAAATACTAATCGATAATTTATCAATGTACATCATGTTCTAAAAATTAGATGCTCTGATGACTTTAAAACTAAATCTAGTATTCTGACATTCATTCTCCAAGCATCCGTACTCAATGATTGAGATTACTATGTGAAACAATTCTACAATTATTTTTTTTCTTTTTAGGTGTTTCCTATGTTGATATTATAATTCATAAATTATTTTTGACAAATGTGTACATAATTCAAACAAACTAATTTTCACAAGATAATAAGCAATTAATTGTTTAAGTATTTTGGAATTTTTTATAACAATTTTCTAATTTTAAAAATTAAGCAAATTAAAAAAAAACAACAAAAAACAAAGAAGAGCATAAAATAAATCTCATTATGAACTTTAATTTCTTTAAAACCATCATCATCATCATCATCTAAACATGATATAAAAATTAAAAATATTTTTCATGATATCATAATTAGGAAAATATCATCTTTTCTTTTATACTTGCTAACTAACCTTCAACAGCATGGTTGTATGTATTTCGAGTCTCAGCGGCTTCCTCATGCAGTTGTTTTGGTTGGTGCTGCATTTCGTAAGTTGGATACTGGTAGGGGTACTCCATTTTGTCAATCAAGTAGGTGCTTGCGGCAGCTTTTGTTCCTTCCTCCTGTGGCAAATAAATTTTCAAGGTAGAATATAATTTAATACTAATTGTCTGAGAATACTGGATTCCACAGTATTGTCAAAGATATTTTTTTTATGGTAACAATTATTACCAGATAATCCTGGTTGCTATCACCATTTGAATAACTTTCACTCTTCTCTGAAACGGAACTTAATGTTTCGCCCGTAACAGTTTCATTGTAGCTACTTGGTGCATACATCTCTATAGTGGCAGATTTGCTACTACTCTGCTCACTTGCAGCTAAAAGAAAACATGAAGATATTTTATGTCTCAGTTTTCATAAAGGCATTATTTCAAGGTAAGAGGAAGGAATCTACTTCTTGATTTAGCAATTTAAATTTTCACCTCTACTTTTGGGGTCAAATACTTAAGTGTATGAAATATCTTCAAAACTTGAATGAAAGGTATAATCAGCATTATAGGAAAACATTTGAGCTCATGTTACATAAATTATTTTATACAATTCATTTGCAGAATTAATAAATTCAAATCGGCATAGTTATGCATGTAATCTATCAATAGTATACTACTTCTCTGATTAAGACAGTAAAGAGAATTAATTTTGATCAGCAGGGATGCAGTTATCCAATCGGAAAATTCAAAACAAAATATTAAGTCATAATGATTGGATAAATGCATCCTAACTGATCGCTGTCAAACCTCTGTTTTAATGAAAGTATAGGCTAATATTATACAGTAACATGAGAAAACAGTATATAATTGAATAAGTAGAGTACGGAAAATAAACGTGAAATTATTTCAACTTGGATAAGTGAATTCATTCTTGGAATCAATTTAAGTTGCTTTGATATGTTACCTTCCCGCATCCTCTTCTTCCTTTTCCTCAAAATAAAGCACACAACCAAAGCAACATTAAGGAGCACCAAGAGAGCACCAGTGACAGATACTCCTATTATGACGAGTCGTGGAATATCAGCTTTGTCCAAGAGAACATCTGGGATAGTAGGCGGCGGTTCAGGCTGATCTATGGAATAAACAATGGGTGAAGAGAACCCACCTGTGAGTCTTTTGTTGGCACGTCTGTGAAGACAGCAGCCTACAAGGAGCACGTTGAGGACGAGAAGTGCAGTTCCCACCACCGTGACGATTATGATCACCAGACTAGGAAGACGCCCTTCACCGCCTGACTGGTAATCTACATCCTTGCTTGACTGAAGAGAAGGGGGTGCCTCACCTGCAGGGGGCATGCAGTTAGTCACAGAGCCAGAAACCCAGACAGAACACCAGGAAAAGACATGAAATGAGGAGCGTTTGATAGCTGACAGTGACATATACAGAGAAGAAATTAGGAGATATTGTAAAAAGCACTTAATAGAAACTTTAATGACATAATAAGGTCATTGCTCCAATAAAAACATGAATTTTTCTTAAAATATGTGGTATTTTGTTTCCATACTCTAGAAGAGCATCAAGAGGCACAAGAATATTTTGTAATAAGATCATATAAATGTTTTGTTTCTTCTGATAAAACAAACGTGTACATGCACTTGCACTAATGCATGTTTAAAGTTTGGATATTTCATTTCATTAAAACTCAAGTGCCACTAAAATTTCACACATTCAATAAAAACAGTTTTTGAGATATGTGCTGTTGTACCCAAATGTCTACATTTATACAAATGTGCATAATGTGTGAAACACACAGGAAAGCTAGAGACAATTACTAATGTACTTTTAAATTAAAATTTTTAATGGAGACATCATAAACAGATTTTTATTAAAAAATTTACAACTAATGTGCTTACTCTCTCATTTGAAGCCTTTTCTTACAAGTAACACAAAAGTTTACACTAAATTCTACACTTCATTCTCTAATTTAAGAAAAACAGTAATCATAATAAAAAATGTATTTTGAAGTTTAAAACAGAATGAAAATAATATTGTTTAGAAATAATAAAATACAACTGGCTAATAAGACCCCAAACACCTAAGAGAATTGCCAGAACGCTTATCTGAATATTAAAATCTTAATTATGTGTGCTTTAATAATTGTATATAATTGTATATTGTAGTTTCAATCATACAATTTTAATGAGATATCTTGAATGTATTTCTGTATTAGAGCACTCCATTAGAGGTACTCAACATTTTAATAAACCTATATAAAATTAAATTGGAGCAATGTTTTGCAGAGACATTTATCAATAAAATCAATGCAATCAATGCATACACAAATTGCAATTTCATTCACAGTATTCATGTTAGTGATAGAGATGACATAAAATTGACATTTATAGACAGTACAAGAAGCAACCACCAAAAAGCAAAGAGCAAAGAGAATGAGGTTTGGATATAGAAGACTAGTTATAATTATAGATTTTTTGTAGCAAATCCTCCACCATTAGAATACATATAAAGATAATATCATTGTAGCCCAGTAAAAAATTTAATGAACTAGAAGACAGCAAAAGAAATAATAACTATATTAAAATTGTTCTGAATTTAATATTACAATAAAAGTGTATTATCTATATTGCATACTATCTTAATTTTTTGTTTAGATTTTCTGTCAAATTTTACAAGGTTTCTTAAACAAAATTTCACTACATGTGAAACAATTGAATGTTATGAATAGAGATCATTGCATTTTTTTAAAAACCTCTAAGGAAAATTGTTAAACAGAGTTTGAAGATACTCACTTGATGTTTTTGCCCGTAAGATATCAGGAAGGTATCTACTACCACCCAACTTATTAAAAGCCATAATGCTGATGGTATAATCTGTGGCCATTGCCAACCCAGTAATGGTATAAGATGTTGCATTGTCATGAGTTACATCAACATAATGATATCCTTCATTCATTATGCTTGTTGGGCGGTATCGTAGTCTATAAGTTGGTTCCATACCACCATTAAATCCTGGTACCCAAGACACTGACACAGAGTCATGTGTTACATTTGTGACTTTCAGATCTGATGGTGGATCAGGAGCTGATGTGACATCCAATCTCACAGTTGTTGTTGAGAAACTTATATTATTCCGAGCTTCACATTCATATCCACCATAATCAGAAGGACGTACATATTTTACAAGAAGAACTGATTCATACATAACCAAATCCAACTGAAAGAAGGAAAATAATAAATTATTAAGTTTAAATCATTGATGTGCCAATGGATTATGTCATAATATATTATTTTCTTATAGTATTTTGCTTCATAAATAGAGGCAAAAATTTATTAGAACTGCTGAAGGTACATAAGTAAAAATCGTATGAACTTGCAAGTCAGATCAGGTATTCACACTCAAAAGTCCAAGTGAAATTGTCAATGTCGGGATAATAATAGATGAAAACACTGTATTAGAAATCCAACTATTTTTGATTGAAAATTATTTTAATTGTTCTTTAAAAATATTTTAGACATTTTTGGCATAAATTGTGGGCTTGTAAACATGAAATAACAATTGTACTTGACTTGACCAATATATTTTCTCCTGGGAATATTTTTTGGTAATTTAATAAAGTTGATGTTAAAGTTAATGATGTAATTAAATACAGCTTACTAGAAAATTTGGGTGTTAATGAATACTATATTTTCACTTATATTATTAGTGGAACTTTATGTAATAGTAGGTTACAATTTATTCAATTAGAAGTTCAATTCAATTTGAAATGTATTCAGCACATACCTGGCGCACTTCTATGAAGTATTTTTCAGTTGTATTAACGGGAATAGGAGACCCTTCCCTGGACCATTTGAATCTTACTGCCGGAGCACCAGATGCTCGGCAAACTAGTCTGCCAGTGTCACCTGTATTGCTTGCTGCTTTAGCAATACTTGGTGATGTATCAATTTCTGGTTTATCTAAATAATAACAATAACTTTGTGGTAGAGCATCTTAAAAAATTAATCAGTAAAGTAATAAATGAATAAATAAAGGTTATTAAAGGATAAATTTTTTTAAACATTAAATAAAATGAATTCAAACAAATTAACATTTGAAATAATTTTTCATATAGTTTCCTAACTTTCAATATAGTGCATTTAACAAATCAATAACAATGAAAGTTAATGTAAAATTCCTAAACAATTATTAACAGCTTCTTACATTTAACAATCAGGTAGATTGATTTGCTCGATTCATTGCCAACTTTATTATTTGCTGTGCACACATATGGTCCATTATCTTCTCTTTTAGGTTTCTTTACCAGAAGATACGATGTGCCATTGCGAAAAGTTCTCACAGTGCGTTGGTTCATTTCCCTTTCACTGAATCCTTTGTGAGACCATATGATATGAGCTTCTGTGAGAGGATTACCATCAGCTGAACAATACAGTTGAGCATCTTCTCCTGGTGAAACCATTACCATTTGAGGTGCTTCTGTTACAACTGCAGCATCTAAAGTTTTAAAAATAATTAATACAATACTTAGAATGTATTATAACAGGATAAATTATTATATGATGCTCTTGAATGCATTGCACATGTATTAACACAAAAACAACACAACAAAATTAACACAAAATGACATGACAAAAAATATATTGACAGCAAATATACAAATAAATTTCATAAAAAAGAAACTGTTTCGCTAAAATGTTTCTTAACTCACATTGAACAGTGATGTTCACAATCACACGAGTTGATCCTTCACTATTTACAGCTTCACAGGTGTAAACGCCTGCATCATCTTTTCTAAGATTTGTTATATTTAAAATGGGGCCCTCAGCAACCACACGGGTATCTTTCTTCTTTGCTGCTACATTTCCATCTTTGGTCCACGTGTATGCAATGCTGGAAGGATTTGCTCTTGCCTGCAGGGCAAGAATAAGTGGCTGCCCTTCTACTCCAACATGTGTTTCTATAGGAGCATCTTCAAAAACAGGCTTATCTGTAAAGAAATTATGTGGAGAAATATTGTATGTTCTTTTATAATTGGTCTTTGTAATTAAGGAGCCATAATTTAAAAAAAAGGACTTAATGAACTTTCCAAAATCCATTTTAAGTTTTATAAATTTATTTTTAATTTGTTTCTTAATGAAAAACAACAACTTTTCAAATGATGATGACTAAAAGAAATTATAATATTTTCTCTACAAATGATGAAATAAAACAAATTAGTACTTACAATGTACGTCAAGAATAATAGCATCATTGACACTTCGTTGGAGAGCAGTGTTTGTTGCTTGACAGGTGTACTTTACTCCATTCATCTCTGATGAAATATCTAAGTGCAGTAAAATGCTTGAAACTTTGCCACCATGAAGACCTGGTCGGGTCACATTAGTGATTCCTGGTACAGCTATTCCATCACGATACCAAGATAACACTGCTTCTGGATTACTCGAGCTGGAGTCGCAAGTGAGTGTGGCACGAGCACCAGGAGTGAGTTTCTCTGGATCTTTGCGTATTACAACATGTTCAGGTGGAACTTAAAAAACCAAAAACAAAATTATAGCATTTAAAGAACAAAGTGCCACACACATACTTTTCTTCAAACTATATGAATAGACTGAATTAAATGATGACTCTTAATACTTACAGTGAACACTTAAAGTAATTGTTTCAAACAGAGGTATCTCTGTGGCTGAGTTTGATGCTTCACACTTATAAATGGCTTCATTATCAGTAACATTTGTTAAAATAGTCACTTCAGCAGAAACTGATCTATCTGTCACTTTTCTCACAGAATTTATCTGAAAATAAAGATGAATATTTCATTACTTAATGTCAATAAAATTACAAATAAGAAAGTAAAAAAGAAGCTGTAAATTCTTATTAGAATAAGGTATTTAAAATTGATCAAAAATTCTAGGTTATAAAAATAAACAATGAGGCAAACAAAAATAATTTTGTGCTTAAGTAAAGTCATGACAAAAGTGTCTTGATAGTGATCCACAAATTCCTAAAGATAAAAACAGTAACAGAACCAACATTAAAAAGTTTATAAATTATACCTTTTTGTCATTTTTGTACCATGTAAGTGTGGCCAAAGGATTCCCTCCAGAAGATATACACGAGATCTTTTGCACAGTACCAGCTGGTACACTTACACCATCAGTGAAGCCATGAATTATGGGCTGACCAGGAGGATCTGTTACAAAATGCACACTTCACACACTGAGACACTTCACATTATTTTAATCAGAAGTATTCATGTAAACCACAAATTGTGTAATAAACACCACAAACTCATGAACTACGATGAAAATTCTTCCTGAATAAAACATTTTCATTATTTATAATTGTTTCCTTTTGGTCTTTCTTTATGAAATACCTATTTGCATTTAATATTTATCTTTCATAATACATCAGAATTTGTAGAAGAATTTACAATACAATTTCTAGTAATAATCTTTTAAGTAATATTTCATTACACATATTTCATGGCCATATTTTTTTATATTTTGAACACTTACATAGGACATTAATTGTGTGAGTGCTGACAACATTTTCTGTAAGTTGCATATTCAATCCATGGCAGATGACAACTAATGATCTCCGATTTGGAGTTATTAACACAGTAATATTGGAAGTTGTAATAGATCCTCCTTCAGTGGACTCAATTACTCGACTTGTTGCATTCCGAATGTGACGTCCTCCTACCATCCATTTCACTTCTGCTGGAGGATTACTGTTGGCAGTTGTACAAGTCAGAGGTACTTGATCACCAACTTTAGCTTCAGTTGGACCTGATATACTGACTTGCGATGGAGCAACTGAAAATATTGTTCATAATTAAACTTGAAATGTCTTGCATTTAAGTGTTATACTATAGTCGACAAGAATTACAAAAAAAGTGAATCTTCCTTGGCTGCTTTAGCTATTGCTATTTAAAGGGTGTGGCACATAAAATCTGTAAATTTTTTATTTAGTGGAGCCCTGTTTTAAGGTCAAATATTTCTGCTCCATAAAATATCACCCCAAGAAGCTTACAAATCCATTACTCTAAGAAAAATGCATTTCTATCCCTCATTTAGTAGTATTTACTTTTGAGTAAAATACACATTTAAGGCTAGTCAGTCATACTTAACAGCAGCTCAACAGTTAAATCAGAAAGTTGGGTTAAAATTTTGAAAATAAATATGTACTTACATAGCACAGTCAATTGGATATCTGCTTTTAGTGGAGCTGGACTCATTATATTAGAAGCTTCACATCGATAGTGTGCTTTATTATCACTTGCATCAGCAGTAAAGGTGTACATATTTTCTGATAGTCTTCCTGCTGTTCTGTAGGCCATTCTGATCTGTTCTCCATTTTTGTACCAAATGAGTTGTGCTGGAGGATTCCCTCCTCGTGACCTGCATACCAGCTCCAATGTTTGACCACGACGAATAATTTCTCCTTCTGTGTAGCCTTCAATGTAAGGAACACCTGGTGGATCTGTAATAAAAAAGAGGTATTCCAGTCAAAATTGCATGTTTGTATTGTGGAAGACACATCACAAGAAAAGAAAAAAAAAAGAGTCTGGAATTGTACAAATTTTAATTTTTACTCAATTATCTAAAAAACTGAAAAACAAAAGAATAGTTAAAATTAAAAAAACTATTGATTATATTTAATGTGATAATATTTACAATTATAACATTAAAAAAATTATGAAGTATTAGTATCCCTTTTTGGGGCTTGGTAGCCAGACTCCCACCTGGTTGCCGAGAAACTTTCTGAGGTCTCTGAGGCATCACACCACTAGGAACCAGGTTCCACACCACACTACCATCTTAGTCTACCCAGTGGATGGTCCACATTACTCTCCAAATCTTATGGTGAGGTAGCCCTTGGGTCCATTCCAGTGCTTGTATCTTTGAGCAGTATTAGAGAGCCAGTTCTAATATCTGGTAGCCCTCTAACACTTTTAAGACCCAGGCATTCAGGAAGGATTAAGGTACAAAGGCAATATATGAGGGACTGAGAAGGAGAGAGAGGATACTTACAGAGTACACTAAGTTGCACTGTGACTCTCAGTGGCATATCAGCTGGGAGAGCTTCATGTCTTGCTTCACAAGTATAATCTGCATAGTCATCTTCTGCTGTTGGTTGCAACTTGATTCTACTTCTCACATTAAATCTTTTTGTTCTTGAGTTTGGGATGGCAACTTCAGTGACAGACTCATGCTTTTCTGTAAGCAAATATTAAAAATTAAATATCAATTCATTCATATGTTTCAATTGAGAAAAAATATGGGTAAATTGAAAAATGTGATAAGAAATAGGGAAAGTAACTGATTTTAAGAAATAATTTTGATTATTGTATTCAAATGTTATTTTGTTTTTGAACATAGAATATTGTTCTTGATTAGTTATTGTGAGGAAAGCAAATTTCCAAATCATTAATTTCTTTAAAACAATGTGCATTAAATTCTTTCAGTTTTATTTTCAGGAAATCAATTGTGTAAAAAGAGAGTAAAAGCAAAAGTTATTGCACAATAATCTTAAAAGGAATATAATCAACAATTTTTAACAAATATTCATGGAGGGTAATCAATCTGAAAATTTGAAACATTTATTCATTGTCATATAAAATATGAAAAAAAGTGTGATGGGTCTGCAATATAGTTGGCCACTAGCCAAAATGAAATGCTATAAAGAAGGAGCCAAAGGAGTTTCTGCAACCCCTTTTCATCCACAACAAGACTGGAAGAGAGCCAGCATAAAATAAGCCATGCCATTACTGTGCTGCAGACTATCTTTTCATCAGAGATGGATGTAAATTGGTTCTTCAAATAAATTTTTTGAACATTCAGACAAGAATTAAAACAAATCTTTACTTTAATATTCACATAATTTATATTTGTGAAATTATTTTTTCTTAGATGATGTTCATTCTTACTGAGAATTGTGGTAACGAATGGCTTAAATAAAAGCTAATTTGTCTTCTTACCATATGTGAGGTTATTTTTGAAGAAGAAAATTATTTTTTTTCATTTTCCAAAGTTTTTGAAGACAGAGAAAATTCACTACTTATTAATGAATACTCATTACTACTATCTCTTTAATTAATTAATCGTTTTTGCAGATGTTACTTTTGGTTTATTTGTTTTGACAGAAAAAAAGTTTTAGAAATATTTTTTTGAGAAGATGAATATGTAATAAATATAAAATTAATGAAAAACCTTTCAACATACCTATTTTAAGTTCTACATTTCCTCGATACCAAACAATCTTTGCGGCTGGTTTGGAATTTCTAACTTGACATTCCAGCTCTAGTTCTTGATTCTCTCGAATTTCAATTTTTGAATTTGGTGGATGATTGACAATCTCAATGGAAGACGGAGGAGCTGAAAACATATAAAATAAAGCATGAGTGATGAAAAGAAAGAGGTAAATAAAAACTGAAATTTTTAGACTTTTTTATTGATTCAGAAAGAAAATTTAGAACATATCTGCATTAAATAATGATCTCAAGTTTTTGTTGTCAAAATAAAATTAATATGTTGGAGATTTAGTAGCATGTTATGCATTATTAAAAAATTCATTAATTTTCTAAAATTTATTTGAGTACTATAATTATCCATAGTTTTATTAATAATTTATTTTTAGAACAATTAAAGTGCAAACTATTTAATATTTAAAAATTTGGTTTAACATAACTAACTAGTGGATAACAAGAGCTAATGTCCAGCACCTAAGACTCACTAGAAATGTTCAACCCATACATATTTTGGGATAAAATAGAATTTATACACAAAGAATCTTATTCCTCGTATACTAAATCAATCAGGGCAAAGGAAGGAAAATGAAGAGTATTCTATGAATTACATATCCATATAAACTAATAGACTTAATCTACACTTTTTTTGTGTTCTCTTCTCTGCAAGTAAACCAAAGTTCTCCCGAAAATTTACATTTTTTTCAGCTTATCTTTCAGAACCCTTTTACCTCATGAAAAATCTGTAATTGCTGAGGGTTCGAATATTTTAACATAACACTTTGCACAAATACTGTTTTCTAAATGAATTTTTTGTTTTTCACATTCAACTTTCCAACCAGAAAATTTCTGCGGCTTCCTTTTTAAAACAATCATAGTGCCTCTTTAATGTAATTCAAAATTTTTCTGTAATCAAATTCTATATTTCACTCCAGAGGTCACCAACGTATGTTTTTTTTTTTTTTATTTATTTTTAAATTTACGATCTGGATAAGTCATGTTAATGTTCTTTGCAGTTCTCTTTATTTCCGATTGGTTTCATCAACGAAGGCGGACAGACTTCGCGACAGACAGAGCAACATAAGAATAGCGGAGAGGGCGGAGGCGTGACGACGTCGCGCCAAGAGGCTCGAGTACGGCGCACCTGGCGAGATCCCAAGCGAGCCCCGCCCTCGCTCCCCCTCTCTCTCTCCTCGGCTGAAATACGGCGGTCGTTCTTAACCGGAACATTCGCCGCGCGATTCTCCATAATTATGACGATTTCTGCGCCGCGATTGGAAGAGCCACCTCGCGGCGCCACCGTTGACCTCCCTCGCTGCCGTAAATCAAGAGGGCGTCGCCGCCACCGCCAGCGCGCTCTAGGAAGCGCCGCCGTGAAATACGCGCGTCTTATCGCTGCGTTCCAGGGGGCCGCGATTAATGAGTTGAGAGGAAGGGAACGGGGTAGTTTGGTTTGGGAACGGAGGCGGTGCGGCGGTAGCGGTGGCGTAAGCGACTCCCGCGAGTCATCAACGACTTTGAGTGGCGGTACACCAGAATGAGGGGGGGGGGCAGTGAAGACTGGCAGTAAAAGTTATTGATATTACTACTAATGGGAGTATGGTCAGTACGGACGCTATCCACTTCCGAAGAAATACTGGGTGCGAACTAGACAATCAGAGTTGGAATGCGTAATGGAATTTAAATTTCAGCTCAAACTACTGTATTTAATACTCGTATCTCCGCGAGTCTCAATGAGAACTCGATTGCTGCCATCGTATGTTGGCAAGAAATAATGAACACTCATTTCAGAGGTACATACGTAATGTGTTTAATGAATTCTACGTTCTCTTTATTCCAATATTGTCTATTAAATAGTGCGAGCAACTTTTTAACATTGATGCCAAATGAATTTGGGGGCCGTGGTCGGCAATTAACACTTACAAATTATTCACATTTATTTGAAAAACGTTGGCTACCTTGGGCCCGAGCCGATTTACTGTTTATTAGGATCGTCGCTCCACCTTCTGAAGAATATTCACACGATATAGTATATGAAGCTAGATTGCAAGATTGTATACTTTGAAACTTCCTTTTTCAGAAATATTATTTAAACGCGTAATTATGTGATTAAAATTTAGAGTACTGCGAGTTTGATTAAAAGCGTGACGAAAATAAACAGCGTTGGCTCTTTGAAATTCGATATTTATGACTTGTTCGTTTACACCAATTTGATGACACAATTCATGTGCATACATATCCTCATCTGATTTTCGATAAAATTTGTATTGATTAATACAATATTCTTTGTAGAAATGATATTGGATCAGCAGATCAATCAATCATGAAAACTGCCCCTAACCTCTAACAATACGCACTAATCTAATACTTCGAAACATAAACAGCTGGTGCTCCAGTCCACATGGCTGGCAGAAGAATACATTCCGCAGAGTGATGTCTTCAGCGATGCTCAATTAATTTTGAACCTGCCAAAAAATCGTCTACTGGCCTAAACAGATCATAAATTCTTCGTATGTTGTCCTGACGTTTTGTCCCAAAAGATCAGGATAGACAATACTTCGGATCTGAAATGTTCTAACAGGAGCAGGGTATGCAATCCTCTTGACAGTAGTGTATTACTAGCAAAGTGGTTGCCTATACTGCCCCTGCAGAATAATTCAATTTTATCTGAGTAATGATGTACTAAATACAGTGATAACACTTATTTCCCCCATGATAACATCTGATATGAAGACATTCTAATAATATGGAATGAGAAAACCAATGCAAAATTATCAGATGTGACGTAATATTATCTTTGTGGCAGCGAGAAAATGATTGATGTAATATAACTAATATGTCCTTTTCGGTAAAAAAAATTAACTGTGTGTGTTTTAATTTACAAATAGTTATAACCTCCATAATTTGTTTCACATTTTAGGCTAATGTATTTTTCTTTACTTCAAATTATATTTCAGATCAGTGTGTATGTATCCTAATTTAGAGCGCTGAATTGTGGAGCAAAATCAGAATAAGTTAAATTCGGTTAACAAAACGAGGGGTAGAATTCTTCAATTAAGCTCAAATTCAACCACAAGCAATAATCAAATGTCGATATTCCGTAAACGAACACGATTCCCTATTTTTTCATCTTAAAATGCAAGAAACACACGGAATTAATCAAAGGCCCGTTAAAACAGATGGATTCATTTTCAACAACACTGTCGTGCTGGGTCAGTTGAATACATAAAAAAATAAAAATAGAGCTTTAAATACAGACACATGCAAATTATTAGTCTCAAAAACTACATTCCAAGAGAGAATGTAGACAGTACATGCTACAATTACGAAACATGATTCAGTATTTTGTATGTTGACCCTTCACTCTAGCATCAATCAAGGGTAAGTACATCTTGGCTATCTTGGCGTGCCTCATACATATTATGAGGTTTGAAGGTTTGTTTATGACTTATTTTGATCTATAATTGATACGCATTTTAAGAGGATTTTCTCAGAAAACAGTTCCTTTGAACTTAGATAATTCTTTTGAAAATACTTCATCAATTTTTTTTGAGTTATTTATGGACTGTTTCTAAGCCATGGACACTGTTAAAATAATTTTCATTACAGGATTCTGGAAAGTGATTTCGAATAATCGAATAGAGTACGTAGAAAAGAAATCACAAATTAACTTATACAGGAAGCTTTATTACATACGTGTGAAAATTAATAAACAATGTAGCCGTTGAAACATTAGGTGATTATACTATTCACTTTTTTATCATTTTGACACGTTTCGTTTTTATTTTTCCTCCCAAAATCGATTAGTATAATAGAAGATTTGTACAATTTGGCTTTCCTCTGATCTATTGCAAAAACCCTACATACCGAGTGCGTAAGCAACGCCTAAACCTAAGGATAATGCTTAAATTAATTCTAAGGCAGAGGCTAAAACTAAGGCTAAAGCAAATTACAGGTAAGACTAAAACTAAGGCAAGAGGAAGGGCTAGGCTAAGACTGAGGCTGAAACTAAGCCTAAGAGGAAGACTCTAGGAAAGGCTCAGGCTAAGTCTGAGGCTAAAGCTAAGGCTAAGAGAAATGCCTAGGCCAAGGCTGAGGCTAAAACTAAGCCTAAGAGAAAGACCGACGCCAAGGGCTGGAGTACTCACAGATGACGGTGAGGCGCGCGTTGGCGCGGATGGCCTTGTGGAAGCGCGCGGGCCCCACTTGGCACTGGAACTCGGCGTCGTCGTCCAGCGTGGCGTTGACGATGCGCAGGTTGTAGACGCCGCTGCGCGCGTCGCCGATCACCGAGTAGCGAGGGAAGCCCGGGATGGTGCTGCTGAAGCCTGCGCACATCACCCCCGTCGTCACCATCACACTGCTCGCCCGCCTCTCGCTTTACGAGGAATGCGAACATTTACAGTCCATTCCTTTTCATTTCACACCTATTTGTCTCTCGTTTCACGAAAAGTCACATGTGAAACATATTTAGGAATATTCCTATTATTTTTCAGAATGTGGGATTACATTCCCCTCCCAGAATCAAAACAAAATCGTTATTAAAAAAAATCAAGTTTGTGTCATTCAAATTTAAAGTTTAGTGACGAAAGTTCATTTACTGCGCACATACAAGAGAATTGTTATAGAAAAGTGACAGGAGAAGAGAAGAAAGGGGAATGGAAGTGCTCTACCAAAGTAGAGGACCCAGGATCGGTCAAGGATCACCGAGCGAGTTTCTATTGAAGGTCCGCTTCGAACTGTGAGACCGGCTATTTTCTTTCAATTTCTTCTACTTCCCTTCCATGCTGTGTTCGTGTTCCCCTCTCGGCCTGCCTGGGCCTAACCCCCCCCCCCGCGTAAGCACGTGAACCCACTCCGCCTTTCCGCGCTTCACGCCGTCCTGCACTCTCCCGAGGGGGCGCTTAGCGCCTTATTCTGCGATCGCGCTTCCCTCTGGGTGGACAACGAGACAGTGTAACTGGGAATGTCCATTTCAAGCGTCAACGAGAATGGGACACCACTTCAAAGCTGAATTCGGAACTCGTTAGCGAGCATCGAAATAATTGTGCCTTCGTATTGCGACAATCGATGGTTATTCTCTCTAAAAGAAACAGTTCTCCAGAGAAAATGCAGACTGATCTGAGCACAATTATTTTTATCACACTTCAGTCCACATAATGTTCGTTTCCGCTAATTGTCGTAAAAATGGCTAGCCACTTTGAAAATTAATAGCAGTTTTGATCATTTAAAAAAACCAATAAATATGAATTATTTTGTGATTAATATAATGCCATCTAACCAACAAACTACTGCTATTTTTCATTGAGTCAAATTTGATTGTAAAAATTTAATGCATGAAATAAACGCAGTTAACATTTCACTGACGACATTTTGCTTCTTTTTGAAACTAATTATTGCCATATCGTCAGTCAAATATTCAACTGGGTACTATGTCCTTTTTGCCGTAAATAAAAAGTTTACATTTTTGATATTAAAAAAGAATGTTTCGCAAACACATCGCTAATAACTACTCCAGAGCCTCGCTCCTCCTTTAGCCTCTCGCCCTGCAAGCATCCCCCCAACCAATGATATTACCTTATCCGCTCCACAAGGCGATAGCCCTCCCCCCTTGCCTGTCGTTGCGGGGTCTTTGAAATTCTCCGCTCGCTCGCAATCCCCGGCGGGGGAGGGGACGCTCGGAGACTCTCCTGAAGAGACGCGGCCCGGCCCCGCGAGCGGCGGCGGGAATAGATTGTTTTAGCGATATTTCCCAACGCCTTGTAAACAGTTCCGACTTCTCGAGCGACTCGGCGACCGGCCTCTGAGGCAGGCAACGGGGGTGGGGTGAAGGGGGGATCGGAGGAGTTGACAAGAAGGTTTCACAGGGCAGGAGGCGGCTATCTGAAGCGGAAGGGCAAAACGTGAGGGGTGGGGGTGGGGGTGGGTGGGGTAGGGGTAAACGGAAGAGCGATTCTCCGTTATCGAGAAATCCTGAAAAAAAATATTCCGATCTCTTATAGACATTCCTCGCCGGGACTTGATTTGTCAGCCACATTGCTGCGGTGGGGTTGCAGTCGAAAAGATGAATGTCGAGTTCGAACTCATACGGGGAATTCATGCGCCAGAATAAAGGCTGGAAAAGTATTTTAAATATTTACAGGTTGAAACTGGGCTTTAGGGCAGGCTCTATTTTCTTGGTTTTCTTCTATAGTCAAATATTTATATAATAATTTGTTTGATATTTGTAAACGCTAAAATTACATGCTAATTAATACGGAATGGTACGCATCAAGAATTCAGCGATATTACGACAAGAATGTCGCAAAGATTTTAGTTGCACGCAGTAATATTAATTCAACCATTCCCAAAACAAGAAAGTTTGCAAATATATTTATAAGCTGATTGATTTCACAATGCAAAGGCGAAAGACTTCTTCCTGATAAAATGAACGAACAAAGTAAAAAGAAAACAAAGAGTCTAGCTACAATAATAGTTTCCTTTATTTTAAGTGAAAAATCATTATAATGCAACTGTGAAACGAAAATTATACTTTCTTGATATTTAATACAACCAATCGCAAGATCCAGTGATAAGTGGAAATACCTCAGAGTAAAAAAGATGAGAACAGTGATTTATGCCATTAAAATCAGTTTTACCAAAATCTGAATTAGTAGGAGGGCGGTAGTAGATATAGTAGGAGGTAGTAAAAGGGCGGGTGTCCAGTAGTATGAAGTAGGAGGCGGGTGTCTAGTAGTATGAAGTAGGAGAGGGGCGGGTTTCTAGTAGTATGAAGTAGGAGGGCGGGTGTCTAGTAGTATGAAGTAGGAGGGGGGTGTCTAGTAGTATGAAGTAGGAGGCGGGTGTCTAGTAGTATAAAGTAGAAGGCGGGTGTCTAGTAGTATAAGTAGGAGGGGGGTGTCTAGTAGTATAAAGTAGAGGCGAGTACCTGTAGGATGAAGTAGAGGCGGGTGTCTAGTAGTATGAAGTAGGAGGGTGGGTGTCTAGTAGTATAAAGGTAGAAGGGCGGTGTCTAGTAGTATGAAGTAGGAGGGCGGGTGTCTAGTAGTATAAAGTAGAAGGGGAGTACCTAGTAGGATGAAGTAGGAGGGCGGGTGTCTAGTAGTATGAAGTAGAAGGGTGGGGTTTTAGTAGTATAAAGTAGAAGGGCGGGTGTCTATAGTATGAAGTAGGAGGGCGGGTGTCTCTAGTAGTATAAAGTAGAAGGGCGAGTACCTAGTAGGATGAAGTAGGAGGGCGGTGTCTAGTAGTATGAATAGGAGGTGGGTGTCTAAGTATATAAGTAGAAGGGCGGGTGTCTAGTAGTATAAAGTAGAAGGGCGAGTATCTAGTAGGATGAAGTAGGAGGGCGGGTGTCTAGTAGTATGAAGTAAAAGGGCGGGTGTCTAGTAGTATGAAGTAGGAGGGTGGGTGTCTAGTAGTATGAAGTTAAAAGGGCGGTGTCTAGTAGTATGAAGTAGGAGGGCGAGTATCTAGTAGGATGAAGTAGGAGGGCGGGTGTCTAGTAGTATGAAGTAAAAAGGGCGAGTGTCTAGTAGTATGAAGTAAGAGGCGGGTGTCTAGTAGTATGAAAGTAGGAGGGCGGTGTCTAGTAGTATAAAGTAGAAGGGCGAGTATCTAGTAGGATGAAGTAGGAGGGTGGGTGTCTAGTAGTATGAAGTAAAAGGGCGGGTGTCTAGTAGTATGAAAGTAGGAGGGCGGGTGTCTAGTAGTATGAAGTAGGAGGGCGGTGTCTAGTAGTAATAAGTAGAAGGGCGAGTATCTAGTAGTATATAGTAGAAGGGCGAGTATCTAGTAGTATGAAAGTAGGAGGTGAAGTAGACGGTGGGTGTCTAGTAGTATGAAGTAGGAGGGCGGGTGTCTTACCTAGCGCGAATCCGTCCTTGGTCCACTGCACCTGGCCGGCCAGGTTGGTGACCTCGCACTCCAGCATGGCCTCGCTGCCCTCGTGCACCTTCACGTCGCGCGGCTGGATGCGGAAGTACTGCTGCTGGCCACTGGCGCCAGGCACTGAAACACAAACACACTTTGATTATTTCGTGCTCCGAATGCGCCAACAGCTGTTGTCTGTCCCACGCCTTGCTGTAAGTGTATAGCGACTTAAAGTAGTGTTTACCCAAGGTCGTGAAATGGAAGGAGAGAGGGACACTTAATCGAGAGCTTCAATATCAAAAATTTAAGTCGAAAAGAATTTCTGATTGGATAAGTGTGGATAAAATGTGTGTTAAATTGGATAAAAGTGCATGTTTTTATCACTGTGGGTGGCGATGTTCCTTCGTCGCTGGATGGGGAGATCCGACACCGATCTTCCGCTAGCAGGAGAATTCACCATCCAGGCATCTCTTCTTGGCGGGGCATCGCCCCAGCCAGGACAAGCTCTCAGCTCCCGACCGGTCTTCCGGCATATGTTGTAATGTATCGCATGTTATTGTAACGGGTGAAGGTAGGACAAGGAAGAGGAAGGAAAGATTGCACGCAGTATTTGTTAGGGTTCTGCTCCAGCATTTGTCTAGTATTGATCGGAGAAACCATGGAAAACTGCCAATCAGACCAGCATACATTTCCGCTCTTGTCACCGGCTGAATTCTGCCTAGATATCTGGCTAATGTCGAAAATCCTGCCACCGTCGGGACTCGAACAATAGGATTCCGGTTAGAGGCAGTGTAGTGACATCACTTGTTGCTGAGAGTCACATCAGCCGGAACAAGACACCTTCCACGCGGTCATCCCCTTCCACATGGTTCTCGGTCATTCACTCAACAGTAGAGAAAATTTATTTTCAATGACCAAATAAGCAACAGCGTCTTCCTCACAAAAATGAGAAAACATTTAAGAAGGGGAAATAATATAAAATAGAATATTTAAATAAAGTTTTCTTATAATATGATGTTATATTGTCAGGCAAACAAGCATGCAAAATGAACCTTATCCATATTAGCTATTTATGGCAAGAATAATTGCATAGATACACAGCTAATGGCAGAGCGAATCGTAGGAGGTGGCAGTAAACTGCAAAGCCGAACACTTTGTTTGCACAATTGTCAAAAATGTGTGACGACATATCACCGATGTTCATGTTGCCAACTACCAAAGTTATTGTATTCGTACAAATTTGAAAACTCGCTCCAAACGTCACTTGTTTTAAAAACATAATCTTATGCAATAAAGCTTAACATTATAAACTAGTTCAATACTACAACATTGAACTATTAAAGACTGGCCGCGTATATAAAAACTCCCAGGGCGTTTGCGTTAAATCTTTGCTAATAGCTAAGCCTTCTACATAACATTGACTGCTGCCGGGAAGACAGCTTTAACTTCACCTCCGTCACTGAACTTGGTGTTGTCTTGCGTTTGGTATCGGTGACAGCTGCTGTACTTTCAAACCATTTGAACTACATGACTGATCAAAAGTAGCTCTAGATGTTAATTTTTTCTGACCCTTCTTTGTTTCATTGTTCGCTCCAGTCTTCACCTGAAATGCACACTCGTCTTTCCGAGGAACGGCTTTCTTCGTAACGGACCTCGCAAATTCCTTGCGGTTGGAATCGGAGATTGACATACCCTACGCAATTGGGCGCCAATCGCGTAACATCGTTGCATAAAAAAGAAGACATGTTGAGAGTGTTGGCAGAGGTCACTGCGTCTTCGTCTTACAGATACAGGTTCGTCCTTTAAAGTTGTTTACTACTACGTGATACATATAGAGCGGGTAGGTTTAAATAATAGACGTTACTAACAGAACTGATCTACAACATTAAGCATTCTATCATCTTCATTCACACACATGCATTCTCTCCGTTTATTGGTTCAAATCCGCATTGGAATATAGATTTTTGAATTTACAAAATCTGAACGTCTCGGAGACAGAAGGAAACGTCCTCGAACGAGGTTTCGACCCCAAATGTTATGCGTCTTTCCCCGAGCCGAGAATTCAGAGCAGAAAAGGAGAGGAAGCGCCAAACCGTAGGAAACCAAGTAGCCGAACCGGAGCACTTGGCACGCAATCGCACGCACTGGCTCTGTCGGTCGCCGAGGGCTCCCCCGTCCGGACTCCGGAGCGCAGTGGCGCTAGCGAGGCGTGGCGAAGCGGGGTGCGCGGGGCGAGGCGAATCTCCGCATCTGGAGAGCGGCGCGCGGCGGAACGTGACGTAAACAGGTCAGCCATTTCTCTTCCGAGAGGCCGAACGGCCGGAGGCTCCAACTCCAACGGCTGCCGCCGCCGCCGCTGCCTCTCGCGGAAAATTTTTCTTGTCCGCATCAAATCTTGAGCGCGAGCGGTAATCCAATGCAAGGGCAATCTGCGCGCGCGGCCCGCGGCCAGCGGCGCGTCCCGCCCCGCCCCGGCCCCACCCCTCGCCGCGCCGCGCCCGCCCCGCTGTAAAACAAAGTTGGCGGAGATGGGAAATTACGCATTTAGCGTCCGTGGGGTGATGGGGCGGGGCGAGGATGACGAGCGCGCGGATGTGGGCGAGCGGGGGGAGGGCGCGGCGCACGGAGCTGCAGGGAGAGGAGGATGCCGGCAGGCAGGCGGAAGACCGAGGAAGTCGTTAAATCAAGAGGAAAGGGAAACGAGGAAGGGAATAACGCAGCATGAATGAGAAAACAACCGGAGAGATCGAATAAAAATTGTATATAATGATAATTTAAACGTAGCACTGTCAGCAAATGATAGAACTAATTCCCGCGCGGAAAAAAACGGGGAAGGACAGTGGTGAGAAAACGTGCCGGCGAAAGTGGTACGGCAGTATCAAAAAGTACGAAAAAAGTACATTACTTTTTTTGATAAAATCATCTGGTTTTAGGTACGAAATACTCGTCATTAAAAGAATCACAGATTATACTGTAAAATATCTAATGTTCTCCAGTTTTTTATTCATTAATTACATTTGGTTATGCTTCTTTCCTAGGTTGAAGTAGAAAATACAAATAAGAGACGGAGAAACAAGACGAAATGGAAACTTTAAAAGATTAAAATGAAGTATCGGAATAGTCAAAGCTTTGAGTATTTACATTAGGAAATGTAGCCTGGAGCCGCCGCAGGGGGGCAGAGCGAAAACGGACGACCGGGGCGGAGAGGAGCAGGACAAGATACGACCTTCAACGCACACATAGCCATCCACGACACACTGACGGCACGCTGTGATCTAGTCATGGCGAAAACGTTCATAGAGACAAACATTTTCAGAAACTGTTCTTAACACATATCAAATATGTTTTCTTCAAATTACTAGAAACTATAAAAAAATTACAATTTTACATCCATAAGATATATGTATTAGGTATCACGATATATATATATATATATATATATATATTATATATATATATACTATATATATATATATATATATAAATATTCAAGAAAAAAAAATAGTTAGACGAAAAAATTATCTCTGCTAGAAAAAAATATAACAAGACGTCTAATTGACTACACCTTAATGTCTAAATATAATTTTTATATATTTATAAATTATAAGTAATTTTATATACTATTAAATATATTTTTTATCTTCCAAAGAGTGTTATTTATGTTGTCTTTCATTAATAAGCTATACGCCAAAGCGTAGTCTCCCAACCCACAATTTGCTTCAACAAGTGGACGGCGTGTTTGCCGTCGCAGAAAAAGGCCGCAGGCGCGCGGAAGCCGCGAAGAAAGGCGGCGGGCATGCACGCGTGGGGCGCGCCTGGATTATTTACGCGAGCAGATTGGATCGCGGCTCGCGCCGCCCAATTAGGCGCAGCGTCCGCGCCCGGGAGGCGCCCGGCCCGCGTGCGGTGCGGCGCGGGAGTGGGCGCCGGGCCGATGGAAGGGAGGGGCGAGGGGGAGAGAGCGCAAGGGGGCGAGAGGGGAGAGGGGTGTCGAGGACGAGGGCGGTGAGTGGGCGAGGGATCGCAGGGGAATCCGAGGGGGTCGAGGAGATCGAGGGGGTCGAGCGGGGGTCGAGGGGGTCCGAGGGGGTCGGGGGGAGCGAGGGGGGGCAAGGGGGCATGGGGCCACATGGCGCTCAGGATGAGGTGAAGCGTCAGTTAGAGGCGCACGTATCACTCACTTCAGCTCTGCTCTCGGGTTTCTTGGGAGCTAATGTTCAAGTCCATATTCGTGACGAAGACACACGTTCACGTCGACGTTTCATGAATAAGGGAAGGAGCGATGTATGGTAGGGAGGTTCGGATGAGGACTGGAATCGTTGGACGTATATAAATGTCTTCATCCTTTTCCTACTTATTCTTTTACGTATATCGACTTACTGACATATCAATTACTAACTCCTACCTAATTATGTTCCTGCTAGACTGTGGTTTTCTTCATATTATTTCCAGTTATTTTTCAGTACTACAGTACACATATTTGGTTGAGCAATTCTACAAATTATACTTCCAACCTCAATTAAATAACGTTTTTTGTAATTAAAGATACGTAATACAAAGCATGTTAATATATTAAGAACACGTCAAAGTGTAATAAATCAGATTATGGAGAAATGTATGACCAAATAATACGAGAAAACTCTGCAATTGCCGAGTGTCAACGAAGAAAAAGAATATCCAGAGAAAAAAAAATAGCAGCAGCACGTTCAATTGCCCGAAACCTGAGCCTCGTCGCAAGCACAGCATTGCGGCGACGGTGGGCCGTGACACCGCGAGTGGGCGGGGAGCGGGGCAGGGGAGCGGGGCAGGGGAGCGGGGCAGGGAGGCGGGAGCGGACGCGGAGAACGGCGGAGGAGGCGAAGGATTAGAAGATGTTGACCTAACGAACTTCCGCAGGGGCGAAGGGATATCCGAGTGGCGGCGGCGGCGGGAGGAGGAGAAACAACCAATCCGGCGATGGCGGCGAGCCGCCCCGCATTGTCTTTGTAGATTTAGGGGTCGTAAAGGAGGCAGCGACGCTAGCGCCGCGATGCGGCAGGCAGCGCACGTCCGACTCAGCGCCGCCGCCGCCGCTTGTATTGCGACATCAATACGTAACGCTGGAGTCTCCCGCCGCCCACTCCGCCCGCGCGTCTCCCCCACCCACTCCGCGATCCGGCTTGCACAGCGCCCTCCGCTCCCACACGGCTGCGGGGGAGGGAACTGATTGGCAGGGATAATTGCAGTGCATCGATGATACGAAGGAAAAAAGTTTATTTGAATGCGATCACAACACATGAACATTTACAAACAAAATCTACAAATGTTTACACATTGTGGGAAGCAGTGACAGTTCTACAAGGTTGATGAAAAATAAATAGTGTCTTTAGAAAATTATAAGGGAAAATTTGCGAAAAATATTTGGTGCATTTCGGACAGCGGTATTCTATCGGGCTATGGCTACCAAAGAAAAATTTAACTACGAAGAAGAATCTGATATCTAGGAGATGAATACTAAATGCAAAAGTCACTACCAATAGTTTTAACTGCGGATTCATGGAGTATGGAGCATTATGCAAATATTATCAATCAATATTATCTCGTTAATCATCAGTGCATGATAATCTGTCAGACATAGCTTTCTTTTATTTATATAAAGATTTGCGAAGGTTACGTGATTTTTTCTTTCAGGAGTACTCAGAAGTATGTATTATTTTTGGTCTTCGTTATTTCTGTTCCTTCTTTCGCATTAGTTTTCCGACTTCTTTACACACTCACAAATTCTACGATTTAAAATTGCGTAATACATGCTATGAATAGGAACGGATTGAAATTACTAGGAGTTTGTAACTCTAGTTCATTTCTAGAAAGTTCTATGTAGCAAGGAAGATCATATGCAATTTAATTCACATAAAAAGTAAGAAAGAGAATAAGTATTTTCTCAAGGTTTCCCTCAATGACGCACGCCCTACTTTACGTATAATTCAGAAAATTGCTTCGAGACTACCTCTCTTCTGAATCTCATTCACAATCCCCCTCCGCGAAGACCTAATTCAGACTCTGCCACTCTGAATGCTTATCTTATTGCACTTCCGATTTTCGCTCGTAATGCGGTTGTAAAAGTTGGAGCTAGTAGTTACCTTTAGTAATAGGATTGAGTACGCCTAGTGTAAGAATTTGAAGTTATTTACTCAGACTAGATATTACAAATACAAGTAGGTTTAGGGACACGTAAATTTGAATGAAAAATACCCTTCATTATAAATAGTTTAAATTTAAAGATGATATTTTGGAAAAACATCATGTTTTTAAGTTTGTGACGGTTTATTAAAATTTAACTTGTAATAAAAAACAAACTCATAAATTAAATGGAGATTTAAAAATTTGAAAATGGTAGCTGTTTCTCAGAGTATGTTTTGATTTAAAGTTTCAAAACTAACACATTTGCGAAGAGAATATTCTTTATTTTCATCTACGCACGGTGAAAAAAATTCTTTACGAGTTATATTTTATATTACAATACTATTTTGAAACTATTCGCTGTAAGGAAACTGTACTTTCTCACCGTCACACATATCACTTGGGAATTGGGATAACCGTGAAACTAACCACACCGCGTTGAGATCCAGTATTTCTGTGGTTGCGTTAAAGGACATTATGATATTTTGCTGTGACAGTTTCTGCTGATTACACAATCCAATCACGTGATTTTCTGTTTTATTTCGAACTGTGGAGTCATTTCCGTGTCAGGAAACAGCGGCTCAACCGGCGATCACGGCAAAACGCAGACGGCTCGATTCCGCTCACCACAACTCTACCTCAGAAAACAACCCAACAACAAAACAGTATACACGTGCCGTTTGAACTGGGCGCTCTTGCACGAATATACCAATTACGGAGACAAAAAACAACAAACAATAACAACAAAAAATAATAGCGTCCATTTGGTCACGGCACGTGAAAGCTGTCGCATTATGTCACGCCTCCGTAAATTTTCCCACTTGTTTATATAATTTTTCGATGTCCACAGCATAGCGATGCGCGCTAAATCACACAGAGAGCGCAGCTCCGTCGCCACGTCAATCAGCGCGCCGTCGACCGCGAACTGTTTGCCGCCCAGTCACCTGTAACTAACTTCGTCGCCCCGCCCCCCCCATTCCCACCCCACATGCCTCGCGCTGCGGCGCGCCTCGGGGTCAAAAGCACGCACTCTATCGACTGCGGGGACGAGCGTGCGCGCAAATGACCAAGATTCGATATTAGGTTTGTTACGAAGGACGTTGAAAATAAATTGAAATTTAGATTGCCTGGTGGGTATATCTTAATTTCTGGGAAGAGTACGTCTTTAATTTTAAGGCAGACATACAACAAAATGAAATTTGTTAATTCACGAACGACAATTTTTATTAAAACGTTTATCATCAGATGTCTTATCTGATCTGTGCAATGTGTAAAAAGTTAATAAAAATTGTCATTCATGATTTAACAAATTTCGCTCTATAATCAAAGATCCTAATTCTCACAGAAATTAAGATACTAAGTTTGATTCACGTTTTGTTAATACAGTCTTACGCACCGTTTTAGATAAATACAAGTTCGATAAACAGCAAATAACCAACGTCATTAGACCATTCAACAGCAAATAACCAACCGTGCTTGTTATATGTGCTAAAGGCCAAGTGTCATATACTTTTCGCAATACATCTTATAGGAAAAAAACCATATAAACGAGAAAAAACACATTTTTAGACAGCCACTGGTAAAAGGGGACGAATATTGCGTGCGTAAAATGATACGATACTCAAGTGTTCAGATAAATCTGTGAATGCAACAAAGGAAAGAAACGATTTTCGTCTGACCGGATCAGAAAACCTCAACGTAACATTAGAAGATTTATACTTGAATTAAAATAAAATGGAAGTCATTTTTTAATTTTCTCTAATGAGCTCTGGACTATTGAATCTGTAACAGACGCCGAACGTTAAGAGAGGCTTCTATTTCGAAGCGTTAGGTCAATTTGATAGTATAGTAATTCTATGTTTTCCGTAAAATATTACATGTTCTCTTAAAAAAATACGTATGTTAGGTGTATTAAAATATTACAACTTAATATCATATAAATTCATTAGACAGTCAAATATGCAATCAAACTACGAAGATAATACATTGTGAAGGGTGCTTTTTGATTAATCAATTATCTAAGCCCCATGTCTTTATTTTCAATTCGCAAATACGAGTATGCAAAAGCTCAACTTGCATCCTCTAGATATACCAAAGTAGATCACCAAGCCATTTCATAAAAACATTTTCAATCAGGTTTTACTCTTCAATTTCATATATAGCTGGCATATCAAAATTTAATATAGCAAAAACTCACGTTTTTATTCAATCTCGATTTTCGAAAGATTCATTTAGACTGACATAATTTTCACCTCATGCACATGCCATATTTAGCTTCTCTAAAAAGGTTATTATGGACTTACGTGCATTTACATGGGAGCTCTCAATTGCACAAAGAAACATTGGACTATTTTGTTAGGTGCTTCGGTTAATGCATCAAAAGAAACATAATGTAGGGTCGGGGGATCCGTGAGCGATTCGTGACCTGTTGCTTAGAGTACTGTTCCCGCAACGTTTCGAATGGATCAAAGAAAACCGCAGAAACGACCGAATATAACAGCTGGCCTCTGAAATTGGCATACAGGTAGTGTCCGCCATACAAACTTCTCGTCCATTCCTTTATTTTTCGATTTTGTCTGTTGTAAAATTTAACCTTTCGAGTCTCGTAGCCGGAACGAAACACTCGTCATTCTGGTAATACAATTTTACGTTTATTTTATACACTTCCGATATTTAAAAAAAGATCGTAATAAGCTTGAAAGAAGAGTGTTAATTAAGCAATGTACGCGTAAAATCAAATTACACAAAACATTTTATTCAACCAGTAACTACTTGGCAGTCCGGGAAACAGGCATCCTAGGCGCCTCCGGGACAGCCAAGTAGTTACTGACTCCGGCCGCCGAAGCCTACCAGTCTACCAGCCCAACTGCAAACATTTTGACCGGCAAACAGTCGAAGCATTCCACTTCCCACCGTTCCTTTTGTCGGCGTTGGCGGCGGCGACCGGAATTGAACTGTCGCTATCGATTAGCGCCGCGAGCGGTTAATTATTTCTTCATCGCATTTTTTAATTTCCCCCTCGCAAGGCCGCGCGGCCGCTCTTGGCGCCTGCGGTGAGGTGCGTCGCCGCCGCCATTCCCAGGTGCCTTGCTGCAAAGGGAGCACCTCCCAAACTATTCACTTCGCGGAAAGGGCTTTCCTGCGATTGCAGCAGAAGACAAACGACGCAACATAGAATTCTGTTATCTCATATTGATATTGCGTTTTCGTAGAAACAAACCGGATCCCTTAAAATCGTGTTAGAATTTACTGCAATTAATTTAGCAAAGACTGGCGTGCTTAATTACTAATTAATTGTTTAATGAGATTATGACTAACGAAAAAATGTAATGGAAAATAATTCTTGAAAAACTTATTGAAATTAAATTGTTTCTTCAAAGAAGAATGATATCTTGCAATAAGTGTACTTCGGTTCGATAATTAATATTTTTATATATTTTACTTGCCTTCTAATTATCGTAAGAAAAGACAACTACTGAAAACACGGTAACTTGTGTTTTTTTCGGTAACTTTCTAAAATCACTATTATTATTCTGCTCCAGATTTATAGTTTAGTTCACAGCTACATCAAAATTACGTTAGTTCGCGAATGAATAATCGCGGCCAGTAATTTAGAGCCTTTTTGTAGCGATCAATGGAGATAAATTCATGAAAAAAGACCCTTCCGAAATTGCACCAGAAAACGAGCTCTAACCAGGACAGTTATCAATTTGTAGACTACCCATTACATTTACGACAGTTGTACAGAAACACATGGTGCGTTATTGAAAAAATTATTCAGCAAAATGGAAATTTTTTCTTCACAATCACAAGTGTGACGGTATTTTTCCAATTTCCGGAAAACGAGGCGCAACTCGTTACAAGAGGAAACCCCTTGGGGCAAATGACTTCCGCCAGGGAGCCGGTCACTGGAGCAGAGCCTGAGTTGCGGCGGCGGCGGGGGTTGAAGGGTGGGGGGTCAGGAGCGCGGCGAACGAAGAGGAGGCGCCGAGCGCCCGGACCCTGCGATACACCCGCTCCTCCCCGGGGGCGCCCAGCAACTTACGCGGCCCGTAAAGCGAACGGCGTCTGCTGCTCGGGCGGCGGCGGCAGTGAGTCATTATTGACAAGGCGCGCACGTGGCGGTCCTCGAGGCGTCCGCCGCGCCGCCCGCGGTCGCCGTCGGTCTCCGAAGGCTGTGGCGTGAGCTCTCCCCGGCGCGGGGGCTGCCGCTGGCATCCCACACGCAGCGCGCTCGGTGCGGTCGCCCGGTGACCCAATGCGGCGCCGGAGCCCAGCATGCCGCGCGCGCGCCCGCGGCCGGCTGCTGGTTATTAAAATGAACCGCCGGCCCCGTGCAGGCGGGAGTGCTTGCGGGGCGACGTGGGGGCGTGACGCGGGGTGCAGGGAAACGCAAGGGCGGGGTGGGGTGATGATGCGGGGCGCAATGGGCGTCGCGGGAGGGGAAGGGGCGTCGCGAGGCGCAGCGTGACTCGACGGCGGCGGGATTGTAGGGGGGGGGCGCGGGGCGGTGGCGGGGGACGGTGGCGGGGCGGGGAGTCACGAAACGTCATAGTGTGAAGTGTCGCGGAGCTGTCCCGAGCACAGAACGCCGTGCACTCGATGCGTGCGTATAATTAAGGAACAAATTGAATTCTGATTGAAAATTGGCGGAGGACGCTGTTCAGGAACACTGCAATGAATGTGGCCACATGATGGAATTCGGAGTGTACGATTTCAGAAGGCCTCTTTATTAATGAGCGAGTTATAAGGTTTAACACGGAGAGCAAAATTAAGGCAAACTCCGATCTTTCTAACAAAAATATGCGATATGAAAATAGATTAATTTTTTATTCAACATAATTAATTTCCCATTGAAAGAGACTTAACTTACATAAGATCGTAAACTGTCGTGCACTGGTAGGAAAGTCTTGAGCTATGAATTACATTGTCTCTGGTAATTGGAAAACCAAAAATTAACACAACGGAATTATTAGCAGCATAAATCATTTCAATAAAATAAGAAATAATGCCCTATTAAGAATATTTGATTATAAACATTCCACTCACAACAACTAGTATGAAGATATCAAGCTATTTTAAAACAATCGATTGTCCAGTTGTATAAAGATCATCCTAGCCTTTCTCCCATAACAAATAAATTCAAGGAAAATACAGAGAGTAGTTCATGGTCTCGACGTGAAGAATAAAAGGGTGTTACGTAACAGAGCACTTCGGGAGTGGCGAACCTCTTAGGCGCCTAAGTGACTCTTCGCGTGTTATCCTCCAGAAAAACAGTACACTCCCATCGCCCGGAGGATGCTAACAATGGACAATTGAACCAATCCGCTTCTTTTATTAGCCGTTAGCCTGAGTCGACATTACGTGACTACACAGAAAAAGTGGCGAGGCTACCAAATGGTTGTAGTGTTTTATTTTGCGAACGTTGAAGGAGGAGGATAGGAAGGAGTAGCGAGCGTGGGAGCTGAAAGAGAAGTTGGCGAGATGAAAAAAAAGTTCTGGAGGAAAATAGTTGAATATAAAAAGCGGCAAAGAGGTGCCTGGCTATTCATTGTCAACAGTTGGTGTTCTTGCAAAAGTTCAAGCGTTCTCTTTAACGTTGTAGTTTTCATTGTGGCATAACAGCTGGCAAATATATTCCGCTTTTGTTTCTTTATTGTGAACGTTAAAGAGTTCTTAATGAATAATCTGAACATTTATGAAACTTTTAGAACTTACAGTACCACATCTCTAACATTTATTTGGGCGCTTTTGACGCTGACCATGAACGCTGTTGGAGGTTTGGGTAAGAGCAATATTATTGAAGAAAGAATTGGTCGGTTAAAAAGCGGTTTGATTCTGATTTGAATCTTTCCATAAATTGTTCCTAATGTATAAATAAAAGGCATTTGGCCTCAACACTTAGTAATAATGTGGGAAAACTTTATTGCAAAAATGGTTACAGAAAAATTAAATGCATTATATAATCGGCAATCCCTCTAATATTTTTTAAGTTAATTTTGTCTGTTTCAAATGCCGCGTGATTAGTTCACCCACGACAATCCTTATTACATTTCACATTCAATTTACCACAATAATGAGTTGATATAAAGCATTTCATTGCGATTCCTTTAAAATTGTGGATTCGCGGGAATAAAGTCACATTACAAGAGCATGAAATAAAGTTGAAGAGGTTCTTGAAAATCTATTTGATGTTTCAAATAAATTTCCATTCATTCTGGCATTCGCACAAGCACTGAATTGCTTCGTGCTCTGAAACGCCTCCATCACTCTCGCATGTCGCTCTCGAAAGGCGGGCCGTACGGACAGGTGGTGTTGCTGCGAGCGGCGACAAATGGCGGCGCATCCGGAGGAGTCTCTGGGAGGCGCCGAGGAGCCTGAAAAATCGCGCCAGCCGCTCCTCCCCCTTCCCTTAGAGCGTGGCGGGCGCCAGCCGTCACGCGCGCCGCCGGCGGGGGTGGGGCGCCGGCCGGGGAAGGGATGGGGCGCGGGTGGACCGGGAGAAAAGCGAGGGGGGCGCGATTGAAGGGGAACGGGGTGGACGGAGTGGTGAAGTGGCGGGGGAAGGGCGAGGGCGGCGGGGCACGGGGCGGGGCAGGGGTGGAGCGGGTGAGAGGCGGAAGGGGACGGAAGAGCGGAGGGTGAAGCTGAGGGTGGAGGGGACGGGGAAAACGAGTGAGGAATGGCGGAGGGTGGAGCGGGGAGGGGGAAGAGGTCGTGGGGCTAAGGGCGGGGGCGGTGGCGTCGGGGGCGGATCGTCCGTGCGGATGGGAGGAGGGGCGCAGGTTGGCGAGCGAGTGGGGAACGCCTCGGGGAAGCAAAGGACACGAACCGATTTTGGACGAGGGAACGGAACGGACGGGGTGGACTGGTCCCAGCGGGAGATGAGCCCATCGGGGAGGAAGCAGTGGAAGCGGCGGGACCGAGCGGGCGGGCCGTTTTGGGGAGAAAATGGGTGGGGCGGGTGCGATTGGCGTGTGGGAGCGTGGC
>BOPP01000012.1:14312244-14332288 GCA_017312745.1 Gryllus bimaculatus
GGTGCAATTTATCGGCGACCGCCAATATCAGCGCAAATTGGATCGCTCATGCCGCCAGTTAAAATGATGAAGTAAACGCGTTAGGCGACACCGAACTGCCGGAAAAACGTTATAGATAAATACTGCGCCGCTAATGTGTCCCCGCGGGCGCCCCTACCCCCGACGGTGCGTCGAGGCCGCGGCTGGAGCCAGCGCTTGGCACTTCGCGGCGACGCGTTGTGGGGCCTCCTCGGTGGAGGGAATGGTGATCAAGGAGGCCAAATGAGTCTCACGATGGTGGGTTGATGGTGATTCGATGATACGGAATGGAGTGCATCCGAAATTCGGAACGAAGAGAAAGATAGCCACAAAGGAGAGCTGAAATAATATGATTTTTGTCAAAAGGAAATATTCCCTTTTGCCCTTTCGTATATGAACAAAACAATAGATATCACCGTATGTCGGAGTAAATTGAATACGCACAGAATAATATGAATTTAAACCTTTATAAAACAACCTGTATAAAAAAATGTGTTTGGAGAAAGATGGAAATAACAAAATGGACGGAAAATATTAGAAATTAAGATGTTTTGAAACGTATCAAAGAGAAAGGAAGACTGCTGTGAGAGCAAGAAAAATTGTTGTGATAGATAGTAGAAAAAAGCTGGAATTGAAATTGCACTTGCAAAAACATGGATTATGAGAGAGAAAGCAAGCAAGCAAGCAGGCATAATGAGAAAAGCCTTAAAGTGCTGTGCGGAAAGTAAAAAACGAAAAGGCAGGAGATAAATACAAACATTACAGTATATTGAGTAAGAAGAAGGGTACAGAGAGCGGAAGAAGAATATAATGAACAAAGAAGAACGGGAGATACTGTAAACCTGCTAAAGGGTAGGATTATCATGCTATTGATTTAGAAGAACTGAACAGCACTTGCTTTGCAACAGAAGAAGATAATGTCTGAATTTTGTGCATGCAAGCAAAGCGAGTGACTCTATGAAAGGTTCTAATAATACTCTTTTAGACATGATAATTTTATCTCGCCTTTCTCAATATATGCCTCCATATTCATCACAAAGCGAAGTACGAGTGTGACACAGTACGAATGTAGGAGAGTACGACTGAGACACGTACTGAAATATTATTACGCTCTGTTAAAAAACAACTTTATCAAGCTATTGGTCATCAAATGCAAACGCAAATTGGAGTAATATCGACATAATACCTGCCAATCTATCTCAAAACTCGACAACCTCATTTAATTTTGCAATTTTCCAAACCACCATCTTCCTAGAATATTAATTTAGCAACGCCCAATTCCGTCATATTAATTCTCGAATGAAACAGATCAAAGAGTAGCAATGAGGAGGAAATTCTTGTCGCGTGTCCCAATATACCTCGAACCAATATTGGTGGGGACAAACAAACATCAAATGTTAAATAGTTGGCAGAGAGGTAGCCAGGATCATCACATTGGAGCGATGAAATGATGTCGGTACACCGAGTAAAGGAAACAAGTAGGTATCAAGGGCTTGTATATTAATTGGAAACCTGGAATATGTAAATATGATCTAAAGTGAAGCTAATGAATTGCCGAAGTAATTATTTTTCAGGTCAAACGACAATCGATCGAAAGCTTCTGTGGTATTTAACTCATTTCAGGTAAGCACGCGAGTGGGGGGTAATTACATTGGTAGCGTATGTCTGCAGTTAATGACGATCCAGTAACAAGTTATCAAATATCATTTAGCAGCAAAAGTTTGCGCTTTCAAAATTACAAGTTTGGGCATGATTACGTACGCTTTTAACAGGTAATACAGTTCCCAAAACATAATAAAAAAGAAAACCGAGTATACTATTATATAAGAAAATGAGAGTAATAAATGTGATAAATTGTTCTAAGTAAGACGAGTGCTAATGATATTTTCAGATAGGAAAGCTTTAGTGAATATTTTATAAAGGAACTCAACCTGATAAATGTATTTATTTTAACTCATTGTGTCTCAATGTATCTATTTTAACTCAAGACGTCACATACACGGAAAATACTGTGTTAGAAGAGAAGTTCCATTTTATTACCGTGTATTAGCTGCATGACTCTAAAAGCTACGCTACTGTATGCTCGGCCACGCCTAATAAGCCGTGCGTTTCGTATTGATAGATTGATTGTTTACGGTCATATCAACTGCTACAGTCATTTAGAGCAAATAGCGTGGTGAATGTTTTATCTCGTGAGGTGGCGGTATTTCCCTCCCACTGGATGGTGAGATCCGGTGCCGACCTACATGTCAGCTTGAGGCGAATTTCCCCTCCTGGTATCGCCCCAGCGGCCGGGATTAGCCCGTAGCTCCCGGCAATGTGATAGTATAGAATATTGTGCCTGTATTAAAGGCTAGGATAGGGAAAGGAACAGGAAAGAAAGGTTGCGTCCGTGACCCGATTTTGGGGGGAACTCTTATGGAATTTGCCTCACATTGATCGGGGAATCCTAAAACAACTACAGTGAAGAGTAGATAGTCGCTAGAATTCTCCTCCAGACAGCGGATGAATTTGACCTAGCTATCTAGCTATTGTCGAAAATCTATCACCATCAGGACTCAAACTCTGGAACCTCTACAGAGACAGTGGTAAACTCTGAGGCGGTCTGTGCATTTTGGAAATAAGTTTCAATAAGTCATCGAAACTACACGGCTCGTTTTCAGTGCAATGAGTTGTTACCTGATCGTTGCAGAACATCTAAAAGCATTTCACAGTGAGCGAAACCAACTTTCTTTTCAAACAAATACGTTCTCGAAGTACCTCGAACACATCTTACGATCTTAATTAAAATAAGGTATTAGGAGATAGATTGTTATGATAGATATGATAATAATGAATGATATGATTTTAATGACGATGAAGCAATAGTGGAATAGAAGGAAGGGAAAACTGATGAACCCAGAGAAAACTAGATTCAAACCCGAGTGTTCATCTCAATCATCACCGGAATTCGAACTCCTGTACCCAGAGGTGGAAGGTATGCAGTCTGACCACTACATCACGTGTCGAACCTGTATAGTGGCGTGTGTGGTGGGAAGGTGAGGTTCTCGCAACTTGCTCGGCAGCGACGTGGCTAGCAGCTGAAAGCGGCCCGAGGTGTGCGGGCCGTGGCGGCAGCGACGCAAACCCGCAACCACTCTCAAGTCTCCAACCTAAAACGAGCAGCTCCCCCTCGAGTGTCGTAACGCCGACTCAGCCAACCACCACCACCACCACCTCTGGCCCTTCGCTCGAGGTCATCGCCCCGTCGCCCCCAACATCGCCTTCCACCCCTTACCCCGCCCACTACGTCTCCTTCCGCGAGCCTAGTCGCAACCCGGTCCACTTTGCCCCCCACTTCGTCCCACCCGCTCCTTCCACCCCGTCCCTCCGCAGCCCCTGTTCCGAGCCCTCCGCTTCCCTTCACGCGGTCTGCTGGGCTGAGGGGAGGAGGGGGGCGGCGCCTGCGAGTTACGCCACCCGCGCTTCATTAGCGCTCGCCGCACTATTTCACGCCGCCGGCACCGGCAGCGCCACCGGGAGGCGAGACGAGGCGCGGCGCGGCGAGGGCGGAAAGAGGACGAACGCGCGAACGGAGCGGACGGGCAGATGCGAAGAGATTGGATTCCGAGGGTTAATACGAGGTGAATCGCAGAGCCGAACGTCGGTGCGGTCCACCCCGTACGTATCCATACGAAACGGTAAAGGCCCATTCACAAAGCAAACATAAACATAAGCATGGCGTTAACATAAAAGTTAGGACTACGTCCATAATTGGACTCATTCACAATGCGTTCGCATAAGCATAACACGTAAGACGTTAACTTAAATGCTTCAAGCTTCTGTGCTTATGTTTAAGTAATACATAACGAATGAACCAATCACAGAACGGTAACTCCAAATCGAGAATCGGAATGGGAGCGAAGTCGTTAGGAAAACTAACGCCAAATGGGCCATGGACACAGTCGATACCTCGAAATCGATTCTCAAATCTATGTAATAGTAAACTAGAAGGTCTAATAGCCAATAGAAACTCTTATTTTGCTTACGTTTATGTTAGACATTGTGAATACTTCAGTCTATCACTTATGATGATGTTTATGTCTACGAGGTATGCATATGTTTACGTATTCATTGTTAATGAGCCTTAAGTCTATTTCAATTCCACGCAGGGCGCGGCTAAATTACTATAACTTCGGTGAATAGAGATATATAAAACAAATGACACAAAAACACGGTAAACAACATAACTTTTAGAAATACTGAAAAGTTTGTGAGGATTACATTAAGGTGGTAAGGAACTCTAAGATCAGTAATGAAAGTAAAAGAGCCTGTTTGAGCGCTCCGTAATGTCGGAGCATGAAAAAAGTAGGGGAAGAACACGCGACATTCAAGGGATACGGCAAATGTAGGATGTGGTTGTACAAGATGGAAATAGTTCCATATGTCAGTAATGAACGAGGGAAATGTGCGGCCGTGCCATGCAGAGAACAAGCGCAGCGAGGCGTACGGCAGGTACTCGTACGCGAGGACTTTGGAGGGCGCCCGACTGCGTACCAAGGGAGCATCTGATGCTCCGCTGTAGCCGCGAAAGAGGCCCGGGGCTCGAGGGCGAGACACATGTGCAGCCAGCGGGCGCGTATACTGAGCGGGCAGCACGTGGCCATGCTAGGTTGGAAACGCTGGGCGAGGGCGAGGTAATACACTGAAGTGGGTGGAATGTGTGACGGGAGTGTGTGAGTGCAAGCACGCTTAGCCACGAGCAGGACGAGAGTGGGGTGAATGGTAGGTACATGGGGAGGGAGGCGATTGGGAAGTTGGTACGGGCGGTGCCAGAGAGAGGCGTATTTGGGACGATGCAGGGCCGAGCGGGGTGTACAGGCGGAGTGGGGGCAGGGTGTAGGGCGAGGCGCGGGCAGAGGGTGGACAGAGGCAGAGCGAATGCGGGGAATGGGCGGGGCAAGGAGCGGTGAGGGCAGGGCGAAAGCGGGAGGGGCACGGGGCGGGCAAGAGGGGCGGGAAGAGGGTGGTCTGGGCGACGCCGGGCAGGGCGGGGCCGTGCGGGCGGGCACTGGGCGGGGCGAGGCGGGCGGGCGAGGAGGGCCGGCAAGGCGATGGGGCAGGGTGATGGGCACGGCGGGGACGTGGCCGAGGCAGCAGCTTTCTACGAGACGCGGAGAGTGGATGGAGCGTTCGTGCCGCCCTGAGGCGCCGGCGGGTGCGGCGCGTGAGAGCAGCGTATTTCAGGGGGGCGCGGGCCAGGACCGTCGGTAGCGGCACGGCGCCTCGGCAAAATCGTGAGGGCAGGCGCCAAGGCACGAGGGTGACGAGCCCCAATACGGCTCATACAACCCGGCGCTCTGCGGCCCCGGCGTCGGCGCGCGGCGGCGCCTCTCAACCATACCAGCCACGCCACTCGCCATCTACCGGGGTTACCTACTCCTCCAGCAGGCCGATAATCTTCCTGACAACGCCAATTATACACAGAAAAAATTTTGATCACACGCCACCCACACAAATAGAGTGATTCTTCCATTTGGTTCTTTTTAGTTTCGGACATGCATATCGGTTTAGATTGGGAGCAAGAATTAAGTGTTTGCATGAAAATAAACTTCTTCAGGATAAATCGTCTCGCGTCTGATTTCTCTGGCATCCCGCGCACAAATTTGAATGCCCTGCACAAAAGCATTCCCCCGAAAACGTTTAATTTAACTACCGACTTGAATACAGCATTTTTGGCCAAGTTTGTGATCTACGGGCCGATTTGGAATGCAGAGCATGAGACGCTAGAACCCATGAGGCTAAATGGATGTCGTTTTTGGCTCGCAGTCAGGTGAGATCTCATCATCTGGAGCGATGCCAGCGTCAGTGACGAAACTCAGGTCGAAGGGAGGCTACCATACAAATCCAGCAAAGAGAATTTCGTACTGAGCGGCCAAACGGTAACATTGTGCGCCAGATACGACGAGCATCACCAATTACCACGGCCACGTCGCAATAATGCATTGCGGGCGTCCGTCGATCGAATGGAACGGGTCAGATCGCAAGGATTCGAAATACCGTCGTGAAATACCGGACGTCGAGAGGCGACGGAGTATGAGGGCAGGTATTAGCGGTCAGAGGCAAGTGGCGAGCAATAACACGGCGAAAGTGAGCGAGGCACACGTATGAGTAGGCACGGACGGTGGCAATGGGGCGATGGAGGTGTCGATGGGTGAAGAGGGGCGTGGACTGCACTTGAGGTGTGGTGTAGGAGCATGTCAGGAGGGCGATGGATGCACGAGGCGTGGTAAATCGAGGGGCGATGGGCTAGGCAGGAGCGCAGAATGCTGTGACGCGGCGATGGCTGCAGGAGACGATGGGCGCGAGCATTGGTGCAAGGAGGGCGACGGGTGCACGAGGGCGACTGGCTGAACGAGGCGCGATGAGCTGCAGGAGGGAATGCAGGAGGCATGGAGTGGCAGGGAGAAGGAGCAGGTCGGCATGAGTAGAAGAGGGCGATGGCGTGCGTGAGGGGGCGATGGGATGGGCGATGGACGAGGCGCGATGTGCAGGATGGGCAGACGTGGTGCAGCGAGGCGAGTGACGAGCGATGAAACGAAGGCGATGGCTGCAGGAGCGTATGGATGCAGGAGGCAAATGCTGCAAGTAGGGCATGAGTTGTAAGCGGGATGGACGTCAGTACTGGCGAGGGCAGGAGAGGCGAAATATGCAGAGGCGATAGACGCACGAAGGCATGGACGGGGCAGTAGGGCATCGGGGTGGGAGAACGCTGAGGGGCGGATTTGGCAGGCTGTGAGTAAACCGCGGAGCGGAAGCGGTGTGTGTTGTGTGTTGTGGGTGGGGGAGTGGCGGGGACGGACGCGAGCGGTGCGTGCCGAGAGCTCGGCGCGGTCGATACGAGCGACCGCGGGGCGCGGCGCATGCGCGCGATTTTATAGGCACGCGGGCGGGGAGGGAGCGGGAAGATGCCGGAGTAGGGGAAGTGGAGTGGCAGAGGCAGGAGGGAGGCTAAGGGCGGCCGCAGGCGCCCGCCTGCCGCATGGCAGGAACACGGACGCCAGTGATTACGGGCGCTGGTAATGCGACTGGGGGAGGTCGGGCAGGTCGCCCAGAGGTACTCGATTAGGATTTAAACCGCCTCCCCTCCGTCCGCGGGCTTTGACCCGAGCGCCTCAGCACGGCCTCCGCGCAGGAGATGCAATTGAGCAATGGCAGAGCCGAGCCGCAACCCCTAGCCTCCGACCGCCCTCATCTCCACGACCGTGGCAGTTGGGGAAGGGTCCTGGGTTCGAACCACAACATAGGACCTCAGAAAGCATATTATATGCAAGATCGGAATTATCTTTTCATAAACAAATATGCTCTATGGGTTTACTATCGCGAGAGATTTTAAAAAGTAGGCACCCGCAACAAGTTTTCTGTATTCTACCGTATCTAATTATAATTAGTTTTAAAATTAAGGCCCCAATAACATTACACTAACCCTCCCGGAACAATATTTAACCTGATTATAAATGATTTAGTATTCTAATTGGAAACGAAAAAAAAGTTCTACTTTCACAACCAAATGTTTCTTTGCGTTCACGAACTGAGTCATAAAAAGGGCGTATATTCACGGTTGTGAAACTCTTATTTGGTGAATAATGCATTTATGTCGCCATAACATCAACGGGAGTGCGACGCTGGCACTGAATTAACACACAAAAATAAAATAATATGGAGGAAAAAAATGC
This sequence comes from Gryllus bimaculatus, assembly GCA_017312745.1. NCBI lineage: Eukaryota > Metazoa > Arthropoda > Insecta > Orthoptera > Gryllidae > Gryllus > Gryllus bimaculatus. The sequence goes on from BOPP01000012.1 coordinate 14,319,978, forward strand.
ATTCTGATTGCGCCTGATGTATAACTTTTCTAAAATATTTACTCCATTGTTCAATTGAGTTTGTATTGAAATTCATAAAAAATATCTGACAATCTTTTAATACTTACAACGCACTGTAGTACCTTTTCTCTTTGTTTTCATGGCGTTTCACGACATTCAAAGCCACCATATTTTAGTTTTACAAAAGCAGAAAAAAACGAGAGGTCGTCTTCTATTTTTAGATTAGACAAGTATTTTTAATGAGACAACAGCGATTACGGAAAATTAAATTAAGGATGGTCATGAATACACACTTCCGAAATGATTGAGGCAAAGAATATAAAAACACTTTTATTGCTTCTATTCTAATAAACCAGACGCAGTGCTAGCTGCAACATCAACATCACCATTCTCGACGAGAAGGTACAGCAGATAAGAAAGAGTACCTCCATCTTCGCAACAGAAGCTGACGTGCGTTCGCATTACCTGCAACAGAAATAAGAAACAAGAGTTCATTATAAAAGTAATAATTAAGCCACATAATTATTGTATTAATAAAGCGCCGAGGACGCTAATATTTATAAAACTAAGGTTTCTCTTCAAAATTGTCAAAAGAATACACAGTTAACTCTACCATAAGGTTTCTCACTGATGATTTGAGTGATTTTAGCTTAATATGTTTCAATAAAATTAAATTTACTAAATTGTTTTTCTTGATTACAAATCAATTCCGTATAATTTTATAATATTAGTTGCCAACTGATAGAAAAAATCACGCTGGTGAATTCCTTCCCTTTTTTTGTTAAATAAATTCTCAAAGTTTCCTGATAGTCAACGTTTCAGTGTTTAATTTGAAACACATCTGCTCCCGATACAGAATTTTTTAACCTCATTTAAATGATTAAAATGAGTATGCACTAAGTATAAGATGAAGTGGAGATAATAAACTGAATTAAGGCACAATCTTTTGACTTCATGGACTTATTTTTCGACTCGGCCACCATCGTTTCACAAGCCCTGCTTTAACATTGGACAATAAAATTAATTCATTTTCTTTATTTATCCCTCTAATAAGGCACCAAACAACAACCCTCACATTCCGCAGTAAATTTAAATCCGGCTTTGAGCGCGACGTAGCCATCCGCGTCACATCCCAAACGCGCGGCGCATTTCGCGCGCTGATTAAAAACAATTACGCCGCTCGCCATGAATGAGACGACGTGCGTAAATGTAGGCCGCGAGTAAGGCAGCCGCGCTGGTTGCCCGCCGCCGTGCCTCGCACTGTCCGCCCCGTTCGCCCCACTTGCAACGCTCTGCCCACCTCGGCCTCCCCCGCAACGAACGCTCCACCCGCCCTGCCCCGCCTCGCCCGCCCCGCCTCGGCCTGCCCCGCCCGACGGCCTGCCCATCCTCCCCGCTGCCCATTCCATCCCGCGCGCCTCGCCCCTCCTGTCCGCCAGCCTCGCCCGCCTCGTCTCGCTAGCGCGCACGCGGATTCCATGCAATACCTTTCTTGTTCAGAATACAACAAGTTTTGCCAGCCCTACGAATCCGGCCGCTGCGTCGACACAAACAGGCGACGCGGCTCAAGAGCTGTGAGGGGGGGAGAGGGCGAGGGGCGCTGGAGAAGCGCGGAGGGGAATCGCGATGGGGCAAGTTCACCAACTCCACGGCCTCCATCCCTCCGCCCGCCGTCGCCGTCGTTGTCGTCGCTGGCGAACAGGCGCGCCGTCGTTCCGGATCCTGCCTGCGCGGCGGAGGCGTGGCTGCGGATGGAAGTAGTTTGCGATGCAGAAGGGAGGCCCGAGGGGATGCCCTTGATAAGGGTGAACGCCGGGCCACGTGGCTCGCCCTGCGAGAAGACCGCTCGTGATGGCGCAAAGGATGCCCCGGTGTGTGTGTGTGAGGGAGACGAGTGCAGGGCTCATGTCGAGGGGACGGCGCTCGAGTATAATGACGGCTGAGAGTGAAGCGTAAAGGAGAGGGCTCTGCTGAAAGGGGAATGAGCTTGATCACAGAAACGCGTCGAGATAGCAGAGTAAAACATGCTAGAGTTATGCACACCGATGGCAGAGAACATCTCAGGCGAATACGGTTGTGCTAACAAACACGGGGATTTGAAGAGTTTGAAGATTAACATGGCAGACAGAAATCGAAGAGCAGAGAATCTAGCTTATATCAACTAGAAGCGTTAATGTTTATGTAAATGATATTCATTTAATTATGTTCTATCAGTAATAGTGATTATGGTGAAAGACGTTTGTTAGAACAAGTGCACAAAGCGAAGCTGCGAACGAAAATTATTTTGATGAGTTATATGTTTGAATGCGAGAGTTAGCGAGAAAATAATGTGGATCCAATAAAGCATAGCAGGAGTAAATATGGGAAGATTTGGCTTGCTGTTTGAGTCTAAGTTATGAATAATTGGCTCAAAAATTTGAAGATATTTGAACTGTTATACGAAATAATACAGACCGAACACACAAACGAATATGAGTAGCCTCAATACAGGGAAGCGCCTCTGGCGAACCGAGGCGTCGCTCGCCCGGAGAAGCGCTGACTCAGTCCCCCTGCTGAGGCGCTGCCGATACCTCCGCGCTTCACTTCTCCTACAGATGATGCAGAAATGGCGTCAATCCGCTCGAATACATTCTTGCCACGTATAATGTATAAAAACCAAATTTCTCCACGACTAAGCAATTGCGAATGCCTGTCCAAACACTAGAGGGAACGTTTTAATATTAGGATACTTGACAATCATGTGCAAACCAGGACAAAGAACAAACCCACACTCGCCAGCAAGTCTTTCATCCGTTAAAATGTTTCCAGAGAGTAGCGTAATACGTGATTAACAATCACATGTCCCTTAGCGTGTGAAGTGTGATACATTGCAAATAGCGAAGCATTTCCAACTCCACTAGTTGAGAACACATATTTATTTACTCTTTGAAGCTAGTCACGCGCGATCGCGGCAATTTCCTCTTTGAAATGGAGCTAAAGCCCTACCTCCGAATGCGGGTTTTCTGTGCATACCTGATCTTTTCATTATTCCCCCATAGATGCAAAGGTCTAGACGATCTGGTGATCTGAAAGGCAATAACCCTCGATAAATTAATCGATCAATCCTCAAGACACTGTTTAAAAATTAATTTACGTCTAAGTCGCAATTACGGCTTGTTACTCGTATATCCAAAGAATGTGTCCTAAAAGGTTGTCTGCTCGAAAAAAAAAATCATCTTATCTGCATGGTTCTTTCAAAGGATATCGAAAACGCTTCTCAAATGCCAAGCCGGACGCGAATTACGGGCGCCAGATTATGCGTCTCTCCGCCACTGTAGCCTTGCCGAGGCAGTTACTCGTCGTCTTTGGCGAAGGTACAGTATCTTCCGCCTTATTCTAGAGGAAGAAAAGCGGTAAACCGACATTAGCCAGGGATTTGGTTGCTCGAAAATGGGCGAGGACGCGTACAGGGAGTTTGGTCACGATTTGCTGGAACACCTATTGCTGAAAAATCTCCGGAATATGGTTAGGGCATCGAGATGGCGGATAGGGTGAAAGGGTGAAAGGAAAGCGCCTCAGAGGCACATCTTGAGCAGGATTTCGAGTCGTGAACGCGGGTGCCCTGCAGGTGAAATCTCATTTCCGCTCGCCACCGGCGCCCCTCTCGCTTCGGAGGCGGACGGACACACGCGACGTATTTCTCTCCTCGCGACTGCTGCTAGTGACACGTGTCAAAGAGCCTGTACGCAGCACACGCCACGTAACGTCACAATCCTGGAACTGAGAAAACAATTCACCGCTTCCATAAAATTTGCTTTAATTCTTAAAAGGGAAGAGCGTAGGATTTTTAGTCACGTAATTCAGAAATATAAGCCTCCTTCACTATGCTGTAATATGCAATTAAAATATCAAAAATGATGTACGTCAATAAAAACGACACAAAACGAGAAACAGTAGGAATGCGAATTATTTAACATCATCTACACGTTTAAAAACAACAAGTTAAATAGTTAGTAAAGTATTCTTCTGTTAGAAACGCGTACGTTATTTACGATACACGCCGAAACGGGGGAGGCAAAGTATCAACGGTTCATTTGCTGAGAAAAGCACCGTGGTCAATCATAAAAACAACGAAACAGGCGCAATGAAAACCTGAAACAAGTACGGTCGCGCACTACGACAGAGAACTTATTGAAGATGCAAAGCCACACAAAAAGGGAATATAACACGGATGAGTCCAGAAACGAAATTTCGCAGGACGCGGAATGGGGTTGTAAGAGAGGATAAACTTGACCGACATGTCGCCCAAGACATCCCCGTTGCAGTAGCCATTCGCACAACATCACCGAATACACCTTCAAACCCATCCCCCCTTTCGCGAAAATAACCTTCGCCAGCGGATACTATTAAAACCATCCTCACCACAGGAGCCATTCCCTCATCACAAAACACCAACCCCTGTCTGTCTCCTCCTCCGCCCGCCCCTGCACCATCCCTGACCGCGCGAGCGGGGTCCAACTTCGCGTCCGCGACCGGTGGCGTCGCGTTGGCCGCGGCCGGGGGAGGGAGGGGGGCGACGACGACAGCAGACGGCAACGGCGGCGGCCACGTCGTTCACCCAGCAATAACCCCGTGGGGTTACGATGCGCGCGAAATATAAAAACGCGCCCACCATTCCGCTCCTCTCCCGCCCGCCCCGGCGCCCGTCTTTCCCAACTTACGCATTTAACGCCCTGTGCCCCCCCCGCGCCCAACGCTGCTCCACGCGGTGCACAAGCCGCGCTCGTCGTTGCGCTCGCTATGAAACGCCCCGCCCCCCCTCCGCTCCCCTCCCCGCCTCACGCGAGGGCGGGGATTGCGTCGAAACGGCGACGGCTGACTTGACGAATTGTTCGCCAGATCCGTAAAAGCCCAAGTGCATCTAAAAGCGAAAAAAGGCCTCGTTCTTTAAACGTGTAATGTACGAGAGAGGTTTATTCGCGCCTACTTCGAAAGAAGAAAATTTCCAAAATTTCACCTCACGCTTTAACTTTCCGTTATTTCAAGAGAATTTTCTTGAAGAATAATTTAAACTGTAACGTGCGTAGAACATGTGTCGATACAATGTTAATCAGTTAAGAACTGTATGTAAATCTATTTGACTGTATAAAATATTATACTCTAAGTTACTCTGAGAAGAGACCAGTTTGACAAGGTCGAGAAACAAATGAATGTCATGCAGAACGACGGCATTGCACGAGATGACGATTAAAACCATTTACTAATGAGCTAAGTAAACCAACCCATTGACGAAGTGAGTGCATGGACAGTAACCCGCAGATGTTGTCAGCAAGTAGCCAAGCGGTCCCTTCTTATAAAACTCTCTCTATACCATATATCTACGTACATGGTTCAATGATGTAGAATACATATTAACATTAGGATAAGTGTGTTCATGTACATTAAGGTCGAGAACGTGGTAAATTGAAAGTAATACTTATTTAATAAACTCCAAAATCATTTAAATTACCTTGTTATGAGCATCCTGAACAATACTAAAGACCGTAGAAAACTAAGATCCACAAGTCTTCAGCCTTAGATACCCAATAGAATAAATAAAGTATAAGTCACACAACTTATATTTCGTGATCTCTCACCGAATGTTTATGTATTAAACAACTGGTTCAAAGAAAGCAATACAATAGTTTTCCGAGAAAAAAACAACAACAACCTCACAATAATTCAAGTGCAATATCTTAAAAGGTCCATTTCGCGTGTTTTTCTTGGAGAAGCAAATAAAATCTTAACGGCCCGGGCGTATCCATCAATCAATACTTTTGGGCGAGTGGGGGGGGGGGCGCTGCGCCACGTCGTGACCGCCGGGGAAGAAAAGAGCCTCGGCCGGCGCGGCGGTGGCGTCTGCTCCCGCAGAATGACTCATTCATGCCGGCCCCGTCGGGCTGCGCTGGGCTGAGCTGCGCTGGTCTCGCCTCGGCCGGCGCCGTTTCCTTCGCGAAGTCGTTCCTGGGAACCCAGCCGCCGCCGCCGCGGCGCGCCGTCTCCGACAATTACACTCCCTAAATAAACCTGAAAGGACGGCGATAAGGCGCAGCCATGCGGCGAGCGGGAAGAAGAAGAAGGCAAGGTGGAGGTGGAGGACGAGCAGGAGGAGGAGGATGATAAAAGGAAGAAGAAAAGAAGGAAGAATCAGCAAAACACGTAGCAGAGGTCGAGACAGACTTCGAAGAACCTCGGCGCCCGGCCGATTCCGCAATTAAGCCCCTGTTGGCGACGCCCCAGAAGGCGAGGGGAGGAGAAGGGAGGGAGGAGGGAGGAGAAGGGAGGGAGAGGAGGAGGGAGAGGGGGCGACTGCTTTGTTCCTCGCCTCGGCCTCTTCCCGCCCCAACGCCGCCACCGGAAGGAACAGTTCTCCCTCGGGAGTTGGATCTTTGTGACGCCGAAGGGATTACAGGGAATAATTCTTGCGGGGCGAGGAACGTGTCTGCGCGAAGCTAAAATTTGTTGAGATCAAGATGTGTAGTTTTCATGATACGTAACTCCACACTCCGACGATCTACGAGTTTTCTGGTGGGCTAAATCAGTAAAATGCAATTGAAGTACGTAATAATGGATTTTGATTTGCAAAATATGCATATTTTTGTTTCGATAGAATATCAACGGAATAAAATGAACCATATCATACTAAGAACCTTCACACAACACTTACATATCTGCAGTTCTTTTTCACTTTGCTTTATGTGTATGTGGAATATTCTGACTGAAGACAGGCTTAAGCCTATCTATCAGAAGAAGCCTCTGTTTTCCTCGCTGAGATCTTCCTAAGCAAACAGTTCTGAAATAGATAACCATTCTTTTCACAGTTGTTTAATATAACAATGTTAATATTGGAAGTACCGGAACTGTATATCATTGTAAGGGTAAGTAATAATAGCCTTAAAAAAGCTAGCAGCTCGGGAGCTATTAATGTGCCCTTTACGTTTTAGTGAATACAGTACAAAGAGCAGTAGGTGGCAAATGCGAATATTACTAGTATTCCCCCAAAAAATGTAAACGGCAGGGAGCACAAGTGTTTCGTAAGGTTCAGAGCAGTCAACATAAATGGATGTAACTCACTGCTTCGGGGGGACTCGTGAGCGGCGCGAGGCAGGTGGAGGGCGCTGCTTCCACGCAAAGGCAGCCGAGAGTGGCGCGCGATTGGAGTCACGCGGGAAGATTAGGGCGCCTTGAAAAGAGACAGGAATCCGAAGAGCCACAAATGATATTTATGAGATACGAGACGACTCAAGGGAGCTTCCCCATTTCCTTCCGTCTGCTCTTTCTCTTCTCGGAGGCGAAAAGAAATAGCTCCTTTCCGATGGAAGCAGTCATATTCGAATTCTGGATAAGTACGTTTGAGGAGACGCATTCCGGAATAGTGAAGATTTTTTGCTTGCGATCGTGCGACTGTGTCAGCAAGCAAATAACATCCTGCAATGAAATTGGAAAGATAGAATGGAAAGCCGCGAGATCCATACTTAACTATTTAGTTCATACCGTGGAGTTATTTTCTCATAAAATTTTGCTTGAAATGAAACAATAAAATTATTCATTACCAATTTACTGTGGTTTGTTTTCAGGCACGTTACAAAAACGTAAAGAAATCCTATTTTGAATAAGATATCAAATAATATAAATTATAGCTTTCTCGATGTCGTTTACGGCATTTGTAACACTTAAATATGTATGAGTTATGATTAAATTTCTGGATTTCCACCCACATCACTTGAAAGATGTAATTATAATTTGCCAATTATTAGTTATAGTACGTTTTTGCTCGACAATTTCATGTGAATTTCGTACTTTCAATAAGAAATCATCTTGAAAGAAAATATACCGCAATGTTTTATAATCACTAGCGGTTATTACTTATTACTCTACGCAAGTAGGTGCGCAAAAACAGAAAACACGCAGCAGTATCATAAACATCCATTATCTGATAATTCCTTCAACGACAACACACACGTGCGCTCATACACGTACCCATTTAAACTAACAGCTTCGAAACGCGAACCGAGGACGCGATCTCCAGCTTCCTGCTTGAGCTGGAATAGCGCTCATTCTCCACTCTTTTATGCACCCTCCCCCTCTCGTCCGACAATTGCCGGTGCAGGGCGGGCGCGAGGGCGGGGGCGGGAGTGGGCGTCCTACTCGCGACACGTGTGCGAACGCCAGGAACCCCAACGGCCGCCGGGGAGAGCTCTCAATGTCCCCCTCCCCCATTCTAAAATGAAAGAAAGAAAGAAAAAAAAATGCGCGTGTGACGCATTTAACTGTGGAAGGGATGGGATGGAGTCTGCATACATGGAAGAGAGAGACAGGGGGTAATGGCGATGCCGGTTGGATACGCAGAAGACAGGGAACTGTTGTGAAGAAGCCATGCGGTTAAGATTACAACATCTATGAAGAAAGTAAAAAGGAGGTGGAAAGAAAAAAGGCACAAAACAAAAAAGAAAAGAAGGGGCAGGAAGTACGAAAACGACCTTTTCGTAATACAAAGATGAATAATTCTCTAGCATTTATTGAAGGCCAAGTTCGAAGCTAGATGTTTCAGAGGGGACAATGTGTTCCCCAGAATATAGTTGATATTAATAGATGAAACATGTAATTTAAATAAAATTAAGTATAAAATAGACAACTAATAAGTGGAAGTGATGCTTTCCAAATCGAATATGATACGTCTTGTCACGGGCATACATGTAGGCCTACAGAGTTTATTTAAAGGGTTGAAAGTGGACTTAGGGTCAATACGTTTGAAAGTACCGGGGAAGGAAAAATTAACGAACAAGTCAGAATGTTATGAACACGGCTCTGAAAACGGCAAACAGATCGTGAGCACTGACCGGGAGCCCTGCACATAGAAAAACAATAAAAAATGTAAACAGTTGGTGAAAACGAATCGATCATTCCCAGTAGCAACTCACGCAAATAATAGGTAAGTATTGCCGGCAAACGCGTACAGGAAGATGAAGAAGGAGAAAGAAGAAGACGAGAGAGGGACGAAGAAGCCGAAGCGGAATAAGTGATAGAGAGGCCGACGTGAGGTAACTGAGAGAGATGAGGGTGGGAGGCGAAATGTATGAGACGGACGAGAGGTCTAGGAGAAGCAAGACAATGCATGGCGACGAGAAATGTTAAAAAAAATGATGTGAGAATTAAAGTTAAGAGGCGCTTGAGAACCCAAGTTGGAGAGAGAGATGAGACAGGAGGTAGAGAGGAGAGGACTAGGACGGGGTGAAAGAAGGTGAGCAAAGAAAGACGAAATTAGAACGCCGAGTCCAGGTAAAGGCGAAAAAGGCGAGAGAGCAGAGAGGGGCGAAATAAGGCGGACAAAGCAAGGCGAGGCGAGAGAAAACGAGAGCGCCGAAAGGAGCTAAGGGCAGGAGAGGCGAGAGGACTGAGGAGGGGAAAAGTAAGGCGAGGACATGCGAGAGTGCCGAGAGGAGCTAAGTGCGAGAGGGCAGGCACGGGGAAAAGTAAGGCGAGGGCAAGCCTGAGAGCGGCGTGGGGGGGGGGAGGCTATCGCACTGGCTGCACAGAGGCTCCGACGACCGGGATAACCACCCAGCGTCCCACTTCGCAAGCAACAGCGCAGCGGCGCGGCCCCCGCGCGCTGATAACATGCAAAGAGTTTTCCGACAACCGGCGTAATCCCATTAACTTAAAAACTTGTGTTAGTTCTAACCCTGGAAGTAATTAATTGAAGTAACCGCGCCGCTCTTTCTGCGGCGGCAGGGCGGGCGGCAGGGCGGGCGGCGCGGCGCGGCTGGCGCGGGCGGCGGGCGGCGGGTTCGTGCGCTCGCGCCGCTGATTTTACCGTCCCCGCTTCTTTTACGGCTTAATCATTCATCGAGCGTCGCCCCACCACCCGCGACCCCCTTCCCGTATCAACGCGCTCAAAAACTGTATCGTTTGCGCCCAGTAGATTTCGAGAAAAGAGGAACACCGCTCGGCCCGCCCTATTATCTAGTAATTTACTACGGGATCCGAGGGGGAAGTTTTAAAGAAGGATTGTGCGACTTGGCCTCGAAGGGCGGAGAGTGGCATCGACGAGAGTCGGCGAGCTGTGAGTTTCAGAGAGTGAATCAGAAAATGAAGGGAGCGAATATAGACATCAAGTGGCTTGCAGAGAATGCGGAGTGGAGTTAAATAGGATTTGACGGTTGAAAAGACTTATAGCAAATTTTGTTCAATAAACGATAGTGTTTTCCAGGAGTTCTTCAGAATACTAGTGCCACTAAAAACCGTCAAAGAAACAATGAAGAAAATTGTTATCATCACTGGATGGGTTTTAAAATGTCTATTGCTTCCCTCAACATACATTCTATTTCTAACTTTTAGTCCTTCCGTTAGCGTAGTCACTAAATATTGCTTACCACAACACGCGCGAAGAGGTGAAAATTCAAATTCGATTTAAAGCATTGTCGTTATTCATTAGCATTAATCCTATCACGTAACCTTCTCCTTGGACTCGTACTTCCAATTAACCGCACTAAAACCATCTCCAGCACAAGAAGAATGATATGACTAATAAATCTCCAATAAATTAGAATCCAAAGCAACCGATCGTTTACCAGGCAACTCAACTAGGGCATATGAGCATTCGATTTGCATAGATGGAACAGAGGGACACGACGGCCGAATCCGCCGCTTGCGAAGAGGAGCGGGGCGGAGTCGCGAGCGCCGAACCGCTGCAGTCCTGGGGGGCGGCGTGCCCCTCAGGACCGCAGGAAAGCAGAACGGGGGCGGGGCTGGCGGCGGGGCGGCGGCGCGAATTTTCCGCCCTGCGGGCTCCCGCCCTCCGCCTCGCGAGACCAAAAGCAGCGGGAGGCGAAGAAGGGCGGAAACTTTCTTTTCTCGCGCTGCACGGTAAAGAAAAAGAGGCCGCACGCCGCCGCCGCGGCGCGCAGTTGCTAGGGCGGGGGTAAAGGGCCCAGGGCCGGGTCCGCGCGAAAAGGCCACCGGGAAGGTAGGCGAAGGGGAGTGGCGACTGGGAAGGAAGACCCCCCAATGGAAGTTTGGAACGAGTGAAACAGCCAAAGCGATAAGACGCCCGAAGCGAGTGGCAGGCACGGTATGCAAACACCGCGGGCTCGCCACTGACGCAGATCGGGTGTTCGGGGCCAGGGTGCGACCCGGATGGGTGGCTGGGCGGGAGGGCGAGGTGCGGGCGAGGGGGGCGAGCGTCGGTCGGTCGGTCATCGGTCGGTCAGGTCGGTGCGAGCGGGCGATGCCGGCGCGCATGCGTGCGAGGCGTCCCGCGAGCGGATGCAGCGGTGGCGAGCGGTGCGAGCTGGCGAGTTGCGACGAGCGGAGCGAGCGGGCGAGCGAGCGAGCGGGGTGCGAGCGGGCGAGCGGCGCGAGCGGCCGCCGAGCGGTGCGAGCGGCGCGAGCGGTGCGAGGCGGCCGAGCGGGCGAAGCGGTGCGAGCGGCGAGCGGGCGCAGCGCAGGCGAGCGGGCGACGCGGCGAGCGGCGAGCGCGGTTCGAGCGGGGGCGAGCGGTGCGAGCGGGCGAGCGGCTGCCGAGCGGTGCGAGCGGTGCGATGCGGGCGATGGAGCGAGCCTGGCGAGGCGGGCGAGCGGCGAGCGGGCGCGAGCGGGCGAGGCGGTTCCGCGATGCTGGCCTGCGAGCGGGCTGCCGAGCGGGCGAGCGGGCGATGCGGTTGCGAGGTCGGGTCTGCGAGCGGGCGAGCGGGTTCGCGAGCGGGCGAGCGGCGCGAGGCGGAGCGAGCGGGGCGAGCCGGGGGCGAGGCGGGCGAGCGGCAGCGAGGCGGGCGAGCGGGCTCGAGCGGAGCTGGCGGGCGAGCGGCTTTGCGAGCGGAGCGGCGGCGAGCGGATTGAGCGGCGAGCGGTCGCGAGCGTGCGGGCGCGGCGGGCGAGCGGCGGGCGAGCGGGCGCGGCGGTGCGAGCGGCGGCGGGGCGAGCGGGCGGGCGAGCGGCGGTGGAGCGTGCGGGCGATTAGCCGGTCGCGGCTGCGGGCGTTCGCGCGCGAGCGGGCGGTTGCGACGCGGCGGTGCGAGCGGGCGGGCGAGCGGACGGTGCGAAGCGGGCGGGCGAGCGCCGGCGAGCGGCGCGGCGACGCGGCGCGGGCGAGCGGCGGGGCGAGCGCAGCGGGCGAGCGGCGCGGGCGGAAGCGGGCGGGCGAGCGGCGCGAGCGAGGCGCGCAGCAGGACGGGCCGGGGCGCGGGCGCAGGCTCAGCAGAGCACGGGAGTGAGGGAGAAGCTGGGAGAGGACAGGGAGGGGGCGGGCGCGGGCGGGAAGCGAGTGAGGGGTACGGAACTCGGGTAGCGGAATG
>BOPP01000012.1:14334013-14349454 GCA_017312745.1 Gryllus bimaculatus
CGGGGGGACTGCAGAGTCCGAGTAAGGCCGCGACGCCGCCGTCAACCACGAGCGGGGGGGGGGGCAGGGGGCGAACGCCGGCCGAGCGGGACCAGCGCCGCACTCGCTAATGCGATTCGACCCGCGCGCCCCTCCGCAATAGTTACGTAATTTCCACGGGAAAGAGCGGAGCGAGCCATTTCGCATATTCATGCGCAGCTGGGCGGGCAGCAGCCGAGAAATGAAAAAAAAAAGCCGCGAGGAGAGAGAGGACGAAGAGGAAAAATTATAAACACTCCGGTATCGACTGCTTAAAATGTATTGTTTAAAAGGCCACCGCTCATTCGGTTTGATTCGACCGTTGCGCGCAGATGGGCCCGGCAGGCTTGTTGGTCTGACCCGACGCGGCGCCCGCGTTCGCGGGCGGGCGCCAACCTCCCGTCTGACCGTAAAAGCGCCGCCGCCCCGCCCTGCCGCATTGTTTTCCTCTCCCCCCGCCCCCCATGGAAAGCGTCGCTTGAACGTAGAGTGCGGTCGCCGACCAAATTCTGCCTTACCTACATTTTAAACTTACGTGCATTCAAAGGTTTCAATCATATTTAAACTGGTTTCGCCCCGTTCTCCCGTTTACTATCGCTCCATTTACCAGCTTTCGCCTCGACATTCGTACGTAATACAAAAATAAACTTATGCCCACTAGTGTATTTTAAAACTGTGCGAGATTTCGATGAACCGCGCAATGACAGAGTGAGCTGGCGAGTTGAAGGAGCTGGAGAGGGATTCGGCATAGTGGTCAGGTCTGGCCCCGACGCCCCTCTGGCCGCACAGAGCACGTGATGGGCAGCTCCAATGCGGGGGCGGCCACGTGCCGCAGCACACTCAAGGTGACCACATATTTGTCGAACTGACGCACACAAAGGAACGTCCTGTACTAACACTAACGTTTTGCGATGTAGTTCACGATTAATTTCTCTCACAATCAATTCACACGAAGCATCACACGAAGCACCATAAAAATATTTTTCTGATGAAATGGTAATTAACAAAAGAAAATTATTTATTACGTTCTTTCGATTTATTTAGGAGTAACAAGAATACAAAAAAATCATACATAAGATATATAGTCGGTAAACATATAAAAAATAGATTTGTGTTGCACATTATGCTGTAAAATAAAAAGAATATTGTTGGGGGTGTAACTATGTGCTGTGATGTACAGGTTACATATCATGAAATGCACATTGCATATTGTTTTGTGCAAATATTGAAACGGATTCGTTCTGCGATTGCAATTGAGTAACTTAACTCATATTCTAACACATTTTATACAATTTACGGTGTAAAGTAAGTGTGCGAAGCTCTAACTGCAGTGGTGCACCTTCTACATATCCATATACAAATTAGTATCATTGAAATCAATGTCTCTTAATCGAAACGATGGAAGTTCTTTTTTACTTGCAGAAAATCTGCAGAAAACGAATGATCGCTGGAAGTTGTCGCTGCTCAGATAACGTAGTCAGCAGAATTCAATGATCCGAAAACACTCACGATCCCTTTGTAGAACGGATTTTGCGGCATGGAACATCACGAAAACCCGTTAATGAAAAAAATGAACCGTTAAATGAGAATGGGGATTTCCCCAGGTAGTGAGTAGGTTCTTAAGCCTTCTCTTCAGGTTGAACACAAAGAGACATGAGGAATCACTTCGGAACAAAGATGCTTTTTCAAACTTTTTATCAAAGGTAATTATTCGTACTAATTAAAAATACGTTAAAATCTACATAAGACGTTATTTAAAAACCCATTAAAGGTAAAAATATTGTCTTAATTGCGGCAGCAGTCGAGATTCATTAGAACATGATTTTTTTGCCGCGAATCGGTCATCTTAGGACCACGCGAACGTGTAACTGTGCGCGGCACAAGCGTAAATGACGCATCCGAGCTAAATTCAAATCGCCTGTTTCTCGCCCAAGAAATATCTCCTTTCTCTGCTACTTGGTAAAAAGAGCGTAGCGAAATTTGCGTTGTCAGATGGAAGAGCGGGTCTGATGGCCCGAGTCTCGCCGCGTGAAATAAGGCATTAATTCAATTCAATGACTGTAGAGACAGAGCCTAAGTCATATTTTTCAAGAGGTAACTGCACATGACCTTTTTTTCGCGGAATCAGGACTTCTATGCTGAATCCAATTTTACACCTGAAGGTTGGTAGCTGTTGATGGGGGGTAAGGTATGAAATGATGATGATAATGAAGGATGAGTGGACAATTACATACAGGCAGGCACAAACAAACAAACAAACAAACAAACACACACTAACATCATGCGCGGAGCGGGGTTCGAACCCGCGGCCCGTCACACACGAAAAGCTACGGCTCTAGCGTTAGCGACCTTGGCTATCCGAGCCGGCTTAGACCCCGATATTATTATTAATTCCCATTCTCTACCGCGCTGTTAATGTGGTGTAGCGTGCGGTGTACCGTGAACGTGGTATGTTAGAGATTCGTTCCCTGCACCTGCCCTCGCATATTCTCCCTCATCCTCCTTATTTACCCGCGCAGTGTCCCCCCCCCCTCTCCGGCCGGCGCCGCCGGCACCCGCCGCGCGTTCCCACGCCGCTCCATTTGCATGGCCCCGCCACATCCGCTGACCTCGCCGCCGGCCGCGTTGCCAGGTGGAGGCGGAGCCGGCGGCGGCGCACCGTTCCCCACGACCCTTGCACAGCGCCCAGCCTCGGCTCGGCTCGACGTCTCTTGCATCGCCGCTCCCTTCTCTTCCCTTCTCTTCTCTTCTCGCATAGCGTCTCTCACGACCCTTGCGCCTCGCCTCGACGGGTTTCCTGCCTAGTCTCTTGCATCGCCGCTCCCCTCACTCCTCGCCTCGCATCTCCTCTCGTTCCTCGCCTCGTCTCTCGCTTCTCCTGTCGACTCGCCTTTCGCGTCATCTCACTCTCCGAGTCACTCCCCCACTTTCTCACCTTCGCTTCCCAACCTGCCCTATTTATTTAGTAGTCAGCTCCTTACTGGACCACTTCGCTCATCCTCCTGCCCATTCGCTTGTTCGCTAGTACACTAAAAAAAGTGAAGCAAGTCCCCACTTTCACTTCTCTACACGTCCACACTCGACCTTCTTCCACTTATCTCCACCTCCCTCTTCCGGGCACTTACACTTTCCCTACAGCGATTCTCATTGCACTACCATCCATATGTGTCGGCCTTCCCTCATACACATACGTCGCCCGTTCGCCTGCCTAGGGTGTGAAAATGGCGGAGGCGAGTTACACATTCCCTCTCACTTCCCAACTCGCTCTTTCTGCCGCTGCGTCTGGCCCTCTCACCCCACTTGCCATCTGCACTTCTGCACCTGCCCGCTGATCGTCTCTCGCCCACGCCTCTCCTCTCGTCGCCCTCGTTCCCGGATCGCCCGTCCACCCGCCGGTCGGCGCGTGAAAAGGGCGGTCGCGGTCGCCCGGGGCGCGCCCAGCGTTAAATGGACGACCCAACGCCCCCCGGGCGGCCGAGCACAATGCCGCGGGCGGACGCGCGTCCAGGTTAACGCGCGACGGAGGGTGAGGGGGGGAGAGGTGCGAGGCCCGTCCTGTCAATGCCGCGTTTTATGCCACACGCCCCTTTGACGGACGCGCCGCGCTGCGCTGCGCCGCAGACGCCAGATTATTCGCAAATACGCCACGCGCCTAACGGATTCCCAGAATGAAGTCAATGCTGGTCGGAATGAGGGACGCTTTTTCAGGACGGGCAGCAGAGATAAATATGTTTTTCAATTTCCTGGCTGCTCCATTGCTTGAACAAATATGGATATGTTTGCAAATGTTCTGTTTGGAAATTATGAATTATGCTCAACAAAGCGAATCATAGCTCTGGTGGACAGAGCTGGGAAGTTTCTGGCTCATTGAACGCCAACTCCCGGCATCAATTCTATCAAAATCTTCCACACCATCGCTCTCTTGATGCTCTGTGGCATTTAAATCTTGCGCTGGTTGACCTTCCAATCGGCGGAAAGAGGTTTAAAAAATTCCGTTTAACAGGCCAACACACGCGCCGGAAGGCCTCACATTGCGATGGCACGATCGGCGGGCGACTGACTCGCATTTTTATCTTACTATGTTACAGCACCCAGATTTAAATTTTAATAGAATATCACAGAGGCCATCCTGCGAATGAAGTTTTCACAGCAGCCCCAAGGTGCACAGAGAACTGTCAATATCATTCTCTCACAAGCCTATAGAAGGTGCCTCAGCTACCTCGCACACTTTTTTACGACGACTTCACGATTTTGCAACGCGTTTTTTTACGCAGTGCATCCATGGACAATTGATGTAGCTAACGTCCACTTTTGCTGCAGATTACAGTTTGATTCAAAGGCGATAGGGTGAGCGGGGGATCGCAGGCGTATCATCGTCTAGATTGCACAGAACCAGATACATCACTTTCATGGCAAAAATATCATGTTGCGAACGAAACATAAACTAGGATTTAACAATTCTGCGAGCGAATGCAATAATGATATTTTGGTGAACCTTAGGTACATCGAATTGCCTTAGAAGCCACCCGTTTACTCGTACATCATGTTCCTTCCGTTTACGAATTTGTACTTTCACAACTACAGAATACTCGTATCTGACCACCGGCTGAACTGACTCAGTGACTACAACCGTACCCGCTGCAGCGTCTCTGAGCTGGAGATCTTAGGTTTCGAGTCTTGACGGAGTAGACTTTCGACACAAGTTACACAGCTAGCGCCGAATTCAGCCGCTGTGTGAAAGGGAATATTAGCGATTCGTTGTTTTCATACCTATCAGTTTTCTGTTGTTTCTCCGACCAACACAAAGGGAATGCAGAAACGGTACCCTAACAAACTGACCACAGACGGCACAGGTTCTTACACACGAGCGCTACAAGACATGGTGGGACCTTGGATAGATTGACTGATTGATTGTTTTATTGATTCCGGGCACGTCAACTACCGAGGTCATTATTCCCCTATGTGCATTTCATGTTTCTGCTCGGAAGGTGGCGGTGATGTTCCCCTCGCTGAAGGGCGAGATCCGGCGCCGACCTACCGTCGGCTAGCGGGGTTTTCCCCAACCAGGTATCTCCCTCCAGCGGAGCACCCCAGCCGAGACAAGCCCTCAGTTGCCGACCGGTCTACAAGAACTTGGAACTAGTTCCCATTGGGACGGTCCCCTATACTTAACTCAATAAGCAGAACCCACACCAGTAGCTCGCAAATATGAGCTGAACAACGACATGAAATACGGGCCGCTCACTTGAGCAATCCTGAGTTAGTTTCATCGTTTCTGCGAGTCTTGTCTGGTCACTATATTATTTGTAAATACCTGGACCACCTACCAGAGAGAACCGCCACCATTATACAGTCACATAGAACAAAGGATTCCGCAAGACGTTAGTAAAAGACTTGTCTCCTTTTCAAGTGATATTTAATGCTGTTAATTGGCTTTATTGCCTCCCTTTCCACCCGAAATCTCATTCATTTCTACATCTCATTTAACACTCACCACACCACTCTGAGTCTAAAACTTCAACGTTTAGCGAAGATATTAAATAGAATTAAAGAACAACATTCCTAGTACTTTACGCATTTTAATGAACGTATTTTTATTCAAAGTATATCACTTCCCATGGTTTCACTAGTGATATTGATAATAATGCACAAATAACAATACACTTAAAAGAAGGCAGCGGGCTTCATGATGTGTACGTACACTGCAAAGAAGTATAATATTTTTTGTTAGAAAATTGTACGAAGGCGGAAAAGATAAAAGTCAAAATTTTTCTGTTCGTGTGTGTTCAAAGGTACCTTTATCCTCTAAACAAAAGCAAAACCGAAAGGCGACAATTTTGAAACAAGTGACAATGTAACAATAATTATAGCAATCACACCAACAACGTTCGTCCCCGTTCTAGCGACGTGCACCGCCACGGAAAGCAACAAAGCGGCGAAACGAGGAGCGCAACTTCACGAAAAACAACGGCATCGCGCCGGCCGGTGGGAGTCCTCCGGCCGCCGGCGGTGGCGGCGCCACGCGCCCGATGGCGGGGGCGGGGGGCTATCGCACTGGCTGCAGAGAGCTCCGACGAACCGGGATCAACACCCAGCGTCCACTCGCCAAGCAACAGCGCAGCGGGCCGCGGCCCCCGCGCGCTATAACATGCAAAGAGTTATTCCGCAACGCGGGCGTAATGCCCATTAACTTAAAAACTTGTGTTAGTTCTTAAACCCTGGAGTAATTAATTGAAGTTAACGGCGCGCCGCTCTTTCTGGCGGCGGCAGGGCGGGGCGGGCAGGGCGGGCGGGCGGCCGGCTGGCGGCGGGCGGGCGGGCGGCTCGCTGCCCGCGGTGAGTTTTTACCGTCCCGCTTCTTTTTACGGCTTAATCATTCATCGGAGCGTCGCCCCACCACCCGCGACCCCCTTCCGCGCTTATCAACGCGCTCAAAAACTTATCGTTTGCTGCCAGGTAGATTTCGAGGAAAAGAGGAAAGCATCGGGCCCGCCGCTATTATTAGTAATTTATGACGGGATCCGGAGGGGGAAGTTTTAAAGAAGGGAAGGTTGTGCGACTTGGCCTGCGAAGGGGCGGAGAGGGCATGACGAGTCGGAGAGTCGGCGAGCTGTGAGTTTCAGAGAGTGGATCAGAAAAGAAGGGGAGCGAGATATAGACATTAAGTGTGCTTGCAGAGAACTGCGGAGTGGAGTTAAATAGGGATTTGACGTTTTGAAAAGACTTTATAGAAATTTTTTCAATAAACGATAGTGCTTTTCCAGTGAGTTCTCAGAATACTAGTGGCACTAAAAACCGTCAAAGAAAAATGAGAAAAATTGTTATCATCACCTGGATGGTTTTAAAAACTTGTCTATTGCTTCCCTCAACGATACATTCTATTTCTTTAACTTTTTTAGTCCTTCCGTTAGCGTAGTCACTAAATATTGCTTACGCACAACACGTCGCGAAGAGTGAAAATTCAATTCGATTTAAAGGCATTGTCGTTATTCATTACATTAATCCTATCAGTTGAACCTTCGTTCTTGGACTCGGTCTTCCAATTAACCGCACTAAAACCATCTCCAGCACAAGAAGAATGATATGACTAATAAATCTCCAATAAAATTAGAATCCATAAGCAACGATCCGTTTACCAGGCAAAATCAAACATTAGGGCATCATGAGCATTCGATTTGCATAGATGGAACAGAGGGGACACGACGGCGAATCCGCCGCTTGCGAAGAGGAGCGGGGCGGAGTCGCGAGCGCCGAACCGCTGCAGTCCTGGGGGGCGGCGTGCCCCTCAGGACCGCAGGAAAGCAGAACGGGGGCGGGGCTGGCGGCGGGGCGGCGGCGCGAATTTTCCGCCCTGCGGGCTCCCGCCCTCCGCCTCGCGAGACCAAAAGCAGCGGGAGGCGAAGAAGGGCGGAAACTTTCTTTTCTCGCGCTGCACGGTAAAGAAAAAGAGGCCGCACGCCGCCGCCGCGGCGCGCAGTTGCTAGGGCGGGGGTAAAGGGCCCAGGGCCGGGTCCGCGCGAAAAGGCCACCGGGAAGGTAGGCGAAGGGGAGTGGCGACTGGGAAGGAAGACCCCCCAATGGAAGTTTGGAACGAGTGAAACAGCCAAAGCGATAAGACGCCCGAAGCGAGTGGCAGGCACGGTATGCAAACACCGCGGGCTCGCCACTGACGCAGATCGGGTGTTCGGGGCCAGGGTGCGACCCGGATGGGTGGCTGGGCGGGAGGGCGAGGTGCGGGCGAGGGGGGCGAGCGTCGGTCGGTCGGTCATCGGTCGGTCAGGTCGGTGCGAGCGGGCGATGCCGGCGCGCATGCGTGCGAGGCGTCCCGCGAGCGGATGCAGCGGTGGCGAGCGGTGCGAGCTGGCGAGTTGCGACGAGCGGAGCGAGCGGGCGAGCGAGCGAGCGGGGTGCGAGCGGGCGAGCGGCGCGAGCGGCCGCCGAGCGGTGCGAGCGGCGCGAGCGGTGCGAGGCGGCCGAGCGGGCGAAGCGGTGCGAGCGGCGAGCGGGCGCAGCGCAGGCGAGCGGGCGACGCGGCGAGCGGCGAGCGCGGTTCGAGCGGGGGCGAGCGGTGCGAGCGGGCGAGCGGCTGCCGAGCGGTGCGAGCGGTGCGATGCGGGCGATGGAGCGAGCCTGGCGAGGCGGGCGAGCGGCGAGCGGGCGCGAGCGGGCGAGGCGGTTCCGCGATGCTGGCCTGCGAGCGGGCTGCCGAGCGGG
The DNA here is from genome assembly GCA_017312745.1 of Gryllus bimaculatus. Taxonomy (NCBI): domain Eukaryota; kingdom Metazoa; phylum Arthropoda; class Insecta; order Orthoptera; family Gryllidae; genus Gryllus; species Gryllus bimaculatus. The sequence goes on from BOPP01000012.1 coordinate 14,342,246, forward strand.
CGAGCGGGCGATGCGGTTGCGAGGTCGGGTCTGCGAGCGGGCGAGCGGGTTCGCGAGCGGGCGAGCGGCGCGAGGCGGAGCGAGCGGGGCGAGCCGGGGGCGAGGCGGGCGAGCGGCAGCGAGGCGGGCGAGCGGGCTCGAGCGGAGCTGGCGGGCGAGCGGCTTTGCGAGCGGAGCGGCGGCGAGCGGATTGAGCGGCGAGCGGTCGCGAGCGTGCGGGCGCGGCGGGCGAGCGGCGGGCGAGCGGGCGCGGCGGTGCGAGCGGCGGCGGGGCGAGCGGGCGGGCGAGCGGCGGTGGAGCGTGCGGGCGATTAGCCGGTCGCGGCTGCGGGCGTTCGCGCGCGAGCGGGCGGTTGCGACGCGGCGGTGCGAGCGGGCGGGCGAGCGGACGGTGCGAAGCGGGCGGGCGAGCGCCGGCGAGCGGCGCGGCGACGCGGCGCGGGCGAGCGGCGGGGCGAGCGCAGCGGGCGAGCGGCGCGGGCGGAAGCGGGCGGGCGAGCGGCGCGAGCGAGGCGCGCAGCAGGACGGGCCGGGGCGCGGGCGCAGGCTCAGCAGAGCACGGGAGTGAGGGAGAAGCTGGGAGAGGACAGGGAGGGGGCGGGCGCGGGCGGGAAGCGAGTGAGGGGTACGGAACTCGGGTAGCGGAATGCGATGAACCGCGCAATACAAGAGTGAAGCGGCTGATGTTAAGGAGCTGGCTGAGGGATTCGGCAGTAGTGGGCAGGTCTGGCCCCGACGCCCATCTGGCCGCACAGAGCACTGTGATGGGCAAAGCTTCCAATGCGGCGGGCGCGCCACGTGCCGCAGGTGCACACTCAAAGGTGACCACCATATTCGTCGAACTGACGCACACAAAGAACGTCCTGCTGACTAACACTAACGTTTGCGATTGTTAGTCTCACGATTAATTTCTCTCACAATTCAATTATATACACGAAGCACCACAAAATATTTTTCGTGAAGAAATGGTAATTAACCAAAATGAAAATTATTTATTAGTTATTTCGATTTATTTAGGCAGTAAACAAGAATACAAAAAACATACATCAAGATATATAGTCGGGTAAACATATAAAAAATAGATTGTGTTGCACATTTATGCCTGTAAAATTTAAAAAAGAATAGTGTTGGGGGTGTAAACTATGTGCCCTGTGATGCTACCAGGGTTACATACATTCCGAAATCGCCACATTGCATATGTTTGTTGCAAAATATTTGAAACGGAATTCGTTTCTGCGTATTGCAATATGGGAAGTAATCTTAACTCAGATTCTAACACATCTTTTATCACAATGACGGTGTAAAGTAAGTGTGCGCTCTAAACTGCAGTAGTGCCAACCTCTACATACCATATACCAAATTAGTATTTCATTGAATAATGTCTCTCTATCGAAACGATGGACGTTCTTTTTTTACTTGCAGAACAAATCTGCATAGAAAAACCGAATGATCCCCGCTGAAGTTGTCGCTGCTCAGATAACCGTAGTCAGCAGAATCAAATGATTCCGAAAACACTCACGATCCCTTTGTAGAACGGACTTTTGCGGCATGGAACATCACCGAAAAACCCGTTAATGAAAAAAAATGAACCGTGTTAAATGAGAATGGGATTTCCCCAGGTAGTGAGTAGGTCTTAAGCCTTCTCTTCGGGCTTGAACAACAAGAGACATGGAGGAATCACTTCGGAACAGAAGATGCTCTTCAAACTTTTTATCAAAGCGTAATTATTCGTACTAATTAAAAAAATACGTTAAAAATCTACATAAGACGTTATTTAAAAACCCCATTAAAGGTAAAAATATTCTTAATTGCGGGCAGCAGTCGAGATTCATTAGAACATGATTTTTTCGCCGCGAAGCGGCTCCATCTTAGGACCACGCGAACGTGTAAACTGTGCGCGGGCGCAAGGCGTAAATGACGATCCGAGCTAAATTCAAATCGCCTGTTTCTTCCCCCCAAGAAATATCTTCCTTTCTCTGCTTACTTGGTAAAAGAGCGTAGCGAAATTTGCGTTGTCAGACGGAAAGAGCGCGTCTGATGGCCCGGTTCTCGCCGCGTGAAAATATAAGGATTAATTCATTCAATGACTGTAGAGAACAGAGCCTAGTCATATTTTTCAAGAGGTAACTGCACATGACCTTTTTTTTCGCGGAATCAGGACTTCTATGGCTGAATCCAATTTTACACCTGACTGTTGGTAGCCCGTCCGGTTATGGGGGTGTAACGGTATGAAATGATGATGACTAATGAAGGATGAGTGGACCAATGACATACAGGCAGGCACAACACAAAACAAACAAAACAAACACACACACACACTAACATCATGCGCGTTAGCCGGGTTCAACCCCGCGGCCCGTTCACACACGAAAAAGCTACGTCTTTAAGCGTTAGCGACCTTGGCTACTCAGCCGGCTTAGACCCCGATTAGTATTAATTCCCATTCTCTAACCGCGCTGTGTTAATGTGGGTTAGCGTGCGGTTACCGTGAACGTGGTATGTTAGAGGATCCGTCCCAGCACCTGCCCTCGCATATTCTCCCTGCATCCTCCTTATTTACCCGCCGCAGGTCCCCCCCCCCCTCTCCGGCCGCGCGCCGGCACCCGCGCGCCGTTCCCACGCCGCTCCCACTTTGCATGGCCCCGCCACATCCGTCTGACCTCGCCGGCCGGGCCGCCGTTGCCAGGGGGAGGCGGCAGGCCGGGCGGCGGCGCAGCCGTTCCACGACCCTTCGCACAGCGCCCAGGCTCGGCTCGGCTCGACCTTCTCTGCATCGCCGCTCCCTCTCCCTCTTCCCTTCTCTTCTCTTCTCGCATAGCGTCTCTTCACGACCCTTGCGCCTCGCCTCGACGGGTTTCCTGCACTAGTCGCTTGCATCGCCGCTCCCCTCATCACTCGCCTCGATCTCCTCTCGTTCCTCGCTCGTCTCTCGCTTCTCCTGTCGACTCGCTTTCGCGTCATTTCACTCTCCGGAGTCACTCCCCCACTTTCTCACCTTCGCTTCCCAACCTGCCCTATTTATTTAGTAGTCAGCTCCTTAACTGGGACCACTTCGCTTCATCCTCCTGCCCATTCGGCTTGTTCGCTAGTACACTAAAAAAAGTGAAGCAAGTCCCCACTTTCACTTCTCTACAGCGTTCCACCACTCGAACCTTCTTCCACTTAACTCACCCCCTCTCCGGGCAACTTACACTGCCCTTACAGCGATTCTCATTTGCCCCTACCATTCCAATTATGTTGTCGGCCTTTCCCTCATACACATTACGTCGCCCGTTCGCCTGCCTAGGGATTGTGAAAATAGCGGAGGCGAAGTTACCACCATTCCCTTCTCACTTCCCAACTCGCTCTTTCTGCCGCTAGGGCGTCTGGCCCCTCTCACATCCACTTTGCCCAATCTGCACTTCTGCACCTGCGCTGATTCGTCTCTCGCCCACGCCTCTCCTCTTGTCGCCTCGTTCCCGGATCGCCCGTTCCACCCGCCGGGTCGGCGCCTGTGAAAAGGCGGTCGCGGTCGCCCGGGGCGCGCCAGCTTGACCATGGACGACCCAACGCGGCCCCCGGCGCGGGCGCGACGACCGAGCACAATGCCGCGGAGCGGACGCGCGTCCCAGGGACGGTACGCGCGGACGGTGGTGAGGGGGGAGAGGTGCGACGCCGTCCTGTCAATGCCGCGTTTTATGCCCACACGCTTCCCGTTGACGGACGCGCCGCGCTGGGGCGCTGCGCCGCAGACGCCAGACTCTATTTCGCAAACTACGCCACGCGCGCCTAACGGCATTCGCAGAGATGAAGTCAATGCCTTGGTCGGAATGACGGGACGCTTTTTCAGGACGGCAGCAGAGATAGAATATGTTTTTCAGATATCTCCTGCTGCTCCACTGCGGTTAACCATCTAATTACTGGAGTATGTCTGCCCAACTGTTCTGTTTGGAAATTATTGAATTTTATGCTCAACAAAGCGCAATCATAGCTCTGGTGGACAGCAGCTGCGAGTTTCTGGCTCACCGCGGTTTGACCAACCTTCCCCGGCCGATTCAATCCTATCAATCTGGTCCACTGACCATCGCTCTCTTGATGCTCTGTGGCATTTAAATCTTGCGCCTGGTTGACCTTCCAATCGCGAAAGAGGTTTTAAAAAATTCCGTTTAACAGGCCAACACAGCGCCGGAAGGCCTCACATTGCCGATGGCACGAATCGGCCGGGCGACTGACTTCGCATTTTTATCATTACTATGTTAGCAGCACCAGATTTGTAAATCTTTAATAGAAATATCAACAGGAGGCCATTTCTGCGCCCAATGAAGGTTTTCACAGGCAGGCCGCGAAGTGCCACAGGAGAACTGTCAATATCATATCTTCTCACCAAGGCCTATAGAGGCCTCAGCTACCCTCGGCACACCTTCTTTACGACGACTTCACGATTTTTGCGACGGTTTTTTTACCGCAGTGCATCATGGACAATTGATGGCTCAGCTAACGGTCCACTTTTGCTGCAGATTACCAGTTTGATTCCAAAGGCGACTCGGGTAAGCGGGGGATCGCAGGCGTATCTTCGTGCTAGAGTTGCACAGACACCAGATACATCACTCTTCATGACAACAATATCATGTTGCGATAACGAAAACATAAACTAGGATGTAACAATTCTGCGAGCGAATACAATATATATATTTTGGTGAAACCTTATAGGTACATCGATGCCTTAAAGCCACCCAGTTTTACTCGTACATTCATGTTCCTTCCGTTGACGATTTGTACTTCACAACTACAGAACTCTCGTAATCTTGACACCGGCTGAACTGACTCAGGTGACTGCAACCGTTACCCGCGTGCAGCGTCTCTGAGCTGGAGATCTTAAGGTTTCGAGTCTTGACGCGAGTAGACTTTTCCCGACACGAGTACCACAGCTACGCGCGAATTCAGCCGCTGTGTGAAAGGGAATATTAGGCGAATTCGTTGTTTTCATACCTATCAGTTATTCTGTCTCGTTTCTCCGACAACACAAAGGAATGCAAGAAACGGTGTACGCCCTAAACAAAACTGCCACAACCGGCACAGGTTCTTACACACGAGCGCTACAAGACATGGTGGGACCTTGGATAGACTTGATATCTGATTATTGTTTTATTGATTCCGGGCACGTTCAACTGACCGAGGTCATTATGTCCCCTATGTGCCGATTTCATGTTTCTGCTCGGGAAGGTGGCGGTGATGTTCCCCTCGCTGAAGGGCGACGTATCCGGCGCCGACCTTACCGTCGGCTGCGGGGTTTTCCCCAACCAGGTATCTCCTCCGCGGCACAGCACCCCAGCCGAGACCAAGCCCTCAGTTGCCGACCGGTCTACAAGCAACTTGGAACTTAGTTCCCATTGGACGGTCCCCTAACTTAATTCAATAAGCAGAACCCACACCAGTAGCTCGCAAATATTGAGCTGGACAACGACATGAAATACGGGCCGTCACTGAGGCAATCCTGCAGTTGGAGTTTCATCGTTTTCTGCGAGTCTTGTCCTGGTCACATATATTATTTGTAAATACCTGGACCACCTGACCAGAGAAGAACCGCCACCGCATGGTTATACCAGTCACAAGGAACAAAAAAACATTTCTCCAAGGACGGTTAGTAAAGAGGACTTGACCCCTCTCTTTTCAAGTGATATTTAATGCTGATTAATTGCGCTTATTGCACTCGCCTTTCCACCCGAAATCTCATTCATTTCTACAATCTCATTTAACACTCACCACACCACTCCGGGAATTCTAAAACTTCACATCGCGGCTCTTGAGCGACAGATTATTAGGAGAGCTAGGAATATTACACCGTAAACAGACCTATCTCCACGTCCGTTCTACGCGGATTTTAATGAACGAGTCTTCTCTCTTTACTCTCAACGCCCCCATAAAAGGTGATCACTTGTCCTCGACAAGTGGAAGTTGTCCGAACTCGAGTGATATTGGATTAATAATCGCACAAAATATAACAATTCAACACTTAAAAAAAGAAGGCAGACAGAAAAGTTCATGATATTGTTATCGTATCATCTCTTACATTTCAGCAGTTTATAAAATTAAATTTATGTTTGAGTTAAGCGAAACTAAGAACTTTGATGAAACAAAGGGTCCTGGTGGAGGTAAATGCTAATTAAGCAACATCTCCTTTATTCTTGTTGTTCTCTGCTGTCTGTTCAATAAGGTATACTCTCCCCTATTCCACTAAATCATAAGCAGACTACCGATCAATGGCTTGACAAATTGTCCCCTTGAATATCTACAGTGATCATAGCCTATTCTGTGTTCTATTTCATCCTCAACTTATTAATTTACATATGACACAATATCCATCCTTTTCTTACATCCATCAACGTTTTCGGCCCGGTTTCGTACGCGACGTTATGACACCTACCTACGGGTAAATAGGCTAACAAAGCGCTAGTGCGCCCGTAAACGAGAGGCTGCGTATCAACTTTCTCACCGTAAAAATAACTAAAGGCTATCGTCAGCTCTCGGCTCTAGGTGCGCGCTCCCATGTGAGCTCTCTACCCGGCCGCGGCTGTGGCGGCACGCCATCGCCGCCTCCTCGTATCTGGCTCCGACCCCGGGCGGGGCTACGGTTCTGAGCTGTTGGTGGTGCGGTCCGTATGTGGCCCAAACATCCCTGTCTCAGCAGCAAGATACGCACGTCACTGTGAATCGTCGTACGCTGTTCCCGAGTCATGAATCTTCTTCCACACCTCCAGAGGTCTCCACGGCGCCACGCCCCACTGCTCCATCTGGATCGCGTGGAGTGGATAGACCCCCATGGCTCGGGAATGGGCTCTCTCAAGCTTCTCCTCCCTGCACGGATTCCCTCCCCTCCCTAATTCCCTCTCCTCCTACCAAGCGAGGTGGTGCTCTCAAGATTATATACGAAAAATCGTCAGCTAGTCATGACGTGCTTTTGTGTCCAACGAGTATCATGAACTCTCATCCTATCAGTCTGCGCGCAGAGTGCTGAGAGAACAGCAGATTCGTCAGAGGAATATATATTCTCCTATGACTATACTTAGGTAAATGTGATACTCCGTCGCCCTGAATTCGATTTAGTGCTTCCCAATAGATACAATCCCATTTTTCTTTTTTTTTTTTTTTTGAAAATTAAGTTAACCCTTTTTAATGCCATGATTGCATGACTCAAACTAATTGGAAAGATCTTATAAATTGTGCGACATC
>BOPP01000012.1:14361781-14382566 GCA_017312745.1 Gryllus bimaculatus
TCTATCTATCTATCCATTTATCTATCTTAATTTAGTTAAAGGCAGTGTTACTAAGAACGCTTAATGTATGGAAAATGTATCTACATGGTTTCTTTTCATTTTTCAACTCAGAGAGCGAGAGGCAAGCAGAACAGTTTGAATTTAACGTTCATTCGCTGGAACAGCTCTTGTGACTTCCCGCAGCAGCGCCGTACTCTCCCCCCACGGAGCGGCATCATTTGCAGACGCTTCGAGGACGCAGTTGTCGAGTCAACAGCGCAGAAATGAAGGCGATCGATTGTACAGCGCTACTAACGAATCGGTACAGATGTGTATTTGCCCTTAATATCGGCTAATACCTCGTGCTCGCGCTCTAAACCAGCAATTAGACCCGACCTGTTCCGCGCGGCGCCAGGGCGTCCTCCGCGAGCCCGGCGGGTTTCCCTGTCGACCTCGACGTCCCCGCGCGCGGGGATGTTTGCTAATTCACGGGTCTCGCGCGCGCGCCGGACAGGAGCACCGACCACGCCCCTTGCGCCGCGCAGGACGCTCAATTAATATCCGCGTCATTTACTTCCCCCCGCGGGCGGGCGGGCCGGCGGGCGGGTGCGTTCAATCGCATCGGAAATGTCTTGCACGCGCGAGGGGGGAGGGGAGGGTCGGCCGGAAGTCCATTACTTTCGCCACGCGCCGAGGGAGCGAGGAGGGGGTTGGGGAGGGGCGATGCGGAAGCGAGCCGCCCGCCCGCCCCCGCGCGCGCTCTCAATATTTCACGGAGCGGTTCCGCAGCGCGGGCTCCCGCCCCCGCGCCAGAGCTCGCCGGAGGGGCCGGGCGCTCGCAACGCACAGAGGCCAAAGGGTGCTCTCATCCAGAGCGGGCACAGGTCCGGTCTCATCAGAGGGGCGCGAATCTCAATACCTCACGAATTGCACGGCTAGAGCTTGGCAGCTTGTATACCGACAACTCATTTTTCTCGCATTATTTGTAACGGCTACGCAGAATTCTAATTCTTCGTAAACCTGCAACTGTATTTTCAAACCAGCACTTCTCACCAGTGTTGAATTGTACGAAATATTTATTTAGATTATATAAATAAAAGTTTGCTGAGAATTTATGGAAATGTTAATTTATGACGCATATCTAATTAAAAATTGCGTACTGCGTGCCATGCACAAAAAATACATTTTTGATAAATAAATATATTTTTCGGAACCCATTGGTTCCTACCTAAGAAACTCAAAGGTTACATGAACGAATATCCATGTATCCATGTATGTATCTCTTTCAGGAAATCCGAAATGTGTAAAAAACATCAGCCCGGAACTCTGTTGAACAGTGCAAACAGTACTGAGAACATGTAGAAAACATCGAAAGACAAATTTACTCTAACTTTGAACTCCCATTTAGATGACAGTTGCGAGGACAGACGAATCTACAGAGAATAAATGTGCTAATGTACGCACGCACTGTGCTTTGTGTCAACGGTCTCTGGATTACTACTAAATTAAATACTAAAGCTAATCATTGACTGTTCATTGACTGTTCATTGAGTGTTCAATCAAAATGTCGTTGTTGTGAAATGGGAACATATATCAAGAATGTTCTTAGCGCACTTACATGGACACGGGGTGCTGTTGAGAAAGCAGACAGCTAAGGCTCCGAGCACTTTCCGCGGAGCATTGGCATTCTATCTAGCTTCAAGATCAATACAGCGCGTTTGCGAAGCAATGAAATCTCTGCTGTAACTCTTATTGGTGATAGCTACATTTTTGTTGTGTTTTGACTGGCTGACTCCAATCTTTCCAGTGATATGATGAAAGTTACATGAAAGAAGGAAATATGCTTTTATATTGAGCGAAAGATATCGATTCGTGCGTAAAATAATAAGAATCATGTTCAGACAGCAAAGCATACAAAGGTTATTCGGGCGAAGATGAGGAAACTGTCTGTTATGGCTGTAGGGAACAAACAGAAGAATTGCGAGAGAGTTACAATATACTTCGGAATTGGAACGGTAGAGAACCTCGAAATGTAACTCTTCAATAACGTATCCAAAAAATGTACAGTATCAGTGTAAACAAGAGAATAAAGAACATAAGAAGAATAAATGACGATAGAACATGAGCGAGAGATGCCGACAAGCCTGTTAAGTAATGACCACTGGAATGATCCTGTCATAAACCAGAACATACAGGTGTCTCAGAAAAAAGTTATAAACTTCTAGGGCATGTAGGAATGTCGAAGATCATAACTTTTGGACAATGAACATGAAATCAGTAAATTTCATATCAAAAAGATATGTATATGTCTTTTGCCCGTGGTTGGTATGCAACTCATTATGTGCTGATGCTTGTCAGGTTACGTTTTGACGTAAGCGATATGCCGTACATTTGTACATGACACCTGGACAATGAGGGGAAATGTCATGTTAGTAACTTAGTAGTATGAAGATTCCCACCTTAAGTTTATCAATAAAAAATTATAATCTAGGACTATATCCTTTAGAAGTTTGTAACATTTATTCTGAGGCACCCTGAATTTATATTGAAATGGCATGACATCGGTGACAACAATGGCACGTACCGGAAACGACACGTGCGTAAGTCAGCAAAGTGTGAACTAACATCGAGAAAAAACGAGATAAAAAAGAACAATGTTGATGTACTTAGCGAAGATGCGTCCATACGGAGCTCAGAGACAAGCAGAGAAAACAAGGAGTCGCCGCCAGGAATGCGAATGGGGGCGCCGCGCCTCGAGCTGCCTGGGGCGGACTAGAACAAGCGGCGCCCGGCGGAACGGAGCAACACAGCTGAAGACATTACGCCGCGAATGGGCGGAGCGCCGGGGGAACGGAACACGCGAGGGGCTGGGCACAGACTCTCCACCTCCGCGAGCGGGGAGGGGGCCGGGAACGGTGCCGAGTGGTGCCGGGGGCGGGGCAGGCCCGGAGCGCTGAGAGGGGTTTTTGCGCCAACGGCTGGCGCCTCCCCCTCCACCCCCGGGCCCGTTGGCGCCGCGGCGCCCGCGCAGGCGCCCAGCTTCGCTGCCGCCGCCGACGCTTTGTAGGAGGCGCACGTCTGCGCCCCGCGGGTAAAACATATTCCAACACGACACACAAACGAGCGCGCGAGGAAATGACGCCGCGGCGCCGCAGGAAATTCAATACGAGGCGAGGCGCCAAGCGCGGCGCCGCCCGGCCCCGCCCCGCCTCGTCCCTCTCGACCGCTCCACACCCCGCGCCGCCCTACCCACGCACGACGCTCCTCTACGAGTTGTTGGTTCGCCTACTCCCCCGTTCGCCTGGATGAAGTTTCGCCATACGCCCTTCGATTGTAAACTGTGTGAAGGGGCAGACAATAGCATATTTGTTCCGCGCTCTTTCGTCTGCACGCATGCCAAGTCAATTGTTAGCCCATAGCTAACTAACCCTTTCCTCCTCACCATGCTCCTTTCGATTCTCCCTTTACTCACTATTCACGAACGATGCTGCATTGTCCTGCGCTGTTCCTCTATTCTTCGAAAAAAAAAAAGTTTCGTCTTATGTCGTTCGATTGTAAATCGCTTAACAAACCTGTTTACTCCGCGCTCCTTTCTAGAAAGAATGCCAAACCAATTCTAAGACATCATCCATTTGCGCAGCTTTTTTTGCATCACTTTCCGTTCCTCCTCATCTCTTTATTCCCCTTCCATCTCCTCCATGCCATTTCACCTCTCTTATTCGTGTCTATGCGCTTCGATATACTGCAAGTTTGACGATCCATCTCTTGGCTCTCTCGTAAGGGAACTCGCCTGGAACAAGTTACGCTCTGTGCCGTTCGATTGTAAACCGCTCATCTAACAGCATGTTTGTACGTGTGCTCGTTCGACTATACCTGTTCGTCCGTATGTCAAGTCAATTGTAAGCCAATCGTAGTCTTGTTAATTTGCGTGTGTGCTAATCTTCTCTGTTTGTATGTTAATCTCTGTTCGCGTATGGTAATTTGCTTGGTATTCGAGTGGATTGAAATTCCATTTCGCAACATCCCTTTCCTTCATTACTCGCTAGCCCACTTTGCCTTTGAATTTACGAAATGGAAAATACTTGTCAAATAATAACATGCGAAAAGGAATTTACTTTTCAACTTCATATTTCTTTCACTCCAAAGAAACTTAATTTCACTTGCATTATGGCTACAAGTTGAATGACTTGTTCCCCTATACGGCACATCTTTTCTCAAGCATTTTTTTTATCTCCGCTTTACATATCTTATCATTTCATTAGTTCATTAATCAATATTTCTGGTAAGACATTTTTCACTGCCCCAATTTTGGAACGCACTATTCGTACATTTATTACTCACTTCCCACGTAATACCGCCCACTTGTATTCCGCCCCCTCTCCGAGCCTTGACCCCGCCTTCGTACCCTTGCACTCGCTGCGCAAGAACGCCGCCTGGGTGATTAATTGTTAGTGATTACGGGCGTGTCAACTGCTAAGGTCACTAATTTCCTAAGGGCAATGCCTGATTTTTCCTCGGGAGTTGGCGGTGATCTTCCCCCGCTGAATGACAAAATCCGGCGCTGACCTACCGTCGGCTAGCGGGGTAGGAAATAAAATGAATTAAATCGTTGCCTTATTTTACGTGGCGAGACTCAGGCCATGAGTGGTCTGCTCTTCCGTCTGAACACGAAAATTTCGCTAGGCTTCTTTCACCAACTAGGGGAGAATGGAAGTAATTCTTGGGCGACGAAACAGGCGATTTGAATTTAGCTCAGAGGCTTCACTTAGGCTTGAGAATCGTTTACAAGCAAGTAAATCTACTGACATGGGACAGCCGGCTTTACTTTACCCCCTAGGAGAGGCGAACGAAGGGTTTTTTCGCCCTAAAAATCCACGGTTCGATCGGGTTTTAAACCGCCAACTTGGGTATAACAGCCCGATACGTTAGACCATCGCCGCTGCAATATAGGACAAGGAACGGGAAGGGAAAATCGCACACCGTCCGTGGAGCGTTTGGTAGGGCACTGCTCCAACATTCGCCTTGTATAGATCGGAGAAACCACGGAAACTACCGATCAGAGCAGCCGGACGCCGGGGTTCTCCTCCAGACAACGACTGAATTCCCGAGCGAACCTCTCTCTCCCCGCCGACTCGGTCGCATCGCGAGCGATGACGCGCGTGATCGCGTCCGCCCGGCAAAGTGACCGCTACGTCATCTCCGGCCGGGCGGGGAACAAAGCGCGCGCGTGGCTTTGAGGCCCAAAATGAGCCAGGGACATGCGTCGTCGCCGGAGACACGGCGCGCGACGCCTATTGCGCGCGAAATGAGCAACTAAAAACGTCGTCGCTCGCAGAGCAGCGTGGCCCCGCTCGCAGAGCCGGCGCCCGGCGGAAACCGAGTTTCTGCACCGCGCTCTAGCGGCGCAAACGATGGGGAAAATGAAAAAAAGGGGAGATGCTGGAACGAGTTCTAAAGTTGAGACTATATAAATCTCTAGAAAAGTAGTTTTCAATGATAATATTTTGGAACTAAGAATCACAATTATCACGTCCCATTTCTTATGATGTTTTCCCTGCGACAATTATATAAAAAATTAATCATACTAGATCTACGAGTATAACGATTTCTTTTACCATACGTTGACGATTTCACAAAACATTAGGCCCACAAGTAACATTAATGAACTATTCAGACATAACATTTTAATATATCTCAGTAGATATCAGTCTTCCTGTAAGAATAAATGCATGTACTAGACGCTTCATTTCATTTATAAATATACTTGAATAACAAATACTTATGAAATAATACATTAAATTTTTAAAATACTAAATTCTCATTGGATACTAGATTTCTGTAACTTATTCTGTAACGTTTGCATATTTAAATACTCACATATTATGAAATATTACTCACATCAATGAATATCTCGTTGGATTAAAATTTAGAAAAATTAGATATATATGTACATATATACATATATATGAAAAAATATGATTCATCTAAATTTGTGTATAATGCACCAATAGGCCGTCCTCAGCCCTAGCAACCAGCTTTTATTGAACTACCCGAGATCACCACCACTAGCACTAGTAGTGAGTGCATTGACTAGACTGCTCCTCTTCAGTATCGGAATCGAAGCGAATTCTGCTGAATCTCGTGGTGGTCGTGCTCAAAGCACGTTCAAGGCAAATAACTCCGGTGTTCTCCCATTTCCCCTTCTAATCACTCCATCATTACTTCATCATTCATATCATGTCAATCGGAAAGGGTTCATTCAACATCACAACCTTTGAAGTCGGGCATTCTGGGAACGCTAGGAACCAAGGATCATAAAAATAGTCATTGATTTCATTGGGTCGATTTAGAGGCCAGTCCGTTATTTCTGATATCGGATGTATGTCGTTTGATACTTTCCGAATACCACCTTAGTATAAAAAATAATATAAATAAGAAGGAACGTTCCTTGGAACATGATTTTTCATCCGCATCTGTAGCTACCACTCATTCGTTCCGATTGTTCTTCCTAAAGGACGGCAGTGTCTAAAATCTCTAAGGAACGCCGGCCGTTTAGGGTCTCCTTGCGTTAACTCGATATAACAGGAATACTACAAAAATACGTAAATGGCGCGGGGAGCACGCTGTGGGTCGCGCTCGCTCGGGCCAAGGGCGCATTCAGGCAGGCGGCGGCGGCGGCGGCAGCGGGCGCGGGCCGGGAGGGCGTGGGCGTGGCATCGTCGTCCTCCGCGCGGCAGGCGTCGCCCCAGGCGCCAGCGCCAATTCAATTTCGACCTTCTTCCTACAGGTCCTTCCCTCGGCCCTTCGGCGCCCTAATTGCCGCTTATGCTTCGTCGTTCGGGCGCCGCGCCGCGCGGCGCTGCCTCTGCCTGCGCCCCCGACCCCTGCCTCTTCCTCTTCCGCTTCCGGCGCCGGCCGCCTTTGCCCTCGCACAGACTGCGCCTGCAAACTTGTTTCGCCTAATCACGCCCGCGCGCTCTTCTCGGTCGCTTCGGCAGTTCACGCTCAGTCGTAGACTTTATGAGATAGTTGCAGGATTGTACAAGATAATATTAAATAGACACAATGCGACGTCTGAGTTCGGAACGCCCTACCAAAATAAGACGTAAATATGGATTGGAACGAAAGTTCTTAACGTTTAATTCGTTCTTAACGTTTAATTCGTTCTTAACGTTTAACGTTAATGAATTTAAGCAAACGCTTGAGTTATCCCCTATTTAGTAACGTCCAAAACAACATATACTTCAGAAGAACAAGAATTGCCTTTCGATAATAATATGTTAACATAAAACTGTTCTTTAACATGTCAAATAGCATCGACTACCGCGGAAGCCTAACCAAGCATTAGGAATTACGCCAAACAAACACGCATTTCAAACTAAACGCACGTTTAAAGGAGACATCATGCCCACAAGAAACGGTGAAAAAAATAAAACCGTCAGACCTATGGAGAGTAAAGAAAGATAGTTAAGTAACGATGTAAAGGTTTCTTCCGAAGTTATCGAAAAATAAAATAAAATAAAATAAAATAAATAAAATAAATAAAATAAAATAAAATAAATTATTAAAATAAATAAAAATAAATAAATAAATAAAATAAATAAATAAATAAAATAAATAAAAATAAAATAATAATAATAAAAATAAATAAAATAAAATAAATAAAATAAAAGGCGGTTCTCGAAGCAAGAAAGGAGCCAGGACTATCGGCGCTCCAAACCGCAGACGAGCGCAATCCGCGGCGCGCCGGTTAAGAAGCGAGGAGGCGCGCGAGCGCAGAAAGAAAGGGAAAAGGGCGCGGCGCAGGCGAACGCAGCAGAGACACGGGCGCTCTCCAGGGCGCACAAGAGCCCGTAACGAGGTCGCCCGGCGCCTGGCGGAGAGAACGCCGCCGCCGCCGCCGCCGCCTCCGTCACCGTCACCGTCGCCGCCACCCCCAGGGCGCGGTGCGGCGCGGGAAAGAGAATGCGCGTCCGGATACACGCGCGCCGGCGGCGGAAGCCCACGAATCAGGGCGACGGCGACGAAAAGCGCCGCGCCCCCTCGACACAGCGCCGCGAGCGCGTGAAATGTGTGTGTGAGTCGGTGAAGGGTGGAACCGGCAAGGCGAGAGACTCGACGAAGAGGTGCCCTGCGGCAATCCGTACGCTGATGCTCATTGGCCAACTGCTCTCTCGCGAAAATCTACGAAGTTATCCGTCGCCTGCTGTCTCAAGCAGGTTCGAACGTACAAGCCAGGCCTGATAGGCTAGAGAATTCCTGCTGGGTCGTACTACATAAACATCTAATTATTAGTCGCCGAAGACGGGAAAATTTTGCTTTTCGGATTTGTCGGAAAGTCATATTGTCGGAATTTTGACGGAGTTTGAATATGCTGATCGGAAGACTCATGTTTCTGATCTACAACCTTTGTGTGAAAGTAATCCACTTAAAGTGGATGTTAAAGAAGATAATATTCGTGTTGTTAAATTTAATGGAACTGTTAAATTTGATTCAAATATCATATTAGTTCTTGATATCAGATTAATATCTCGCTTGTAATTTGTATACACAGGTTATGAGGATAATGAGGTGTGTGTTGTATGAGCAACGGAGGATGAAACACATGAAAACGTTAGCAAAAGATGATTGTTCAAGACCAATTGCTATTTCCAACTTACACTTTATGTAATATATATTTCTTGTCGAGTTTGTTTGGTTTTGAACTGCATAATTTGGGATTGTCTATGGGATTGTATTGTAGAAAACAAATTTTCCAACTAAAATCCGTTTATTGATAGAATAATTATCGAAAACGATGTACACAGTCCAATAATTACAATATTCAGACAAGTTTCGAGGCAATTCAATGACATCGCCCCGTGCCTGTCTATAATTCCTAGTTGGCCAAGTCGGGCAACTTTCGCATCAAGCACTTTAATTCATAAAAATAGGTTATTATTGTTCAACCTTGTTACGATTAATTTCCTCTAGAAGCCGACAATAGCGTGCAAACGTCCCGAGAGCTTCTTCGAAGCTGCGTAATCCTCAGTCGAATAACACAACTAAAGCGGTTGGGCGAGCGTTCTCGGCCGTAATTCAAAATCGAGGAATAATCCCCAAACGGCGACACAGACGCGTAGTCACTACCGCCCTCGCCATCGCTGTCGGCCGTCCTACCCCACCCCGCTCCATCCGCCCGTTCCGTCTTCTTCCCCACCACGCTGCCCCTTGCCTGTCGCCCGCCTCGACGTGCACGGCCCACCTCGCCCCGCCCGCTCGTGCTGCCAATTAAGGTCTCGCGATTAGGTCGCGGCCGCTAATTATCGCCGGCGCGACGCGGGGCTTCGGCGGCCAGCGCCTGGCCCACGCGGTCGACTTGCGACTCCTCAAACGCTCCCTCCCCCCGCGACCTGTGGGCCTCCGCGCCATGCCGGCGCTGACCCCAGCGCCGCGGCCGCGCCCGCTGTCCAACTCTGTAAGCGCCGTGACGCGCCCTGTGTACCTAATAAGCGGCGAGAGCAAGTTCCGGATCGAAGAGGGGGGGCGGGGTTTGGGCCACGGGGCGGGGAGCAGGCGGATTGCCCCAAGTACGATGTTCTCTGCTTCCTGAAGGGTGGGCGGTCACAATTACGGAGGTCGTGTCGCGGTGGAAGGGCTTTCCGAGTAGATACACCTTTCAACCCGACGGATCATTTACTGACTGGAGTTTTACTTTCATGATAAATTAATGACATGACAAACTGTCTTTGAATTATGAAATTGTGTGGCAAATTTTAATAGTAGCGAACACCGCTCCCACGGTCAATTTTAAAATAAAACGATTAGTGTTTAGAGTTTAGGGCACATCTATAGGTAAAACAGTTTTACACAATCTCATAAACTGAGTTATAAAAATTCGTAAAAGTGACTCGTATTTTATTAATGAGAACCGTTTCAACAATGTGACACATTCTGACAGCGCAACTTTAAGGCTCCCCGGTATGTCGAAATGACTTATTTAGATGACCCTAACGTAATTAAAAACAGTAGAAATTCGATGAAGAATGAATAAGAATTTAAAATATTAAGATAGTGCGTCAAAGAGAAGTGAGAGAAAGCCGCATTTTAAACACACTAAAAATAAATTTACTAAGAAATTTATATTCCCTAATTAGTTACAATTTTAAAGCAGATTAAATAAAGTTGCAAATATTCTCCAGACTCGAAAACGCATGTTATATTGTTATTTCAATAAACATCTCTTCTTTATTCGCATAGTTGTATTTGTTTCCGTCCGTAATATAATGACTCACTTTTTACAATGTTTGGTTTATCTTCAGCATACTCAAACTTCCAAGCAGGTGTACCAAGAAATATTAGACTAAAATCAAATTTCGTTCGATATACTGTTCATCGCTTGTCTAGGTTGCTCCGGCAGGCGCGTTGGGCCTCATTGTAATGATAAATGTTTTGACGGATTCCAGGGTCCTGTGATCCTTGTAATAGAACGGCGTGTCAAACATAGCGAAACAACGGATGAAATCAGCGTTTCCAAGCGCTCGCAAGCAAAGCAATCGACCACTCGCTCAATGCTGCGGCAGGCAACAGCAGCTTGGCAGCGGCGCCGGGGCTTTCGTAACGCGACGAGCGGCAGCCGGGCGACCACGAACCTCGAGCGGGGGTCGAACCCCGAGCCCGCCTCGCCGCGCCGCCTCCGCCGCGCCTGTGGGAGCCGTCGGGAGCGGTGGGAAAGCGCGCGAGGTGTGACGGCGGTGGCGGCGGCGGCGTCCGCGACCCCCCCAGTGGTGGGGGCGGAGGCGGGGGGACGTTGCTCCGGTGAGAACGGAAGCGGCGGGGGGGATGGGCAGAGCCGCTATCGCGCGGCGCATCTGCAGGCGCTAATTGGCTGCCCCGCGTCTGCCCCGCCCCCGGCCCCTCACGCGCCACCCAGTCAGCGCAGCCGCCGCCGCTTCGTTCTGAATGGGGCGCCCGATTCGAGATTTCTGGGACGGAACACGACTGTTATCTGCAGTTCCATACGCAGAAGCGAACACATAATGAAAGTGCACGTAACATTTAATAGTAATCTCCTTTCATGTCCGCTAAAATGTGATACGCCTACTCTTTTCACATAGTAGCCTGTTCAACTACCGGGAGTGACATGACGCTGTCAAGTTTCTTCAACAAAGGCTGGTAATTAAAAAAATAATTGAATTAATGAAATTCACCGAGAAGAGCTTACCTGCATTAATTTCTAATTTTATAGAATTTGAGATAAGAATCAGTATCGGAACAACACCATTGTGGGGAAGTTTACGAAGAAAAAATTAAACAAAGCAGGAAACGAAGCAAACCGAGACAAATAGAAGGATGAGGCCACTAATCTGCACACAATGCGTGGGATTTTCACGTGAAAATGCGTAGTTGCGGCGACGCGGCAATCGCAGGAAACAGGCGCTCTAAGCCTTGTACTCATTAGGCACTGGGAATCGTCACAAACAGTAATGCCATGTATTGACACACATAATGAGATCGGCGTTTAAGTGGCGCGGCTCGGTGTGGGAAAGCGAAACGAACAAATTACGCGGATCATGCGGTGACATTCCTCATTGAAAGAATCCTGCTCGCCGGCTCCGCACTTGCCGAGCGGATTAACCACTAGTTGTACTACTGAAAAGGTACTAACGTAGGTGCTCAGGTGGAGCTCGACAGACACGTGTTAGAAAATAAGTTTCTGATCTATTGGATGTTATGCAACGTTTTGGTTCTTTGTGGAAATTTGGACGCCGCAGATTACTTTTCAACTGTGCCCGTGATTCGTCTAATTAATTTAACACAGTGAACGACCACATCATCTAATTGCTGTCGAGAATTACTTGATCATGACGGTTCTACACAACCTTTCTGTATCTGTTAAAAATAAGAAAAAGTTGTATAATTTAAAAAATATGATAAACGCTATACATATTTTACAAGATGGCACAGTATTAACCAAATAGTCTGTTATAACCAAGTCTCGAATACCGAATAAGCACTTACTCAGCAACAACTCTTTTCCACATAAATGCAACAAGATGTAGGATTTACCAACAATACGATTCACAAAGGAATAAAGGAGTCTCTGAAGACACCGTTTTCAGGTTTAGAACTGAAAATTAAAAACATGTTTCGTTACATTAAAAACATGTTAGGTTTGGCGTCGCTTTGAAACGCGGCAACGCGAACCGAACCGAACTCCGCGCCGCAGGGCAATATCCCTCACTGGCGGAGCTCCGTCGCGTTTGACACAGCGAGCGGATGACCGCCTCGGGAAATAAGCGGCAGAGGCGACGAGCGACGCCCGATCGCAAGGAAAAAATCGCGACGCCTTCCCAGCCGCTGTCCTGCTGTCAGTCGGGTGCCGCGTGCTTCGCTGGTGGCATCGCATCGCCGTGGGGCACCCAATCCACCCAGCACCTCAGGCAGGGCCCGTGTCCTCACCTGAAACAACGAGAAAAGAAACTGTTAGCTCGGTGTGACTGCTGATTTAAAACGAGGTATAACAAGTAAATCAATTCTGGGCTGAAAGGACAATCGGTACGGTTTCAGGCATGCATTCAGCAGAAAGCGCCTTAATGTTATGTTACCCGCCGCACAGCGATGTCTACAGTCCCGTCCAATTCGGAAAGAGAACGTTTTCATGGCATGACAGATTTCAGATGCTCCTTAATGGAGTTACTTGCCAATAAAGGCGCGCTATAACCATTATGCGGGTGTTCAAAATGTGCAGAGTGTACGATCAGTGTGCAACAATAGCTGCCCAAGGAAGATCATTGTAATAAAACAAACTAACAATGGTCTTTTAAATACATAGTGAGAACCAATCGATATGGAGAACCACACTTTGTATCATTGCAGACACACACGATTCGATCACATTACGTCGATATGCTGAAACTATGATTGCATTTAAGGGGTGTTTGGAAATGACATTTTTGCATTGGTTCCGTAATGTTTGCTAGATAGGCACAAGAAAATAAAATATTCGAGAGTATATACGATTAACGCGGTAAATAAATGACAACTTATTTCATGAAATCATATTATAGTCTTCTTATGCTATCATACTTAGATACACATGAAGCGCGGTAACCGTGGAACAATAAAAAGAACCCTCAGGGCAAATTCGTTCGGTCGGTCGACAAAAAGTATTTTCGTTCGTTCAGAAGTATTGACAGCGCGGAGCAACAGCGGTGAATTTGGCGACAACCAATAAGAATTCTATAGCCGGCATTGGCACGGTGGAGGTGTGGTGAAATAGCGGCGAGGGAGAGCTGGTGTGACAAGGGAGGCTGGCGTTACGGTAATTTATAAAAGTAGGGGGTACAAGCGGAATACAATCGGTAGGCAAAGCAAGCGACAGGCAGTTTTGACGGTTATGGCGGTGGTTTTGTCGGAAGCAACGGTGAAAGGGGTGAGAGCAACGGTGGTATAATACTGTGGAGAACAGTGTTGTACGGATATACGGGGACTGGAAGGCCACTGCAAAGTCGGGTGGATTAAAGAGGGACTTAAAGGAGATGGTGGACTGACTGATTAGTGTTTTCGGGCGCGTCAAAGGTTATAATTAGTTCCGTACGTGTAGTGCAAGTTTTATTGCGGGAGGTGGCGCTGATATTTCCCACCTTGATGGTGATATCCGAGGCCGACCTACACGTCGACTTGTGGGATTTTCCCCAACCAGAATCACCCACCAGCGGAGCACCGTCCCAGCCGGGACGAACTCTAAGCTCTAGAATCTCGTCCGGCATGAGTTGTAGAGTGGTGCATGTAAGCCTAAGTTTGTGTAAGTAAGGAGTGAGGCTAGGATAAGAAAATGTAGAAAAGAACGCGCACTGTCCGTGGTCCAGTCCGTTTGTTAGGGTACGGCTCCGGCATTCATGGTGTTGATCGGAGAAACCACGGAAAACTATCGATCAGAGCAGCCGACCGCTAGATTTCGTCTCCAGACAGTGAGAGGTAGAGACTAAAGGGAACTGTAACCAGTAGAAAAGAAAACTACTAAAAGTATACCTTACGAATACATGAAATAAGGAAACAAAGCTATGAAAATAAGAGACAAATATTGTCAAGAGACGAGATCCTGAACTAGACCTAGCGGCGTAGCTAGTGTCACAATCGGGCCACCGTCGGGATCGAAATTTAGAACTTTCCGGGCTGAGGAACTGCAGTGCCATCAGTTGATACCCTGAGCCATCCAAGCCGGCCGAGGTGATGGAGCTGGGCGAGGCGAGGAGGGATTAGAAGATGCCGGGTGGGTTGCGCTGTACAGCATGTAAGGGATAAGGTGTGTTGTGTTGTGTCGTGTGGTGTGATGTGGTGTGTTGTGTTGTATGGTGTGACGTGGTGCTGTGCGGTGTGGCGTGTTGTGTTGTGTTGTATGGTGTGGCGTGGTGCTGTGTGTGAGGGTGGGGGGAGGGCGTTGAGGAAGGGTGGGGAGGGTCGAGGAGGAGCCAGGCCCGCGCGGCAACCGGCGCGGAGAGGGATGGGTGCCGGTGATGCGTCGGGCGGTGGGAAGGGAGTGGGGAGTGGTTGTTGGCGACTGCTGTTTCAGCGATACCCGCGTGTTAAAAATATCCGCCGCGCCGGCGCGCGCCGCGTAAACACAGGCCATCGTTTATCTAAGCGGAAGAGCCGCTGCAAAATCAACACGAAAAAATTGTAAAGCCAATACGGCGGGCGAAAGACGGCGGAAGCAGCGCGGCCAGCGGCCCAACGAGAGACCAGAGTGGGGAGACGTAAGGCAACAGGGAGGAAGAACGCACGAACACAACGGCAGTACGCGGTATTCTTTCAAAACACGAAGAACAAAGTTTTATTTACTTGAGATAGATATCTGCGAAAAACATATTGGTTTTTGTGACCTTACCAAAGATTAAAATTGTAATTCTCGAGACGCGAAAGAAGGAAGGAATAAATGCTGACAGCGAGAGGAACATGACGTACCATGGCACTTTTTGGAACTGTTAGGTCACTATGAAATAAATCTTCAGAAGGAACTGGACAATCTATTCTTTCTGCGGGCAGCGTCGGATGGAATGTCAGGGAGCATCGCAGGGGAAGCGGTGGATCCGCGAGGAGTGTTGGGCTCTGAAACTCGAGTGCACTAACATCGCCTACTGCGGAGCAGAAGACACGTGGACGGGATTGTCGGGCAAGGCACAGCGAGGCGAGGCGTAAAGGCCTGTAAGTTGGAACGGGGGAAGGATGGATAGAACCGACAGGGGCGCGGTAGGATACAGTAGACGCATCAAGAAATGTCAGGTCGGGATCAGAACGAGATTCGCACAGAGTAGAGTTTCGAGGTGCGGCGATTTTCGGGAAGAGATTTTCGGGGAGGGGGAGAATTCCGGATGGGGTTTCGCTAAGTTAAGATATTGACCTGTCTGGTTACTCCGAGTGGAGAAAATGGTTTGATGTTGGCTGTAAAACTCGATTGCAGGATGAACAAAGATACAGCTGAAGGATGGACTAACAACGTGCACAGCTCTACCGGTTAGGAACAGTGTGAGGCAGCTCGGGGAGAGACGGGAAGGAGCGATAAGGTGAGACGGAGGAAACGCTGGAAAGGATAGGGTGAAAAGAAGAATTAGAAGTGGGTAGGGCACGGTAAACGCATCACGTGACAGCCCCGCGAACAAAACTGCGTGGATTTTCGCGAAGAAGCGATTTTCGGGAAGAAATGTTCCGGGGCTGAGTATTCCATGAGATTTGGACTTGCGTGTCTTCTCCGAGCGGACGCGCAGATTTGCAGAGAGCGGGGGTTTGCGGGGCGGGGGCGGCGGCGGTGGCGTCTCGCCGCGGAGGCGCCCGGGGCAATTACGAAGGCTGCCTTGCGCCGCCCGCCCTCCCGACGCGGCGCGGCGCGGCGCGGGCGGCGGGGCCGAAGCAGTCAGGCGGGCAGAGAGGGGCCGGGGCCCGGGCCGGGGCCGCCACCACGCTCCGCTGGCTGCGCGCGGACAGAGGTCGTCCCTCGGACGGTGGCTTGTTTACGGCGCGCCTGTCCGCCTCGTTAGACGCACTCCGAGGGGAGGCCGCTTAATTGGCGCGCGCGGAAGAAATGATGGACTAGAAACACGGCCTTAATTACAGAGCGCAGATCTCGTACAATAACACCGGCAGCAATGGAGCAAAGAAATCTGAATGTGGCCTTCAGAAACGCGCCGGTTCCCCTAGCTAAATGAATGGCAGCGGCGGAGAGCTGGGTATTTGCCACGATAAACGGACGCTAGTATATTATTTGTTTCATTTCTGGACGTAACTGCTAGGTTTACTGCAAGGTTAGACATTTTTTTCTTCTTGCTTGTAAGACGAGGTGTTCACAATAAGAATCCAAATATAAACAAGCAGAAAAATCCTGCTTATTTGATCGTATGTTGTGAACGTATTTATAAGTACGAGTACAATGAATAAAAATATAACTTCAAACACTTCCTTGGGAATGTATAACAATATTAAGACATTTTCGAGGTATTAATAATTAAAATACGTCATGAAAGGCAATATGTATACAATTGCTTTGAAGTACTGTGA
Source organism: Gryllus bimaculatus (assembly GCA_017312745.1). Taxonomy (NCBI): domain Eukaryota; kingdom Metazoa; phylum Arthropoda; class Insecta; order Orthoptera; family Gryllidae; genus Gryllus; species Gryllus bimaculatus. The sequence continues at coordinate 14,378,294 of BOPP01000012.1, forward strand.
AGTATTGTAAGGCTTATGTACGTAAGTGTAAAATATTAATATTTGGTGCAGTTCGACACAAAATTATTTCAGAGAAAAAAAGAGTTCCACGAGACATGTCACCCGGTTACACGTCACCCCTTCAATACCGGCGGCAAGAAACGAGCGTGATGAGGTGAGGAGGGTGGGGGGGAGGCGTTGGAGGAAGTCAGCGGGCGACCGCAGGGGGCGCGCCGCATCGCCAACGAGGGCTCGCGACAGAAGCAATTACTTGGCTCAACACGCGCCTCTGCCCCGCCCCGCTCCGCTTCGCCCCCCTCCCAGCCCCTTCCGCAGCCGTCGCAAGAGACGAGCCCCGCCCCCGGATCGCAACATTCCTTGTACAAATTTTTAATAACGCTGCGCCGAGCGGAGCCCCCGGCGACGTCGCCCCGAGGCAAAACCCGCCATCCGCCCGCCTCCTGCGCCTGCCCCGCTCACCCACGCAAGCTCCGCCCATCTCTCTTATCTTCCCACCGACAGCTCCCACTACGCTCAAGAACCTCCCTGCCGTGACGCTTCTCCCATACATTTCTTTCTCTCATTTTGCAGCTCCTAGCTCACCATCACAATGCCTCTCATTGACCACGGATTTTGTTCTGAATTCGTTCTGGATTTCGTTTTCCTACACATGTCTCAAACTTCCGTCCATCCTTCCCTTCATTTCTACCCTCACCTTTATAACGCTCACGAATCTCCGTTTACTCTCTGCGCTTAGACGAGACCTACCCTTTCCATGTCACTGTTCTTTACAGGAGGTTTTCCGCGCTTTCGATTTGGTATATTGCCGCGATTCTTGTATTCTTTGCGTTGGGCTCATTGTCGTAGGACACTTGCTTTATGTTTGTTCAGCACTTGTCCCTACTTTTGCTGTGTTTTTTGTCGCTTATGCCCTGTTAATAACCTACAGAGTCTCTGTCATAATTTCGAACTGCTTAACACTGCTTCCCTTCTCAGACTAGCGGATAATCGTATTCCTAATGTCTGTTTCAAGCAACTCGCGCTGATCTTGCTTTTCTCCTAGGTGGACCTCGTCTCTTGACAATATTTGTCTCTTATTTTCATAGCTTTATTTCCTTATTTCATGTATTCGTAAGGTATAATTTTAGTAGTTTCCTTTTCTACTGGTTACAGTTCCCTTTGGTCTCTACCTCTCGAAATTAATCTCGCGTCATTGGCTTTCTAAGTCTACACGTACGCGACTAATCTGTTCTCAATTTTAAATAAATTATTTCTCCTAGGTCTATTTGTTCTAGAGTTGGGTGAAAAGAATTCGACACAGGTTGCAGTAATTCTAGAAAGTTCGAGCTGTAGCGATACAATTAGTTTCATTTGCTTCCGCAACATTAGTAGCCTGTCTTTACACTACTGCAAAAATCAAGGTGCATCTTTTCAATCATTTCAAACACTTCCCGTTTCCACTGCATTCATTTGACAAGACATATCCATTTCTCCTCCGCCTTACCTCGCACCCGCCCCCACGTTTTTCCCACCGCTGCCCTAAAGTTCCCTCTGGCGTGGCTCTCTGAGCTTCCTTCGCGGGCCGCCCCGCCCATCCTCGTAACCCGGCCCGCCCCAGCTCGCGGGCGTAATAACGCGTAGACGCCGCGCCCCGGGCTAGTGGCGCCCGCGTCGCCCTGGCGGCCGGCGCTCAAAGCTCCCGCGCCCGCCTCTCCGCGGCCCCGCAGCCCCAGCCGTGGGCACCGCCCCAGCGGCCTCCCAAGCCACCCACAGACCGCCTCCCGCACTCCACCCATGCACCGCTTTCTCTAACCACACGAAACGCGCGCAACTTTTTTTACAAAACTGTCTCACTATTTCTTAAAAGGCGAATCCTTTAAACAAATAAAAACCATTTGAATGTAACTTGACTTTTTAAAAGAAATATATGATACAAGGCAAGTATTCGAGTTCACCACTAGTCTTATTTTATACATTTACTACTTTTAAATCACTTCCGACTTCACTACGTAAAGGCGATATGAAATATGTCCCCTTTAAATTTATTCGTAGACCCGTGAAAAAGTAACGTTGATTAACGCAACACAATTACGAGTATTATAAGCATTTATCCTTAAAATATTCACTTGTGTGTAAACGGTAAATGCCATGTTTTAGTGAGTAATTTCGTCACCATCGGCGGCGATATTTGAAAAATATTGAATAGGGTAAAAATAAAGATATACTAATATTCAAAATTGTCTAACTTGCAGTGCAGGAGCTATTTATACGATGATTTCAATGAATGTCCAAATAAACTCTGGGTAGTACTCTTTTATTGTGATAATGCCATTACAAAAAAAATCCATCTTCTATATGCCATGCACCCCACGTGATTCGCACTTTGCTTTTGTGTCGTTCACTCTCCTTTAGAGTTCCTCCAGGGAGGCACCGCCCACCGCCCTCTCTCGGGCGTGCCGCTCGTGCCTTGGTCCTCTCCGCCCGCGGGCGGTCCGGCGCAGTGCCGGCCGGTGCGGCGACCGCCCGGCGATAAAGCGGCGGCCATATTTCGCCGCCGAAAAGCGACAGCTAACATTGCTGCCAACTACAACTATCACAGGCCGTCCGCGGGAATAAATAAAATGGCGCCGCGCTGGGCAAAATGGCTGTCGACGACCGCGCCGCCTATAAATAAATATTCCTTGCCTGGGCCCGAGGTGCCCCAGCGATTAGGTGTAATCCATATTTATTCGTTCGCCCAACGGCCGTCGGTCACGTTCTCATATCCGGCAACTAGCCCAAGGCTCTAAAGCAACAGTTGTTTGCTGCTAAGGGAAGTGCGGATCAATAACCATTATCCAGAAAGTGATTGCTGGCAAACTATCTTACAATAGAATAAATTTGTACTAAGGAAACAATTCAGTATTTTGTATAAGAAATTAACAATTTGGAAGATGAAAGATTATAAGCATTATACAAGAAAAATAATTTATACTGTATGAGTCTTAAAAAAAACTTAAGCTGAAAGTCATGATTAAATAATAGAAATAACTTATTTACCCCCCAAAAATGATGGTAAAGTAATGAAATAACAAATGACGGGGTCTCTTAATTCCAACGACAAATAATTGTGACGTTCATAATAAGAAAATAAAGAGGGGCATATTAATTCGTGTATGATCGTCTTTCTAGCATACTTCAATAACTTCACCACTCGTTCCACTTCAGATCCGCAAGAACTATCAAATTGACGACGCTTTATGAAGCACAACATAAAGAGTACGAAATAAAATTATAGGAATTATTCGTACAATATTTCGCACGTATAACGGCACGATAAGGAAAACGCGAAAGGAAATGAAAGGAATAAACATCACCAAGAGATTCCAGTAAACAAGGATTCGCTACAAAATCGCCACTTGTCACGCGGCTCCACGTAGGAGAGACCCTCGCGCGGCCACCTCGCTCGTATTTCAGCCTGCGCATGCGTCAGTAATTCGCAGCGATTAAGGCGATCGCCATTAACTCACCTCGTGCGCGCCAGGGCGGAACCGAGCGAGGAGAAGGGGGGGGGGGCGAAGAGAGACGGAGCTGAACACGGACCCCGCTCCCTAGCTAGCTACGCTACCCTAGCTACAGCCCGCGCTACGCTACCCTGTCCCATCCTCTCCACGCCTCAGCCGTCTCATCCCACCACGCCCCCCCTCCCGTTCCGCCTCATCCGTCCGGACCCGTACGCCTCACCGGAGCGTCCCTGCCTCATTTTGCTTTGCCATTCTCGCTTCACCCCATACCGTTTTCCGCCTTGCCCCACTCCGCCTTTTCCCACCCTGTCCCCGATCAATTCCAAACGTGTACCATAACTGCCGTGTCACACGTCGTCCGTCTCGACCTACCATGTCTCAGCTTGCCACAACCCGCTCTGCCCATCTTGTGGTGCCCCGTCTCAACCCATACCCTAGACACCACTATATCTACGCCTTGACCCCCTTTTTGTCCATCTTCTCTAGCTTAATCTCATCCCGTTTCGTCTCTCCGCCCCTCCCGTTCACCTTGTCCAATTCCTGCCTCACAGCTTCGACACACACCAGTCTACCCCCAAACCTCCACACTCCGCTTTTGCCCGTCCTGTTTCGCAGCGCGCGCTCGAAACAGGGCGAAGTGAGTCGAATTAACTGCCCGGAGCGCGCGTTTTGCGGCGGACCGGCGCTGCGGTTGCTTTAATGGCGGCCGGCCGGTGGCCCTCCTCGCGTGGCGCGGCGGCGGAGAACTCTTCACAAGGAAGCGAAGAGCGGGACGGGACAGGATGTGGCGG
>BOPP01000012.1:14407974-14451095 GCA_017312745.1 Gryllus bimaculatus
GGGGGGAGCGAGGGAGAGGGAAGGGGGAGTGGGAGTCACACCCTCCAGGTCGCGCGCGTTTGCCTTCTATTGGGCGTGACGTGGCTGTGCACATGTGTCTGGCGTGTATTTGCAACCTCTATATCCAGTTACCTCTAATGCGGCGTTATATATTGCTCTTTATAGTTGGCTCGCGCCACGTTCGCTAAGCTTCATCCGCGGAATAGAAGCTTCTAGCTTCTCGTTCTGCGTCTACGAGAGCGACCCCGGGGCAGAAACAGCGATGCGTGTCGCCCCACAATTTCTAATAACACTGTTTGTATTTTCCATGTTGTATCCAGGATTTTGGAACACTGCGTGTGAAAACAGCTGCTTCTGCAACGCGTTTGCAGATTTTTTATCGAACAAATGGTACGTTGTCGTATCTAGTACAAATATAATCCTTTTATAATGGCACTCCCAAACAGTTAGGCGATTAAAACAATGGTGAAAAAGAATAAAGATTGGAAAGATTCAAAGATTTAGCACGGATACCTTGATTATAGAAAACGTATGGAAATTCCGAAGCTTATACGTTCTTTTCGACTGATATGAAATATGTGACTTATTCAATTCGAGGAATTAAGAAATACTTAAATGAAACTATGTACTACTTGAATTAAATGCGAACGAAATGGGTTTTTTTATCAACTATATATTTAGTTCTATTGAAACCCAAGGTTTTAAATAAAATTATTGAAATTTTATAGCTAACCTATTTGCGAAGTATATGTTCCTTTTAAGTTACTTAAGACTTGAAAGAAAATATTCTTTTCTGAGTATTTTGGTCACTATCAGATAACGCTGAGAAGATTATAAACAAGATTGATATATGAACATGGTAATCGACATGAAAATCCCCTTCGACTTTAGCACGGAGTTAAATTTGAAGTACTATCTACAATGAAAATATTCATAAATCATATTTTCATATTTTCCAACGCGTTATCATCTTAGTTGGCGGAGGGCATCAATTGATGTCACAGCAGGGCTTCTGAGCGCGAGGTTCTAGGGTTCAACTCCCGGCGGCGTCAGGATTTCCCTATGACCTACATAGGTCGAATTCGCCTTTGTCTAGAGAATCATTCTATCGCCCGGCTGTTCTGATCGGGAGTATTCCGTAGTTTCTTCAATAAACACCAAGTGATTGCCGTAACAGAACTCTAATAAACGGGCAACAGATCGTGCGCCGTCTTTCCTGCACTTCCTTGTTCTATACACACTCCATTACAAACACTTCCACTTACATGCAGTACACTACCACGCATGCCGGGAGACTGGTCGGGAGCTCAGATCTTGTTTCGGTCGGAGTGGTGCCGTTCTGGCGTGAGATACCTGGTGGGAGGAAAACCCCCGCAAGCAGTCGGGTAGCATGGCGCTGTATCTCACCAACCAGCGGGGGGAGATAGCCCTGACCGTTCGCGTTAAGAAATGTGCTATACCGGCGGGATTAATGACTTTAGCAGTTGACGCGCCCGACATACGAGTCTACAATAATCGCCAGTAAAACAGCGTCCTGTGCCCCTAACACGCGCGCCAACAACAAGTGAGGATCGCGTCGCACTCGTACAGCGGAGTGCCACTGCGGCACATGAACTGCAGCCTTGAGGAGGTCGCTGAGGAGCGGCGGGGCGTGGGGGCGCTGAGGAGCGGCGGGTGTCAGTGGGGGCGAGGCGCTCTCAGACAGCGAAATTAGCCCGAGCCCGTGACGAATGGGCGACGGCCGCCCGGCTGCGCAGACGCGACGCCCCGGGCGAGACCTCCTCCGCCGCCAAGTCACTCTCGCCCAGCGAACACGAAAGTCATCGATCCGCGCTCCCCTCTCCCGCTTCGTGCGAAAATGGTTGTTCATGATACGAGTGGATAAAGTGACATTTTTTTCTACGGGTAGGAAAGGGTCGTTTCCGGTTTTTCATAAACTATATTGAAAGATTTTTTTTTGCAATGGAATAAATAATATTCTCAATTCGCACTTCGTTCTGGAAGAGAAACATTTGCACAACATTCGCCGACCAACTAGGTCGTTCGTAAGTGCGGCTCGTGTTTTGCGGGCTGCATCCGCATCTCATCGCTCGATGGGCGTGAATTTGGGCATCTAGCTTTGATGGCGTTAGAAACGCTAATAATTAAAGATATTTCCACCATTTGCAATTATATTTTAATGCTTATATGTGAAAGGTTGTCAACAATTACTTTCCTCTCTCGACTAAACTGATGAGAGAGGAAAGTAATTGAAGGAGAGCATACCTTAAAAAAAAACAAGCGTCTCATTTAGAGACAATTTGACTGAATAATCAAATGGGTTTTAAAATTTAAAAACATTACCACGACACATTATTATATTCTCTCAAATTGTACTGGGTTTTCCTCGCTTGAACTAAGTTTTAGGAAATTTTTACGTATTCTTATCACATTTCCTACACCAATGAAGCACTTGCTTTTCCCAACTTTCTTGATTATAATTATGTCACTAATTAATGGCGTTGTTCTGCCCATCTTTAATATTTCGATGTGAAATATTGTCTAGATCAGTCGTAGTTTACAAATTACTCATAACTTATGACAAATCTCAAAACAACACTGAAGGCACCGAATGTTTTCACTGATTACCCAAATCTAGCTTAACAGACCGATTAAAAGATAGAAAGATATCTTCATAAAATAATTGTGACACAACACTAGAAACAGCAAAAAGATAAATTTATTTTCATAACTTCACATCATTCAATGACAAATTGTCTCAAAAAGGCATAGCAGTAAAGAGATATAATTTGAAAAGCAACAGCGAAATCCACAGACACATGCTTTACAACAATAGAAACAAATATGGAGGAGATGAATCTGTAAAAATGATTATTATAATGTGGTCAGATACTGTACTTTTAATAGGTAAATTATTTCATTACCTCTTATATAGCGTTTAGTTATTCATTACACGACACATGTTTTCGTTCTCTCCCAAATGTAAAAATGGACAGTTCATGGCTCGCGCGTACTCTTGAGAAGACAGAAAATGTTACTTTAGACAACCACTAACTGAAGCATCTCTTTTGGGGCATACACAAGCTAAAAGTTCAATTTTTAGAACTGGTACTAAAAGTGAGACAATGCTCAAGTATTCAGGTAAATCTGCCACAAAAATACCAAATTATTTCCTCCCATCGTCTCAGCTGCTACCTCCGCAATAAACCATTAAGTGATTTGTATACACGTATTAAAATGAAATGCAAGTTAGTAAGGCTGTCTAAAAGATTGTGTACAGCACACATGGCCTATAGGCCTCGTGTAGTCCGTTTTCATAAACGGAAAAATGTTTTGTGACAATATTTAGATGATAACGTACAATGTTCATGACTCATAACGTTTATTTGTAAAATGATGTAAAACTCAAAATTTTAGTTCATTCAACTAGGGGAATCCTCTACCGGGACAACTTAAAATCAAGTTCAATAACTTAAAACATCTTAAAAACCTTAACTATCGTCAATTATAAAATTACTATTAAATTTAACATGCGTAATTTTGTATTCAAACATTTAAATTTCACGAATTTAAACAACAATTTTCAAATACGGTCGCAGGGGGCGGCCTGCCCCCCCCTACCCCTCCGCCTCGCGGTAGGCTGCGTGGGAGGAGTCGCTCCTGAAATTCGAAATTCGACGCCGGCGCGCCACACGAGACCCGTTGCTTCTCTGCCCCCCTCCCCCCCCCGCGCAGCCGCTGCGTCGCCTCTCTCGCTCACTCCCTCCGTGTCCCTCGATCAAATGTACGTAGGGGTTTAGGTGAAGGACTCTCCCAGTATTATTTCATTTCCAAACGTGCGTCGCAGAGAACACGTCTATATTCGCCATGTTTCATTTTCAAAAATGTTTACTAAAACCTTAAAAAATGGGAGCCGATGGTCTGAGTGATTACCTTTTATTACTTAAAGAAATCAGAAAGGAAGATATTTCTAAATTGAAATAGAAATTACTAAGTTACATGTACATGCAAGAGTAATACTGCTTAACCCATTAGCTGCCAAATTAATTTTGAGCTCAAAGCGCTCGTTCATTGTCGTCGCTAAAAAAACAAAAAGAAACCGGAAGTTGAAGAAAAAGTATCACCTAACAATGAAAAGGACTGAGATCCCTAATTGGGGATCATGGTAGTAAATGAGTTAAATATAGAAATTTAGGAATAGTTACAATATAAAGATGTTATAAAAAATAGCGATTGAACAGTGCTATCAAACATTACAATTTATTGTATTTTTAATGAAAACTGCCCGAGACCGATATACCTTTCACAAAAGCGTTTTTTTGTGCGCCTCAGCGTTGTAATACAAAACAGAATTACATTTCAGCAAAATACCCAAAGAGAAAGACCTCAGAGATATACGTTTCTAGAGGGAAACCTAGCCACTGTTGTAGAACGCATTGCACTTTCGGGGACGGCGGCGAAACAGGTAATCGTTGTACCTTCACCGCAGAGAAATAGTCCCGTGCGACATCGATCGTCCATTCCGAGTTCACATTGTTTGAACAAAAGAGGAAGCAAAAACGTAACCTTTCGCGGTGACACCGTCCATTGCTACTTTTCCGACTCCAAAGAATATACGCCAACGAAATAAATACCGCACTATGTACCACGTTTCCGGGCTTTTTTTCACCGCAGCGTAAAAACCACGAAATGGCGCCCGCCATTGAGGTTTTCAGCACTTGTTTGTTCTGCGCGAAGCGACTCTCTTGACCGCAACGCACACAATAAAGTTGAGTGTGCTGGAACGCGGATAGTCAACGACTGCAATCTTCGTGGTGCGTTCAGGACCGTTGGATATTCATCCAGTGCAAGCTATAAAGAGAACGCGAGCGTGCTCATATTAACGAGACCCCCAAAATTAGTCATATAATTTTTACGTATTTATTTTTGAGCAAATTTCAATATGTAACATGGGGAAACCTCTTTGTTTTGTCAAACAGTATTGAATCCAATTGTTTAAAACATCACGTAATGTTTCATTTAATTTAATTAAATGAAAAACCGTTCGCCAATGTGATAACAGAAGTAAAATATCCAAGCACTTAATTATGAATACATATAGGTATATTGTTTTCACCCTGAATTTGTTCTGAAGTTTGATTTCCAAACTGTTTTAATAAGTTTGTTTCAGCAAATATAGCAAATGAGTACGTCAACTGACAGTACTGTGAATAGATATATGCAAATTATTTAATTTTTAAAAATATTTCCGTAATGATAACATATCCATCTAGATTAATTAAATAATATTACAATAAAAAATACAAGGGTGTTCAAACTTAGATTTTGGTTTACGAAACATAGTCACTCAAATGTATGGTGATTGAGTATAAAATTATTTTTAATCAATAAACAGACAAGACGCAAAACGATCTAACCTGACAACTAATGTATTTTATAGTATTCAACATAAATATACTGATATTCAGGGAGAGAAGACACTTAATGAAAGTGGTTCTCCAGTCAATGTATGTGAGAATGAGAAACGCCCCAGCGATGTCGCTCTGTTTGTGCTCATTTGGTGTCTGCCCAGTCCCCTCTTTGACCTTGCGTGTGCGGCTACGCATCCCCTACTCGGCCCTAGGGGCGGCCACGTGTGGAATGACGCACGGCCGCGCGCCGCCCCGCGTCACGTGGGCCCACGTGAAGCTCCTCCCGATGACCTCCTGGCATCCCACGTGTCGTAACTGCAATAAGCGCCGAACACACGAGCATCATAATCGAGAGGATCACACTCGGAAATAACCCGTGCGTGCTCTCTGCTTTATATTGACGTTATGTTCCCGAACATACGTATATCTTTCAGTAATGAAACTTGCCTTCATGAATGATTTAGAAAGGTGATAACCCCTCATGTATGGCTGAGAAATACAACGCAAACTTGATTAAATGATAAACTGCGACTTACGATGCGATCATGGGAAGTTGAGAAACAAGGAGAATGGTGTTCAATACTAACAAATTTTCCGCCGCAAAGCAGCATTGATTCTAACCCAACTACCCTAATGGGCACCAGTCGAGAAAGCAATACCTGTCAACGATGTAATTTCGCAAGTATACAGAGTCATACATTGTTTTAGAAATGCAATTATAGTTACTAGTAGTCATGCACTGGTCGCAATTCAACCGTAATTCATTAAATATTTAATTCTTAGCATTATGAGGGTTCTTTGTGAAGAGTGTACCTGTATAACTATTTCAAATACTTTTGTGAATTTTTTTCTATTATATCATCCGCGAGAATGTATAAATACGTCATTAGTACGTGTTGTTGGCGTACTTCCTGCAATACCTATCAAATTTGATAACCTATGAAAACCTACATATGAAAACAGGGGGGGGGGCACTGGGCTTCACACCTTGCATGGTTCAGAAATACAAGGAAAACTGGTCTCGTAACCTCAACCGCCAACGGAACAAAGGAGTTCGAAAGTCAAATATACTGTCACCAGTAGCATTTGTTTGTGTGTAATGTTACGGTAACCAAAATAAAATATCACTATGAAAGTTTAATATCGTTTACGAGCGAAAATTATTATTACTATTATTAATAATATGATTTCTATGTTCGCAAATGCAAATATGCAGTGAAGTATTTTTCTCTTAAACGTCAAATTTGGAATAAAACGTCTAAAATGTCTCATTTTGTAGAACGGCGCATAGAAAACGCACTTCGGGTCAGCCAGGGGAAGTTCCCTAGATAGCAGGTGGTTGCAATGTGTTGCGGGATGCATCTGTCTGCTATTTTAAATTAATATATTTGTACCACATATTATATTAAAAAATGATGTGTGCATTATTTCTCCTTATAAACTTAATTATACTAATTCTAACACCACTTCTGGCGCGGAATACGAAAAGGGGGTACAAAGTTTTCCTTCACGTATTAATATATACATATATTAAATTCATTCGAGCGATAAACCAAACGACTCTGTAATTTGCGTTATCGGCGGTGAGTGATTAAATAGTTTTCGAAATAGTAACTACTTATAAGAAAACAAATTATTCAACGAATACTATTTCTTGGAATCAGTGATCAGCTACGCCATCATTAGCTTCACTTCAACTAATTTTTTTGTTATTCTTAACGGACTGCGGACTGTTAAATCTTTAACGGTCATAGATTGTTACGCGTGGCTTTTCTTTTTTTCTATTCAGTCGCGTTATTTTGATATAACGCGCTATTCTCCAGTAGCGTGCAATTGCATCAAATGCCAAGCACACTCAACCCGCCAGCGCAACAGCGAGATGTACAGTCAGAAGAAGACTCCGGGCGAGCGGGGCACCTGGCACGTGGCAGTGCGCGTCACCGCACGTGGCTGCGTGGAGGGCGCCGCCAAAGGGCCCTCCCGCCCTCAGGGCGGCACCGCGCCACGCGCGCCGCTGGCTCGCTGAGGAGGCCCCGCCCCCGCCCACGCCCCCGAGGCCAGGCGACGCGCCGGCGGTTCGCAGAGTGTCGTAATCGATAGCGCTTCTAATTGGGGGGCCCTCATTAGGGGTTTGGGTTCCGAGCACTGCTTCGAGAGCGGCTCCCGCCCTCTCGGCCCCCGTCCTCTTGTTACACTGATGCTTCATTATCATGACATTAGGCTTAACGCAATTATCCCATCACTTATTATTTCCCACTAATAGCCTTAAAAAATCTTAATTGCTGACATCAGTAATTGCGGAGTGTACAACAATAGGATATTTGAGCAGTAATGTGAGAGTTCAGGGTTCTTGTAAGTTAGATGGGGAGCTCGTTTTTATTACTGTATTAGTTTGCGGAAAAGGAACGTTGTTGATATCAGAAATTTTGTATTCATGATGAATAAAAGAAAGTTTACAAATGTACGGAAATAAAACCATTTTTGATAATTAATGCTAAGGTTAGAGCATTATTGAGTAAAAGGGTACATGCCGGAATGTTTAGCTCGAGATTTCACTGAAGTCACTTATCAAGAGATTAGCAACGTACACAATGTACATGAAATGAAATTAAAAAAGCAAGCAAAGAAATGAAAATGAAGTGGTTTGAGACTGCTGCTGCCGACGGCACCTGAAGCCTCCCTGACGTCTCGCTCTCGACTGCACTTCGCCACAGCCCCGCATCTGCTCCGTTCCGTTACCTCTACGACATAACGACCCTCCGCCGCTATCGCACCGCCTCCGCTCAGCTCTAACCCTTCGCATCACCTCCTCGCCCCATCTCATCGCCATTCTGGTCCGCCAAACGACACTTCCTCCGCTCCGCTCTACCCCGACGCATCCCCCTCTTTGTTCCGCCTTATCACTACAGGTTTGTCACGTCACCTTCTTAACGCGCCTCACCACTTCACCGTCTCCTCTCCTCTCTATCCTACCTCTTTACCTCCTTCCCCCTCATCACCATCCCTCCAACACTTTACCGCCTTGTCTCTGGCCCGTCCCCTCCATGCGGCTATCGCTCCATGGCGAGCCCACATTGCCCAAAACCATTCTACCCCGCTGCAACTACACTGCCTCCACTTCGCTCTACCCGGCACGTCACCCCCTCTACCCCGCCCCTCACCACTTCTCCAGCCACTCTATCCCCGTCCCACTATGGGGCTCGCTGCTTCCATCGTGACCGACCACACCATCCCCGCCAGCCTTTGGTAGCCTGCATTGTCCTGACCCCGCCCCCCCACGCATCTGCCTCCGCGCCTTACGGTGCCACGCTCCGCTCTGCCCGCCGTGACACCTCGTTGCCCGCTGCCTCCCTCCTCACTTCTCCGTCGCTCTAACCACTGTTTGCGGCTGGCGGTCCTCGTCGCGACCCCCCCCGCCGGTCCGGTCCCGCCCTCCGAGCGCACCCCCGGCGGCAGCGGCGCCGGCGCGGGCGCGGACCGGCCCCGGAGCGGAGAAGCCAGTTAAGCGCTGTCCGTGTCTTCAGAGCAGAAACGAGGCGGCGGGGTGCGCAATTAGGGACCGGTGATATAAATAGGGGAAATTAATGGAATTAGCAGCGCGATGCGCTCCGCAGACGCGACGTGCGGGTGCGCGCGCCGCGGGAATTAGAGACGCGAGACGCGAATTCACGCGACGCGGTGGACGTGGGGGTGGGGTAGGGTGGGGTGGGGGAGGGGGAATCGCGGAGGAAGGAGCGCAGGCGGAATCGCGCGCGGTTTATCTTTTGTGCTGTCGCGTACACGTGCGGGGTCTTACTCCCCGGCCCTTGACAGCACCGGCAACGCTACGGACGGATAGGGTGCGAATATCCTCACTGATGTAATGTGAAGGGGTGAATTCAGTGCAAATCAGTTTACACAAGAGCAATTCTTCTTTTTTCATTTCAATGAATTTTGTCATATTTAGTTTTTCCTTTCATATTAATATTTTAATATATAAGGTACTACGCATATATTATTTACATGTATGTATATTTTGCATGTGCGTAAGTATGAACTATATTAAAATGGAGGTTTGAAGGTATCAAAAAAACAAAAATATTATTTACTCCACATAAGTCTCCGACCTAAGGTTATTTATGAAGATATACTTGGAAGCCCAACATTCCCTCATTATTATTATTTTCTCACGTATCAAAACAATGAGCATAATTCCAATGAATAAGACATGAAATAGTGTATTCTGTTCAGGAGTGTTTCAAGAATTCCTTGAAGAACATACAGTGTGTCCTCAGCAATCATCCTCAGCAATGTCCGGATTTACGAGTACACAACGACGCATGTGCGTAATGAACAATCCCGTGCAGAGCGCAGGCAACGAAGTGCGTCGCCGTGACAGCGCCGCGCGGGGCGGACGGTCGGACGGGAAAGAACGGCGCAGCGCCGTCATCTCTTCGGGGCGCGCGCGGCTATTCGTCATGCGCCGCAGACGCGGATTTGCGCGGAAAACAGCGCGCGCATTGTCTTGTCGCAAAACGAGCGCGCGTGAGTTACGCGCAGGTGGGGCGACCCGCCGCCCCCGCCGCCCTCGCTCCGGCTCTCGCCATTTCGCGCTGCGCACACACCGTCCCGTGTTGCTCCACCCCTAAGCTCTCCCGGTGCAGGGCAGGGCGAGGTGAGGTGAGGTAGAGACGGGGCGTGGTGTTGCGAGACCGCGGGGCGAGGCGGGGCGGGGAAAGGTGGAGCAGGGAGAGGGGGCGCGGGGAGAGGGAGCGGACAGAGGTGTGGCGGGGAGAGGTGTAGCGGGGAGAGGCGGGGCGGAGAGAGACGGGCTGAGGCGATGAGGGATGGGGAGAGGCGGGAAGGGGAGAGGCGGGGCGAGGCATGGCATGGCGAAGTGAGGAGAGGTGCGGGCTGCACCAAAGCAGTCCCCGTACGCCTCACACAGCCTCTTAGAGCTCTGAGAGCAGGAAGTTGCGTTAGCGAAGGCAACACCAGTTGCAGTGGTGCTGCGGCGATCTGAGCTTCCACCCTCACCCTTTTCCACCCGCCATGGCTGCGCGAGCTGTGGCGAAGCTGAGACGCACGCCCCGCACGCGACAGAAGCGGTGATGGCGGAGGGGACTGAGAGGCGGGAAAAATGTTAGCGCAGTCAATGACGCAGCAGAATGGTATGGTGTTATGTGGTATGGTGTGGTGTGCGGGACTCATGAGAAAGAAACGCTGCAAAATGGGCCACTGACATGACGCAAGTGGTGCTCAAATGACTGCGCAGAGTGAAGGAGTCTACGGGGCACCACAGTGGGTGGAATGATGGATAAACTGATCGGGTGAGGTAACGGAGGGGGGCGGGGTTGCAGGTTTGCCAATGGAGAAAAAAAAGGCGATATCTCACCCGGAGTGGTAAAGGCAGCTGTAGAGGAATCGGACAGAGGGAGACGAGAAAGCAAGTTGGCAGGATCGTGCGAGTGAGAGCGCGGTGGGCGTAGCACATGGGAGGGGGTTAGGTCGTCCGATGGAGCAAGCGGCAGTGCCTGCGTCGGGTGGTGCTTTGGGAGCGGCGGGGGCAATGTGAGGGGGTGTGGGGGGTGGAAGGCGGTGGCGGTGGCGAGGCGGAGCTCGCTAACTTAATGGATGATAATGACCCGGCCACAAATGCAAATAAATTTCAACAACGCGACCCCGCGGCCCCGATCCGAGGCGCGAGGCCCGGCTGCCGCAGCCCGCCGGCGCGGCGCGGCTCGCCACAGGAACGCTCGCGCTGCGTTCAGCACGCACCACGGGGCGGCTGCGTCAGCCCGGAAGTCAGGGCGGCGGGTCTCGTCAACGCGCACTTTCAACACAGAGCTATCCCTCAGACAACGCCGTATCTCATTTACATTTCACATGGTGTATTCGATTGAAGATAAGGAAGGAATAATAAATACAATAATTAAATTTGCAGCAATTCGCCGAAAATTACTTTGACAAGCAACTACATACTTCTGGGTCGCAACTCACTCATGAGAGGACGTTTTTAGTTCATTTTTTATGGAGCCTTGTTCTCAAGTATCTCTAAATAAACAGTCCCATTCTGTGAGAGAATTTTTAAAAATGGTATGAAATTTAATTTTCGAGCTTATGCAGCCCCAGAAAATTACATAAACAAGTCCTAATCTGTCCTAATCAATTGAAAATTTTAATTAATTTTTTGCTGAAAATACCAAATCTCATTGTATGATATGTTGTAATTTTTACTATATCGAAAACCAGTAGGTAACGTGATATTTCTAACCTGAATGTTCGTTCCAAAGCTAAAAAATGATTTATTTTCTATTTCCAGATAATTTAATGGTACATAAGTCTGTAATACACAATAACTTCGAAAAAGTGGAAGCGTTTAACAACTATGTTTTTAAATCTCACTCAGTGATGCGTAAGAGTAAATTAAAGTTTATGGAAACTTACACATTTGTTGTAAATATTCGTTTATGAATATTTCCTACGCTTTATTCAATGAAGATAAATATGCCAATAATTCCAAATATTGCAGTGATTCACACAACACAGTAGTTCCAAAAATTCGTTGGAGAATGTTTCACATAAAAGGTTTAAAAATGTTCTGATGTGTTTACAAAGCTAATATCAAACACATTGTATTACGAAGAGCTTATGAAAAGGATTTATTGGAAATAACAAATTTCATTGTTTTCCTTTACAAACAGAAAATTCTATAGAACAGATATCAAATCAAATTACGTTGTTTAAATTTATTTCCAGTTTTTTAAAGTAAAATAAAACACTGTATTTCAAATCCCATAAACTTTTCTAACTGATGTAATTGAGAAGTGTCGATGAAAACAAAAAGCTATCATATCATCAGTTACGTCGATAAAAGTTTACGGAGAGAAAGGGTACTTGGAAATATTGTAATGACTGAAAATTGATTTAATTTGTAAGCTTCAGAAACCATTTATATTTAAAATTTAACATCTGCCTGGAAGTCAAAAATATTTTAATTATGTATATCTTATCACTAGTTGAAAATATTGAAAATTTCATAGACGCATTTACGAGCAAATCTTCTCTAAGTTTCTCTTGAACTCCTGCAGTCTGAGTACAATCTCAGTAAGCAATTGGGCAACAAGCACCCATTCTCGGAAAGGAAGACGTTTTCAAGTACGTAGAAGCAGTATGGAGAGGTCTGAGTACCAAAGCCAAGTCTTGCATTAGTGCTGCATCCACCATACAGCGGGTTCTTCGAAGTGAGCTGCATTAAGTGCTTCGGCAGAAGCGTTGAAATTCGGTTCTTGGAATATGAAACGAGTTTCCAAATTGCGAACCGATAAGCTGGAAACGACTCAAGAATTTAGTTGGCGGAAAAATATTCCAGATAAATTACATTTTTGCTTGCACGTCTCTTTCACGAGGACTCCAAAAATACAAATGTCAGTAATGCATTGAAAAAATAATGGTAACACACGAGTCAGGGTAGTATCAAACAAATTGAGAGCGATGTGATGATGTCAAAAGCAAACAGATTGAAAAAGGAGTTTTAAGAAAAGACATTAACAAGCAACCATTGTGTGTGAGACAAAACAATGACGTAATGCTTTCCTCATTTTGGTACTGAGATAATACTGAGATGCACCAAAATATACGGGGATGAGATTATAAGGATTTTTCCCACGACGTAAATCAACACAGCCTCAACACACGTCTTAATATTCATTGCTGGATTCAACATTAAATTTTAATGACACCACAGATCCGTCGTGAGCCCCAATTAGGCGTGAGCGCCAGCCCGAAATTCTCGGAGTCGGCGGGGCGAAGTTGCTCTGGCGGAGGCGAGGCGGGGCGGGGCGGCAGCAGGGGTGCGGAGTGTCATTTGGCGATGGAGTCTCCCGGCCAAGTGCTGGCGCGCGGCAGCGGGGAGAGACAGTGCGAAGGTGGCTACGAGCAGGGGCGGGTTCGGGGTGGGGGTGGGGTGGGGTGGTGGTGCGGTAGGGATAGGGTGGGGGAAGTGTAGGAACTCGGCCATGGTAGGTCCACTCGATTAGCGGAGGCTGCCACCGCAGCTCTGCCGCGCCCCGCGCCACACCTCCTCGGAGTTCCAAAACGAGATCACGCACTGGCGCGCGAGGTGCGCGCCTGACGGCCCGCCGCGCGCGCCACGCTTCCCCTCGCATCCCAGAGGAAGTTTGCGGTGGGAAGCCGGCAGCGACGGCGGTAGCGGGGCGGTGCCGTGGCTGTGCGGCGAAGGAGAGTCGGGGCGTGGGGCGGATAGCGTGGACCGAGAGGGAGGGGGGTGGACGGACGCGGGGTGGAGGAAGGCGGGGTAGACGAGGTAGACGGAGGCGGGGGGACGGAGGGGAGGTTGACGAAAAGGGGGTGGACGGAGGCAGGGATGGCGGTGGGGCTACAAGCAGGTGATGGAGAGTGCGGGTAGAGATGGGCGCGGGTGGTGAGGGCAGCGGTAGTGGTATTAGCGGCGCCAGGTTAAAATCGCGAAGCGTCGACAGTCGCGACCTCACCTCTTCATTACCTGCTTTAATTACGACCCCGACAATGGGCGACTTCACTTTGAACTGGCAGTAATCACGGTCGCAGCGAATTTCAGAGAAGCAGTAATTGCTTCGTGTTGCAATATAGAAATTATCCTTCTTCATTCCCACCACTTCACCGTGAGGTAAATAAAGACTTACTCACGTGGTCCCAGCATTTACATTTTCGTAATTAGTTTCGAGTTGTTCCGAATAGCGAAAATAATAAAGCGTCTCCTGTTTTAAGAAATATTCATAACCTTTTATTAATACTTGGATTTTTGTGTTTCCCCACTCAATGCTTTTAATGAGTTCTTCGCAAATTAAAGGAAAATTGAATGAAATGCCTATTATTTTCCTGAAATTCTCTTTAACAATTACTTACATCTATCTGTATGTTGGAAATCAATATTTTTAGCCTCTAGGAAACAAACCATTATTGACTGATTAAAAGTTGAATTTTAATCAGTACACGTGTATTAACATAGCAAGTATGTAGGGTAATGTTAATGTTTCATGTGTTTCAAGAAACATTAAAATGTTTGGTTCCGTTTCTGACATCTCATTGTTTCAAAAGAAGCAATAAAGAATCTGACTAGTCCCCAGTTTTTAAACCACCATCTGTTCCAGAAGGTGGTTTCAAATTATCAATTAACCTGCAAATATCGACTCGACGTCGAAGTGACTTGCCGCCACCAAAAACGCCCAAAGGAAACGACATTTCCTCCCTGAGAATAAAGAGAGAGCAAACAAACAATCGGAAGTTTCATTGTGAGTGGAGACGGCGCAGATGACTGCGGGGGCAAGAAGAGGCGCGACCGAAGGCGCTGGCGGCGTGGCAGAAGGGTAATTGCGGGATCGCCGCAGAGAATTGTCGCTCCGGCCACACTGAACCCATTTACCGAAACCACGGTCAAACGCCTCGAAATGAAGCTCATTCTTCTCACTAAAGTACACTGAAATCTTGTGAAGTGGTCTCTGAGTGGAAAGCAAATCGGTGTCCCACTTACTCTTAGTTCTTAATAGTTACATAAATAAGAAATCATTGGTTCAACACTAAGAGTTGACTTCCAATGAAATTATCAAGCAATGAAGTTATTAAGAATAAAACAATTTTTGTTCATTTTTTTTGATAGCGTTTAGCCGTGGGCTTGAGAAGCCCTGCCTTTGCATTCATGTAGTTTCGCGGGTCCATGCATCCTAGGTCCATCACAAAACTCTGAATGCACATTTTAATTGAAAACACTAGTAGCAATTTTGGTCCGCCAAATTGGATTCCCCATTTTGTTTCTCAAAAATGTAATTTCACGTTCGTAATCAGCAACCTCAAAAATTCACAACCACAATGTTTTATGCAAATCAAACACCTCCTTCGGATTTCGGGAAGGTTTTCGCCATTTGGGGACAGTGTGCGGCGCGTGCAGTGGGCGGAGGGGGCGTTGGGTTCGGAGTGCTGGTGAGGGAGGGGAGAGGGGCGAGCAGAGCCCAAGTCACATCCGGCGCGCGCAGTCGCGCGTGGGGCGTCGGGGCGCCCGCGGGCGGGGCCCCCGGGAAGAACGGGCGTCGCCGTGAAATTCGGCGCCGCCGCCGTGACTGGTGGCGCGGGGGGGGGGCAGAGGCGAGACCAAAGCTTTCCGGGAGAATGGCGACGGACCGGAGATACATCCTTAGACTTCTAGGCTGTCCGATGGCCTATCTGCCAACGACGCGGCGTCACCCGGACAGCCTAGAAGTAATGGACTCGAGCCGCGGAAGCCTACGTGTACATACATCCTTAGAACCGCAATCATACATGACGGGTTACGGAATGAACGAGAGAGAA
This sequence comes from Gryllus bimaculatus, assembly GCA_017312745.1. Taxonomy (NCBI): domain Eukaryota; kingdom Metazoa; phylum Arthropoda; class Insecta; order Orthoptera; family Gryllidae; genus Gryllus; species Gryllus bimaculatus. The sequence goes on from BOPP01000012.1 coordinate 14,423,709, forward strand.
GGACAGAAATGGAAAAGCAGGTTTTAATGGCTGCGGTAGTTTACCTAAAAAAAGAGACTGGTGGGACCACCAAAAGGGAAGAAACTGTGCCTGCAGACACCAGTGTCACGTAGTTCATTTAAAACGAGGGGCAGAAAATCATTACAATAATGTGGGCATTCCTTCATTAAGGAGGTGTAACATGTAAACGTTATTAAGAAATAGGAGCAACATCATACGAAATTTAGTTTACAGACGTTTATTACGTTTAAAGTTCTTCTTGAACCGGTCTTATCGTGTCAAGAAAAAAGAATAATGATATCACGCGCTCCACATAATATGTACAACAACAAATTAGATGAGATGTATTCACCAAGGGAAATACAACTTTAAGGGCCCTCACCTGCAAAAATTTGATCTGAAGAGACTGAAATCGTAATCAAATTTTGCTACGAGGAAGTTATGAGTGAAACGTATCTACATCAAGTGCTGTACGTACTGAACGCAAAATCCGACGATTTCAATGATAATTTCACCAAGTCTATATCGAAATGTATTTCTCTCATTGGATCCTTCCCGAGTCGTCTAAAGGGTGGTGGGAGTGAGCAGGAAGGAGAACTCAGGATGAAGGAGAGAGGAAAAAAAGAGGATGAAGGAGAGAAGTGGATGGAGAGGAGAAGAAGATGGAGGAGAGAAGGGGAAGGGTGTGGTAGAGAGAGGGAGGACAAAGTCGGAGGGAAAAGAAAGGAAGAGGAGAGGGAGATGAGGGAGGGGAGGGAGACGAGGGAGGAGAGAGGAGGAAGGGGAGAGGAAGGAGAAGAGAGGATGGAGAATGGGAGTTAGGTGAGAGAAGGGAGAAGAGAGGAAGAAGAGAGGATGGAGATAGGAGAGAGGGGGATGGAGGGAGGAGGAGGGTGGAAGGGAGAGGGAGGTGAGTGGAAGAGGGAGGAAAATGGGAGAGGGAGAAGAGCGGGAGAGGGAGGAGAGTGGGAGAGAGGAGAGGGAAGGAATGAGAAAACAGGAGAGATGGAAGAGGGAGACGAGAGACGGGAATGAGGTGGAGGGAGTGAGGCAGAGACAGTAAGGGATAGGCGAAGGGAGGGGCAAAGGCGTGGGGTGTGGCGGTCGCGTACCGAGCGGAAGCGCCGCTCATCAGCGCAGAAAATTTCGCCCCTCAATCGACGAATTCGTCTCAGCACCTTTCACTTCCTTTCTTTGACTGCGATCCACATCAATTCTCACCAAAACACTAAAACAACATTGCATAACCTGGCACACTTGACGCCATCAATATAATTTGAAAAGCTGAAATAAAAAGAAAAATACGCTGTAGTTTCTAAAATGAACATATAATATTATTCTAATTCTTGAAATCATGGAAATTAAATTCTAAAAGCACTCTGTCATTTTTATTCGCCTTTGAAGGTACTTGGAATTATAAAGTAAGTGAATATTCATTATATTCTGATTGCCCTCCTCTACTCACTTTCACTTAACAGTCTTCGTTAAATAAGTTTTAAACGTCCTCTTTGAAAGTCAGTAGCAGAATGAACATCAGCGAATAAATAAACAGCAAAACGAGAATAATTGAGAAACATGATCTACTCTCAATATAACATGTCCGTTCACCGATGAAGATAATTCCTTACAAGAGGTTCCTGGGCGGAAAGTGTGGAATCGTTGACATGCATTTCACGTCGCTCATTTTAAAAGAATTTTTCACAAAAAATATCGCATAAACTACTCACAAATTTTTTACTCCATGAAAATTTATGACTCGATTACAAAATGACAATATAGAATGTGCCCATTACTGCCCTCGTCGTGACACCCCTCGTTTTCAAAACTTCTCTTCACAAATTATATACTGCAATACGCGGTATCGCAGCATTGTTATTTGTTGACTTCTTGTATTTCGGTCCCTATCCCGCATCAAATGTGTCTTTATCGATCAACCCCCGGAACATCGAGTGCCCTTCTACACGTCTTGGTGAGACCCGATGTGCTCATAAAAGCTACTATTCTGATGTTGGCGCACCTCTGCACGTTTTGTTTCTTTCCAAAGCTGACATTCGAGTTCATATCCACAGCCCCGTGCACCTCGTTGACTAAATTTTTCCTCTAGAATGAGTTTGGGTGATGATTTGAATAACAGCTGCAGAAGAGATGGATAATTACAATACCACAAACTGATACTGAAAACCCGCAAGCCTTATGCGGGATTCGAACACACGTTCTCCCCACATCAACCTCCGGCCTGACGGAACACATTCTGCGAAACAGAGCGAAATCGAACTACTTCTAAACGAGGATCAATGAAGACCTTCCTTAATTTTATTAGCCGAAGCATGGAAGGTCGTCTCCGGAGCAAAGGCATTGTTGCCAACCGACATCCATCTCCCCTGAAGGTAGCAGGAGCGGCGTCTGGGCTGCGGCGCGGATGCTAAATCAGGGCGAGGAACGCGGGCACCGGCGCCGCCCCTCCCCCGCGCGACGCGTGTTTTGCATTAATAACACGCCTCCACCCCCCGCGCCCCGCCCCTCCCGCAGCGCGCCGGCGCGCGGCACGACCCTCCGCGCTCTCGTATATCAGACCGCGGGGATTGTTCCGTGCCGCGCGCCAGAGGCCGCGTGGTCGCGCTGATGGCGCCTTCCGCCTCGGAGGCGATCTCGAAACGAATATCTTCCCCTCCGCCTCCGCCCCGCCCTCCCGTCCCCCGCGGCCGCCCGCATCGCTCACCGTCACCGGGGCGCGAATAACGAGCACCTGCCTCTTGTGCGGTGCCGCCGCCGCCGCCGCCGCGGCGTCTTCGACGCTCCTTTCATGCCGAGCGCCCTCGCTCCTCTTACCCTTGCCGTGGTGGGAGGGGGGTTGGGGTGGGGGGGAGGGGCAGAGCACGAGGGCGGCGCCGCCGTGGAGTGGCCCCAAAGGCGGCGGCAAACGCGAGGGAGAGGGGCGCCAGTAGATGCAAGGATGTCGGAGGCGGTTTGGTTGCGAATTGATTATGGGGACAACAGTGGCGTTGGGAGCTTCTAAGGTGATCGTGTTGGCGGTATCGGCATAGTAATGGTGGTGGTGGTCGTGGTGGTGGTGGTGATGGCGTCTTTCGCTGGCGGCTAAGGGAGAGAAGAGATAAGGTGAACGTGCTGGAGATTAAAGAGGTGCCGCACGAGGTTTGCTGAACACTCCGAATGGGGGTCTTCAGTCTCAAATCTCATGCAAGCTTGGGGTGGATGGTTAGAAAGATGAAAACGATGAAAGTCAGAGCAACTCCTAAGGACAGCAAGCGAATTATTACAGTCCAAGCTTCGCCAAATAAATTATATTATTATTATTATTATTATTATTATTATTATTATTATTATTGGTATTATTCCATTTTGTGTACTCTATTAAAACGAAATACAAGAACTCATTTTTTTAAATCAGCCTACTCATAAGTTTTTTAATGAATTCCCACAAAAGGCGAGTATTCTTTCGTTGAATCATAAGAAGGGCGAAGTGTTAATAAGAGTTCACAAGATATTCATAATATTGGGCTAATACAATAATCATATCTTGATATCACCTACAGAAAAACTCAGAACAAAGGATGTGTAATGATCTAATTTATCTGCAATGAAAAAAGGTTTCTACACCCAATATCGATTTTAATTCCTTTTATCACGTTTTTCATTTATGTGATGTTTATTAAGAAGACAACGTATAACACGCAAAAAAAATTGGCGCGACTCCTCTCGGTCTAGAGCAACGTAATCCATTACCACACGCAACGCAAACAGAGAGAGCGCAGCTGGCAATTAAATTTTAGGTACACAGCAAGTCTGAGCGGAATAAATTACATTACTGAAAAAGAAAAACGTAACGAGAGTGCTGGGGATAATCCTGAGTGAGCACACGTTTCGCTCAGGATAAAAAAACTTTTCTCACTACGTGCAATGGCGACTGCAATGGAAACTCTGAGAGAAAGGGGCAATGACGACACATAAAAAGGAGGAAACTAGGAAGGAGAAACCTGGCGAGAGTCTCTTAGCAGCTGTCAAGGAAATTAAATTTGCTGCGAGGCTGATGTTGTGTGCAATATTGTTACGAACACATATTTATGAGGTGAGACAGAGAGGAAAAGAACACCGAAAGATATAAAACAGTAAAGACCTAATAGATAAATGAGAAGAGTTGTAATAAATATGAAACCGTAAATGCAACCAACTGTGGCACAAGTTAATGCCAGGAATGTAAATTAATTCAGTCAGAAAAATGAGGAGCGACGATAGAGAAATGAAACTAAGCCCGCAGAAATAAAGCAAATTGAAGAAGACTGTTCTGAATGTCAAGTATACAATCGTAGCGTTGAACTAATGAACAAAATAAACTTAAAACACGATCGTGAGAAGCATGAGTTGTTAAACAATGAAGAAAAAACAAGCCAAAGGTACAACTTTCATACTAACAAAAAAAACACAGAATATTCCCATAAACCGCCGAGAAGACAATATGCGAAAGAAAAGAGGGAAGAGATGCGAAACGGGAAACCTCGTCGGTGAAGCCAGGCGATCCTTCCAAGCGTCCAAGCTGCACCTGGAGGGCGAGGGCGAGGGCGAGGGCGAGGGCGAGGGCGAGGGCGAGGGCGAGGGCGAGGGCGAGCGCGCACGGGCTCCCGGGGGCGTGCTCAACTCGACCGCGACTTCACCCCACCCCCTCTGTGCGCCGAGCCGCAGGGCGGGCGCTGCCGCCGACTCAGGTATTTAAATTGCGAGTACATATTCATTTCGCAGAGTGTAATTAATTTACATTCGTATTGTAATTTCATGCCTGTGCGGCTTAGCGCCATCGGCGGAGGCAGCGGGAACAGAAGGGGGGGGGGGGAGCTGCGGGAGGAAAGTAAGGTGGGGAATGCGAGACGTATTTCCACGGGTGGGTTGAAACGAACAAGGCGTCAAAAATGTCTTGGGTACACTTCAAACTAACCAGAAAGCGAAACGCAGAAAGATAGTAAGATTGGACGCAATGCAAGAAAATAGTCAGGAAAAGCGACACAATCAAGAATAGAAAAGTAAGAAACGGCAGAACAAAAGAGGTGAGGGAGTACTCCCAGCACGTGGAATGCCGTCGATAACCTGCAGCGATATGAACAGTAACAAGAAAAGAGGTAAGCTACACGTGAGAAGGGATGATCGGTTGAGTGTAGGGTAAGGGCTGTTCACTACCCCTCCTGGACAGGTAGAGGAAACCAAGTGCTCTCCGCTCCTAAATGAATAACAAACTGCTTCGCAGAGGCTTGCAGAGCTCGCCTCCAGCGCAAACTAAGAAACAGAATGGGGCGCTTGTTTTCCGATGTTCTTCCCAGCAAGAAGCCGGCGAGGATTTATTCGATCACCAGGTCAAGTGTTTTGAAATTACACCTCGACACTCGCTCGTAATTTAATTATGGCTTAAAATGGATGCAAAAATGTAGAGGGAAGTTGGTAAGATACCGTAAAGTAATTCATTCCCAGGTATATTTATGACTTCTTCAGAAAAAAATAAGAACTTAAAAGGGGCGAATCACAGTCAGAGGTACTGTTTGCAGAAGAAATATGAAATAAAAGATAATGATACTAAAAATATAAGTATAAGCTAATTGAGAGAAAATGAAGGTGAAGATAATTTTTAATTAGTAAATTCAGAGGCCGAGAAGATTCATTACATTTTCAGCGTATCGGCAGGTTTCCTATCTTTTACCACTCTTGTGTAATTATGAATCAGCGAAAGAAAAATAAGACAATATAAAGAGATTTGTTTTTATCGAATCTTGTCTTTCTTATTGTAATTTAGAAGCGTCAATAACTCAGCGAAATTATAACCAATAATCCATGCAGAGAGGTTTTCACAGCAGCCATATCAGAGGCAAGATGTGAATAAAAAAAATCGAAGAGCTTACTATTTAATAACGGTTAATTTTAAAATTCCTATTCTGAATGAAGAATCTGAGGGAAATGAAATCGCTGTGAAAGCAAAACGACTCTAATATCATACCTGAAAATCAAGAGAACAAAGGTGAAACCATCATTATGATGATCGACATTGTCGCAAATGCATAACTTCAACGTCAATATGACCGAAGTAAACCGCGGGAAGTGGACTTCGAGGAGGCGGCACCAAGCATATTCTTCAGAACGAAGCCATGAATCAGGCAAGCGCCCTCTGAGGGCCCACAGCGGGCGGTACGACTCGGGGCCCACGCTTCGATCCCACCGCTCCCCTCCCCTCTTCTCTTCTCTCCCACCGTCCGTCCTCCCGCTCCGGTCGCCCTCGCCTGCGTACGCTCGCCGTGAAGAGCGAGCGGGCGGGCGGGCGGGCGGGGCGGCGGGCGGGCGGGGGCGGGCGGGGCGGGCGGCGGGCGGGGCGGGCGGGCGGGCGGGCTCGCCTCGCATTTCAGATGGCTGCTCGCCCGCCCCGCCCCTCCGCGCCCCGCCGCCCGCGTGCTCCCCGCGCGAACGACCCCGCGCATACGCACGCACGCGGGGAAGGGGCAGGGCGCTGCGGTGGGGGAAGGGCGACGGAAAGAGGGCACTGGGGCGAAAAAAGTGGGCGAAGATAGTCAGCGAGGGAGACTCCCTCACAACGCGGACCCGACCTAGTGTGGGACGGAAACTGAAGCGGAGCCGAGGATGAACAGAACTAGAGCTTCACGGTAGAGGCGGCATAGGCAACCCGGCAGAAGGGTAGAGAGACGCAAAGTGGTGATGGTGGTGGGGCGTCGAGTGGAACCTCGCAACTTCACGGGCAAAATAGGGTCAAGTGGATTCAGCGAGGAATGAACCACAACCAGACGAGAACGACAGAACGTCTGGAGAGGAATTTTCTAGCACGACGGTAGGGAGGAGTAAAGCGCAAAGAGATCCTTCAGATATGCGTCAAAAGGATGAGCGAGTGTTGAAATAGAGGAAGTTGTTACTCAAGTTAGGCAAAGATCTTTGGAGGAAGAACGTGAAGGGAAAAAGAAGGTTGCAGGACGGGGCACGGAGCGGCCAGAAGAACCGACGTAAGCGGAGACGCCCCGAAGAACAAGAAGAGCGCGCCCGGCGGTGCGGTGGGCGAAAGGGGGCGTGGCGGTCGGGGAAAGAGAGCGGGGGTGGAGGGCACTCACGTGCGCCCGGGGGCGCCACGCCGCACGGCGCGCTCGTCCCCCAGGGGGCTCCTATTAAACGCCCTCGGAAAATGGAGAGCCCCGCCTCGCCGCCGCCACCGCCGCCGCCACGCGCTCCGCGGGCCACAGAGAGCTCTGAAAATATTCCCGGTATTGACTCGCGAATAAAAATCTCTCGGAGACGCAGGAAGGAGGCGCGTTCCGCTCGCCTCGATGAACAACTCGAGAGCGGCCGCAGCGAGAGCACTCCGCCGCCGAGACAGACGCGCTGCCTTTGGCGGGAGGCGGCGAGAAAGTGCTCGAAATGAAGACGACTCTTTCACATGCGAGCACCTAAATAAAACACTCCACATATTCCTCTGATGTACCCGCGGAATGTCAGACAGAAGGACTTCCGGCTACGTCAGACGAGTCGCTCGGGTGCGTCAGGGTTCTTGAATATCGTGGCTTGAACTAAAAGGTTCTTTCGTATCGCATTTGAGATGTTTTCGTAGAGAATTCATGTTTCCATGATCTACGTTATGAGGAGCTCACGAATCGCAAGACTAGTTCCAAAACAAAATTAGGATGAATATTGGAAATTCTAACAGTATTATAAGACATCGCAGAAACGAAGTGAGACACGGAATATTCGAATCGCAAGACACTACAAAACACAGTTTTAACAAAATCACAGGTGTATTCATTTTAAACAACGCGACGATATTTAAAGAATAATGTGACTAAACATATGTGAACGCTCACAAGTTGATAACGTAAAACAATGCGCATCGTATTCACATTGCATTGTTTTGCTATTCACTGTTTAGAAATCAAAAACACTCGTTTTAAAACCAATTTATAGCTGGACCACTTAGTAGTATATGATCTTCGAGCACCATTGCGTCACATGCAAAGAGCGTAAATCGTATGACGTCACATCGCTCCACGAAGCAATGGTCGAGGTTGGGGGAGGAAAATGTTCCGATTCACCTCGAAACAGAAGCTTCGTCCTCAAGGCTCTTCACCACGCAGTCCATCCCCAGCTCCTTTATTCAGAAGAGCACAGAGGACGCGCTGAGAGCAGAAACCGACTGCCGCTACAGCAATCGGTGGCTTTTCGCGCAACGGAGAGCAAACCTGATAAGTGCAACGCGAGGCGACTGAAGGCGGCGGCGATTGTAAAGGCTGACAGCCGCGGGCCCTCCGTACTCACCTGAAACAAACAGACACATTTCATTAGCGTGGAGATCCAGGGAATTATAAACTAATAAACAATCTAAATCTGGTTTACTTTAAATTAAACTCTGTATTGTTTCAAAATTATTAATTGGTCTAAATTTGTAAAGTCGAGTTCTATTAAACAACAAAAAAAATTTGCTTGAATAAGATTTTTTCTTACGAAAGCAGAAATGAAATTAACGCGTTTGAAGAAATCCAGGAAATATTAGATTGAACCGATTTCCGATTCCGTGAATCGAGAGTGCAGTTATGACATCAAATTCAAAGATACTACAGCAAACTGTACACTTGGTTGGACCAATTTTTACTAACGGCCTGTACGCAGCATACAGTAATCTGTTTGCTGCTTTTTCTCGGCGAAGGGGCTTGCATGGCTGCCCATGTTCGCACCTGAAGTCGTAGGCTTCCGCGACCAGAGTCATGTGGGTGATCTGGGCTGTCCGGGTGACGCCGCGTCGAAGGCTGAGTTGCCTACTCAGCCTTCGACGCGGCGTCACCCGGACAGACCAGATCACCCATGTTCGCACCTAGCGAACGACGTCATGTCTCACGACTTTCAAATATGTTTCGGGTATTGAATTGAGGTGGTGTTGCACAGAGCAGGTGTAAAAACGCACAAGTGATAAGTTCGCATGTTTGCGCAGCATCTGCACAGATGAAGCAACTTTTATGTAGCGTCATTAAAGAGTACTTTTGCTGTATACAATCTAGAATATGACCGTTTTATTGCTTTACTTTCAAAATAAACTATAATTTATTTCAAAATTATTAATTTGCCAAATTTGTAATGTCGAGTTCACTTACACGACAAAAATAGCTTTAAGATTTGTTTCTTACAAAAGATATAGATGAGCAGCTTAGAAGGTAAACCTCATGAAAGTAGGAATTAATACCATCATCGCTGAAATATTCAGCTGATTCCCAAAATGCCAGCTTCCATTTTTCAGTTTAAAGACGAATATTCCCCAGAACGTTGAAAGAATAACAAAAAGCCATTCCCCTGCTTCGCGACATTTAATAAACCAGCCACAAAGATAAATAAAAAGACACGACAGTCTTTGCTCCGCGTTAGCAAGCATTTTACCCCTAAATAAACGTCGTGTTCCTACACCACCCATTAGCGACAAGTAGTGTGTTTGCAGACACCTCCTTCACCCCAGCTACGACCAACGCACCTGCGTCGCCTCCTCCCCTGCACCCCGCCCTGTTCTCCTTGCCCCCTCCCCCCGAGAGAGGCGGCTGACGTTTTGATTATAATTTCAGAGGGTAATTACGGGGCACGAGGGGAGCAACAAGTTGGGGGAAGCAAGAAAGACGGACTCCCCCGTGCTGGGCTTCGCCGTGCCCGGGGCTGCGGGACGGGCAGTGGCAGGAACGGGGGCGGGGGCCGGGGGCGGAGGCGTGTTGGCGCTCGCTATTGAATTGCGCGGAAAAGATAAATTTCCTAACTGCTTTAAATCAGGGTGTCCGTCTTTCAACGTCGTTTCTCCTCGGAAGGGAGCAATCTTATGAATTTATGCGATGTCGGGTGACGACATGCGGCTCTGTATTCATTCCACTAACTTGGGAAAGGAAAATCATTTGCTGGATATTCAGATAGTACAGGATGGAATTATGAAACGCACTTGAATTTAATTCAAAGTGCCTTTGCGTATCAGTGAGGAAAATGAAAGGCCTACTGGCTTCAGGGTGCCGCCGTAAGCTTATTTTACCGTAGTATAATTTGCTCATAATAAGATATTCATTTTCTGCATTTTGAATTTTTTGCAACAAAACTGATGTTAAGGCTATTATCTTTAAACGAACAAGAGCTCAATGAATCCCACTATATAAAAAGTACAGCACGCCAAAGCGAATTTCATACATTGAGAATTTTCATCCTTAAGCATAAAGTTGATCTATATTTCATGACTGCGCATGCCATTGGAATAACTACCTTGCGATTTCTTAGTCATTAGTATTCTGAAATCGCTCCACTTATCTCCAGCGCTAGCACTTACACTAACGATTGCGTCTCGGTTGCGCCTTCGTAATTAGGTGTTCACATATGTACGTTTATGTTTCTTTTTCTGATAACCCTAATGATCACGCAATAAAACTGGAACGAATATTTAATGATGCTAGTACTTCATCACATTCATCCAACTCTTCACGAAATCATTAGATATTGTAATTTGTTTTACTGTCGGTAGTTAAAGAGCGATCTCGGTAAGTAGAAACACAATTAATCTGCAAAGTAATGCATGTTCAACAGAAGTCGAAAGAGATGCTCGCAAGCAAACGCTGCAGGAGATTATGTGACCACACCCCCTCTATGGAAGTCGTTTGGGTAATTGCATCCAGACGCCACTTGGGAGTGCGCAGTGCATTTTTGAAGCACAACGGTGTCAAGGGCATTTGATAATGACACCGCGAGTGAAATAGACTCTGATTGGATCTCCAAGAAATCAAGAACGACACTCGGAATTACAGTAGTTTCAGAAGAAAGGAATGTGGATTTCAGGACGCAAATAAAAAGTAAATGAAGACAAGTAAGATGAAATGAAGAAAATGAAATGTATGATGGAAGGAGAAGAAATAAATTCAAAGAAATGTAGCAAAGTAAATTGGTGAAAATATTGCAGAAAAAAAGTGCTGAAAAATATTGAAAAGGTAAGACAATACAGATGTACGAACAAAAGTAATATGACGGCAAATAAACAGGAAAGTACAAATTTTCGTACGTGTGAGCATTAACCATATAGAAACACATCAGATAAGTAGGGTGATAAAATAAGTGGTTAGAGAAGAGGAGTAAATGAGGGAAGAGATAGTATCGAAATAATAGGAATAAACGAAGGGGAGGATAGAGAAAGTAATTTATCGTACATATGGGAACAAACATTATCCACTTTTTCTTCACCAGGGGTCGGCAATACCAAGGTTCGGCTTTTCTGTTGAAAATCGCCGATTTCCGACGTACGTTTACAATACTTTCTCTCCGTGGGTAGTAGGCGAGAAAGTAAAAAGGCGAATGTAGGATTGTTATTCACTGTCTGGTTTGAAGTAATTACAGCTGACAGAGATCGCTCTAAACTGCACAGGAGCAGTGGCATCAAATTCTTACGACGCCAGCCGCCTCGCACTGCCCACGATGCACGCGCCGCCCGCACCTCCTGCCCCCTCCGCCCACCGCCGCCCACTCCACCAACACCGCTCTCGCCGCCCGCGTCGTTTAGCAACCGCTTCAAAACTTGGCGTACGAGCGGCGCTGTTCCCAACAAGTGAATGTTTCCGCGGCTTATGCCAACTCCCCGCCCCCTGCCTGGGGAGAGCTACGTACAGGGGGAGAGGCCTTTTGCAAATGGCGGGCCGCAGGGAGTGGGCGGGGGAGGAGAGCGTGGAGGGAGTCGGGTGAGAGGGTGCGGGGCTGGGCGGGTGGGGTCGCGGGGTGGGGTGGGGCCATTCACGAACGCCCAGCCCAGCGCAGCACGCTACGCAAATGGGCACCTTCAATATCGCTTTAGGAAAGTTGGAAGGCGCCATGGGGAAGCACTAACAGTCGGAACGGAAGGAAGTACGTAGATAAAAGGAAACCAAATTAAAAGAGGAAGTTGTTTCGACTCCGGTTCAGGTTCAACCTATCATAACTATTTTCTTTCTCTAAGTGTTTGTGCTTGCTTTTGGAAAGAGGTCACTGAAACTAACGATATATACGTACACACAGTGCACATATTAATGATATTGATTTATTTGCTGACGCATAATTTAGAGGGAAAGTTTTGAGAACATACCTTTTCAGGGCCATTAATGCTATATTAAAGATACACCTGAAAGGCTTATCTACACGCTCAAATAGGGCGCACTTATGCAAATATAGGCCTATAAAATATTTGAACCAAGAATATAAAGGAAAGAATTATATTCCTCGTATTGTGGTATTCCAAACTTTGAGGTATGCATTGTCACAAGACATTTTAACAATGGATCGCATTAATAATACCTTTCATTGAATGAGGGATTGGAGTAAATTGAATTGTTGACATATTTTTTAATTCCAACAAAAATTGTTTCGTCATAAAAAATTCAGAATGGTAATTTAATGAATTGATGTATCGATAAAATTATTCAGGTAATTTGACAGTGATGGATACAGGGAGTTAAGAGAATGAAATAAATAATAATTTTATTCATTATTATACTGCTACGAACAGAAGAGTTGCTTTGCCAGTTTTCAGCATACGTAGGTACAAAAACCTTACAGCAAGTGTTTCAGCAAGTTATTTATTAATTAAGGAGCAAACCACCTACTTTAACTCTAGACATAAATGTGTACTATCAAGTCGCTTACGAAAGTCTATGGAATTATTTTGTTAACCCACAGTTCTTGTCTGAAAGCGTAAGATTTGCTTCCGCGACTCCCCAAGTTGCGTTGGGTCCGAAGGAAAAATAGGCGGGAGGCATTGAGATGTGGTAGAGAAGCGCAGGGGGGGCGGCGACACGGGGCGCGGCGTCGGACAGTAGTCCTGGCAATCGGCTGCCACTCAATTGCCCGTCGCGCCGCCGTCGCTACGCAATCAGGGCGGCCGACGCTACGCGCGACCTCGTCACTGCCTGACGCCGCGTCCGCCCACGCCAGCGGGTGGGGAGAACGTCGATTGGTCTCCTGCCACGACCCGACACTCCAACCCTTCATCACTCGCGGATCGACGTTCCCTACACGATTAAAAAGTTCTTCTGCAGACCCTCGTGGATATTTAAGAAACGATTAAGCAATAGGAGTCTACATGAAGTAAACATTTCCCAAAGTGGCTTTAATTACGAAGTTACGTGTTATCAAAAAGTTTAAAGAATTCACACAAATATATTTCAGTAATATGTATTTGAAATGTTTTAGATGTTCGAATGTGAAATATGTTTTAGAAAATGCCCGTGTACTTTTAGAGAAAATATACATTTGTAAAGTTTCGAAAACAATTGTAGAACTTTTCTTAACTCTGAACGCTTATTTATAGCAATTTTCTCTTTTTTTCTTTCATACAATCATTGATATTTTAACATTCTGTAATGTCTTTAATACAATGTTAGGGTAATAAAAAACCGGACAAAAAGCTTATAACTAGAGGAGTAGGCCCCCTGCAGGTCATGACGCATCCCGTGCCACATCGTGATAGGCTGCATGCGAGCGCCTCCCTCCCATCTCCCTCCGCCCGGCCTCGATCTATCGCCTCCCGCGATCGCAGCCCTCCGCTGATTGCTCGCCCCGTCCCATCCACCGTCGCCCGCGCTGCCACCGCCGCAGCGTCAGCGCCTCATTATTGATTAATCAGAGGCGACGCCTGGCCGGCGGCCGGCATTCAGACTTCGCCCGCGCCGCCGCGCCACCGCTTTCAGCGCCGCGGACGCTTTTCATCGTGCGAGCGCCCCCCCCCGCTCTTCCGCCGCGCGAGCGCGCGCCGCCCCCCGGCCCCCGCCGCCGCAGGGGCCGCCTCGCTGCTCCCGGGCGCGCGCCGCGCCGCGTTCCGGCGCTGGGGCACACGCAAAGACCTTGCGGCACGCCCTCTTTCCCAATAGGGCGCAGCAGCATTTCGCGGAACACAGCGTCGTTTTCTGGTGGGAAGGACGCCATCAAATCTGCCGCGCCTGTTATAAACTACACTGTCGATAAACTTTTTTGTGATTTTCACATTTTATTTCCACTCCCTGGAAATTCAAAATTATCCCTCCTCAAAAATATTATTATTATTATTATTATTATTATTATTATGCCATCCTCCAAATTTGTCTTCTTTGATACTTCCGGGACAGCTTCAGTAAAAACCTGTTAATGTTGTAAAGACAAATAATGCTTGTGCAGGTGTTAAGGGATGGAGTTGGAAGGAGACATAGAGAAATGCCAAGGCGAAGAGAGGAAAAGGAAACAGGACAGGAATTCGACGGAATGCAAGAGAATAAGTTAAAATGGAGTATATAAGAAAAAAGATGAAAAAACATACTTTTCCTGGGGTGATATATGTTGAGAAAGAAAAAAATAAAAGAGATTCTGTCCTATTTCAACATTTATCTGACATTCTACGCCGTCTGTTTTTCTCTTTCAATGATTACCATCGTACAGACCAACCACAACCCACGCCCTGTCACCAATATTCTCTCTCCCTCTCTCTCTCTCTTTCTCTCTCTCTCTCGCTCGCTCGCTCCACGTCTCCGTGAGACGTGACGGCGTTGGGGGACACAGTGCTTGCCTCCCCACTCCCCCAGATCGGAGATATGGCGCACCTCACTGCTCCGCTGCGGAGATTAACGCCGCTTTGCAGCGCGGAATTAAAGCTTATCGAGTCGGCAATCTGCGCCAAAGGTGGCTGCTCCACCGGCATTGAAGCAGAGACGGGATCCCCGTCCCCTTCCCCTCCCCGCAACGCGCCGGCGGGCGACAGCCGTTAAATTGTTGGAAGCTCAGAAACACAGGAGCCGTGAGCGTCCTTTGCGACCGGCTTAACCACTCTAAATTATTGAATTTCGAGTTACAGACACCTTCCATGAATACCTTGCAAATGAATTCAGATTGAAAATCGGTCGAGCACATTTATGAGTACATATAGCAAAAATGTTACAATAAAAAAAACGTCTTCAACCGATAAGAATTAGTTCGACAAATTTATTGAGACACGTTTCTTTTTGTTTGCAATAAAAACAACAGAACACATTTACACCAACGAGCTTCTTATTCTATCAAAATCTCGTAATTCAACGAGAAAAGAAAATGTTTTGTGGAAGGAAACATACAATGCGTGTGCAATTTAGTGTGATGTGATTGCCCGTATAATCTAAATCACAGACACACGGGTAATAACCAACATTTTCACTCGGCGTGGCAGAAAAAGCAGCGTGGACGTTGCCGGTATTTGCAGCCGTGTGCGACGCGCAGTCGGACTCGTCGCTGCAGTGGGCGGGCCGGCGCGCCGGATCGATCAAAGCGCCAGCCGAGCTGTGGGCAGTAGCGCCAACAAACCACCTCTCTGTGCTCCTCGCACCTGCCCGCCTTCCGCACCGATGCGTCCTATTTGCGCACCTCGGGCACTCGTCTGGGCTTGAATAACTACCTGCTCGCTGTAAGTCAACACAGGACGCTAATTCCACAATACCGTTTTAAATGGAGTAGCAAATAAAACTCAACATCCGAATTAGAAATACGGTCAATTCGGGAGGGAAAACATTAAATTATCATAAACTTGCATACAACACAAGATTAATTTTCGAAACGATAAAATTTGTTTTTAACGACTCTTAATAAAGACATGATGCAGCATGCCGTAACCTCCTATTTGTATATCTCGGAACGAGGAATTTCATAACTAGACAAGATTGTGATTTAATTTTCAAAGTCATTTATTTGAAGAAGAAGAAAAATGGAGGTCACATTTCCAATTTTGATTAAATACTCATGACCTTTTGAAGAAACAATTAAAGATAATACGTCATATATATATATATATATACACACACACACATCTGTAGCGGTATACTATGTAGACGAGACACGTATGGCAAAGATTAAAGATATCTTCATTAGTCAAGACATGACACGGAAAGTATTGAAATCTTAGGTCGATAAAAAACATCAACATTTCTATTTTTCATTCCCGTTGTTTCACATTTTCCGTCTAAAACCGACAGAATCCGCCTCGGCGAAGAGAGCATCACCCACGTTTTAACACTGGTGGCGGCTCTCGCCCTCCTCCACTTCACCACTCCAGCGCTCCAGGGTCGAAAAACGCGACGTCACCAACTCAACTTCCCTCCCCTCCCCTCCCTTCCTCACCTTCCCGCGGCGCCGCGCCCCGCTTCGCGTGGCCATTAAGAAGTCGTCACTTCCGACGGAAAACGCGATCCGCCGCGGACGCGACGCCGCCGGAAACAGTCCCAAGAGCGGGGCGGGGCGGGGAGGGAGGCCGCGTAAATACAGCGGTGTCTCCGTAAAAGGCTCCGTGTCAGCGGCGGCGAAAGGACGGTCACGGAGCGCAGCGGCGCAGTCGCAAGAAAGGCCGCGGGGCGGAGTGATTGTCCTTTGCTGCGAGCGCTGCGCCCCGCTCCACCCCGCCCTGCGCAGTCCTCCGCGCTTCCCTCGGCCCTCTTCGTTCCGCCCTGCCCTCCCCGCCCCGCATCTCCCCGCTCCGCTCCAACCCGCTCCGCCTCGCCGTGCTCCGTCCTCCCCGCTCCGCTCCAACACACCTCGCTTTGCCCCGCCGTCCCCACTCCCGTCCATCCTACCGCTCCGCTCCCTCCGTCCCCGCACCGCCCTTCCCGCTCCGCTCGGCTCTCTCTGCTTCCGCCACCCTCCCGCTCCGCTCCAATCTGCTGCGACCCGTCCCCAGCCCGCACCACCTTCCTCACTCCACCCCGATCCGCTCCTCTCCGTTCCGCCCCGCCCCGCCCACCAGAACTGTTTATGAGCCAGCAACAACGTCGGGCGATCGGGACGCGGAGAACACCCCAGGCAGCAGCCGTTGTTTTGGGTTCTATTCAGGAACTACGAACACAATTTTTACGAAATGAACACCAGTAACAATAGCAATAATTCCAAGCTACGATAAGCTGAGTAGACAAGCGAAATGCTGTGTATGCCTTGGTCCCAAGAGTAGTATTGAACATTCCTTTTTTTCGCGATTGTCACTCAAAGTTCATTAAATCTGTTTTGCCTATTGCGTAATTCATATGTACAGCTCGTATACATGCATAGTTGTAATCTAGCAAGGGACTTCGGAATACCTTTCTCACACATCAAATGCCATGCGGAATATCCGCTCTCAAATATGACATGTGTACTTAGGAGAAATGCATTTGGGACGTAACGGTCTCGAATGCACGGTGGCGTACAGTCGAAATTTGCCCCAAATAGAAAATCGCTAACACATACATTCGGTTAACTTCGTGATATTGCATCTCACAACAGATAACAGATTATCACAGCATGTTACATCACATTTTCTACTCCTCTCTTCCGTAACGACGCATAGTTGTTTTCAAATACTAAGCTGCTCGAAAGCGTATATTTTATAACAAAATTTTCAGAAATCATTTTAATATAATTCTATGAATGGAATGGGCAGTAATTCGATACATTGTTTATCTCATTTCTAAAATATTATTACTACAGATCTCGTGGTTTTTGGTTGCCTATGAATTCGTTCTATTTCCATTGTAAAATACATATGAACCGACGCGATGGCCTCCTCGATTAATTGAAAAGTCGTAATACCCACATTTTCAACATAGGGCAACATCGAGCATTATTATCAACTTACTTCTACCGAAAAAGTCGCATCAAAACAACTTATCCACTTCAAATTGATACCCCACCTAAATCAGCCGCATCCCAGGCCAACGATTAATGAATTTCCTGCTACGTTTCACTTCACATAAATCTCAGAAAGTAAACTTGTTCTCACTCAACACGTCCTTCCAGGTTCCACTCGAGGCCTGATATTAACACTCATCGTGGATCTCATCCTGAAGCAGTTCGGAAACGCCGAGCGTTTGGGCGTCGTTGCCCTCTTCCACCTTCGATGAGGACCACCACCGCGTGGCCCTCATCGCGACCAACCCCGCCTCTGAAACAACGCACGTTGGGCCTAAAGGAGGGCAAAAGAGAAAGAGAAAAATAAAGGAAAAAATAATCGAAATAAGGCTACTCTCATTGCCTAAATGAAAATCTAAGTTTTAAATTCAGTTTGTTATGGGCCCTGGATTACTTCATCTTATTAATGTTTGCCGTGTTAGTAACTTTTATTCTGCATATCACACTCACTCTATCAACAGACTTTTTGGGTTTTCCATAAAAATCCTTTGATTAGTTCAAACACGATGACAGTGTGGAAATAACTAACTTCGTAATGAAAACTGCAATTCCCATTTTGTCTAGAAGGACAAGATAGAGTAAAACCATGTAACATGCTGCTCGAAACATCAAAGCGAACTCTTTAAGAATGAATTATGCCCGCACGAATGCAACATAAAAACTGAATTCATGGTATCATTATCTATGCCGTTCAAACGTTTTAAATAGAAAATAAATGTACTGCGAATGAACAGTAAAATCATGAATTGTTGGAGCACATTTACTAGCACCTTGTAGAATTTGACTCCATGAATGAAAAAAATCTTAATAACAATACTCACAAAAGAACTATCAACACGACAGCGAATTCTGTTTGCAACTAGAGAAATCTGCGAACCTTGCAACAAATGGCATTTTAATATTTCTGAACATAAAAAATGATTACTGCAAAGAAAGACTATTCTGAAAAAAATATGGAAAGGGGAGATTTAGTGCTGTTATATTTTTATTTACATGTCTTGAACATTTAGATTTGATAGAGTTTATGATAGAATGAAAGATGGCTAAGCCATCGAAAGCTGCTCATGTAATAAATAATATTGTTGGCAACGACGACGCATATAATTATTTTCATTAGAAATGCCCATGATAACGCACCACAACACCTATATTTATGACAGAAGCCCCTGCGTGAGCCGCGTGGCCCATCGCACCCACTGTCCGAGGATCCGGGCGCGGCCTCCTCCGCCCGGCGCGGGAGGCGCGCAGCGGCAGCGGTATATTACGAGCCCTCAAAACTTCTGCCGCGCACCAACGCCGCCAGGCCGCGCCGCGCCGCGCCACAAATAATTATGTGAACTCGCTTCCGAGCAGCCGCGAGCGCCCGCGCGCCACCCGGCCTCTCCGCCAGCGCCGACAAGCCGCACAGTGGGCGCGGTCGCGCTGGTAGCGTTCACGCGACTGAAACCGAAAACAAAAAAAAATTCACAAGCATCCCAAGTGGTGTTGGAGCGGGTCCGTGTGAGATCGGAAGGGAGGTCGGAGCGGGTTTGAAAGGGGTCGGAGAGTGGAGGGGTCGTTGCGGGTCGGAGCGGGGTCGGAGCGGGGTCGGAGCGGGGTCGGAGCGGGGTCGGAATGGGTTCGAAGAAGGTCAGAGCGGGGTCGATGGGGGTTTGAAGACGGGTCAGATCAGGGGAAATACTATGAATGTACTCAATTAGAAAGACTCTCGACAATTTGTTCTTTCTCCGAAACTTTGAGCGATCGGTGTAAAAATTAGTTTTGAAATTACAAACGCGTTGTATTACAGGCCTACTATTTTGTTTATTGCAGTGAGATTTTTGGTATATAGGCTATCGTATGGTTGTAATAAATTCAAGAATGGAAAAAAAATATTTCGAGTTAGTTACAAATAAATTAAAAGCAATTTTTGGTAAACTACCAAAATAATAACTTCACTATTTTTGTGTTAATATAAAAAAATCTCTTCCTCAAAATCTGGAAACATTAATCTAACTCAAATATTCAGGTATACTGATGCGTTTATGTGTTATAACACACCCGCATTTGCAGCGACTGAATAAGTACTTTCATTCTCCAATTTTTGCAATGTTTCGTGTAATATTACGTCAGTTCGCACAAAATGGCCGTCCAGATCCGCACTTCCGCCCACCGTGTGAAACCGCCCCCGCGACAGCGCCGCTTCCGCCGCCGCCAGTAAATAGCGCGAAGCGACGGCTGAATTTTCCGGATTCCCCCTTCCGCCGCCCTCCCGGAGCCGCCTTCCCCGCCGCCTCTAACTCGTCCCCGCGCCCGGAAAGCGCTGAGCGGCCGCCGCTTCCGACCGCGGCGGGGAGAAGGCAGGAGCGGGGAAGCGCGGCGAGCTATGAACTATCTGCGCGCCAGTTCATTATAGCCGAACCCGCAAAAAAAAAAGCTTTCTTTCCACTTCCAGGCCGATATAACTTCGCCGCCGCTGCCGCGCGACTCGCCACGCTCTCCGCCCCGCCCCGGTCGCTCCCCGTCTCGCGGCGCCGCGGTCAGACACCGCGCTTCGCCGCGCTTCGAGCTAACAGAAGACTGGAAGCAGGGCGGAGACGCGGCGATCGACGACATATTGGCGGGAAAACGCCTCGGCGACAGAAATAACCGGTCAGCACTTCTCCCCCAAAAGCATCGCAGGGTGTGCGTCTGTTACGCAACCAAAATAACCCGATGCACACGAGCAGGAGTCGAGAAATAAATATATTACGTCGAACTTTCGTCTTGTAGTGGTTAGCAAACATGGACTTGTGTCCCTGATAGTGATCTTATGTTGGGAATTGGTCAGCAGATTTTCGGCCGTGCCATGATATTCATTAAATATTCTTTCGGAAGCGATATAAATCCCCGGCCCATATCGTACAATTATTAGTTTAAGGGCTACCACGTTGGTTGAAAGGCAAAAGAGTTATGAATTTTCTCGCTTTACTTACTATGAATCACCGCAGCATGGCACTGTGAACGATGAGGCTAGCAACCAGTTACACGCGACAATAGTGTTAAGATGGTTGAGAAAGAGCTTCTGTTTCGCTCGGTTATGGCTCTAGATTCACCGAAAAATAAGACTGACAAGTAGGAGCGGTAAATATAAAATTTGAGAATGTTTGCAAATAAAGGGGCAACTATGTTTATTATTATCGTTCTCTCGTAGACATTTTTTGAAAGTTGCAATTATGATAATCCATTAGCTTTCCCCTCTATTTTCACAATTAAGTAGAAAACTATGTCAAAAATAGTTCTTTTTTCAAAATTATGAAGTCACAATACAAAAGAAATTCGTATATATTTAAGTGATCGTCATATATTTAAGTGATCGAGAGTATTATAAAACTTCTCTTTCATTCTCATAATTCAATTTCTGAAAACGAAATGCATTGACATCATGGAACACAGTATTCGGGATGAGAAGTTTAAATTCAAAAATTATTAATCTAGTTCACACAAAAATGTGTAATATGCTATTCATGTTTTATTTTAGGAATGACTAATACACCGGAAAAACTTTCAACAAAAAATAATAAAATGCAGTGGTTTCCAGCGAATTTGAACTCGGCAGAACACACATAAATTCGAATCCTCCCGAATGAGAGCGCTAGCGACGGCAGTGCGCTCAGCGCGGAAAGTGATAATGAACACGTGCGCCCACATGCAACAGAGTTCATATAAACGACGACTAGCGAGAAGGGAGGCGGGTTATTGCACGTACTTCTCCGCAATGAACAACACACTGTACGTACCTCACGGTGCTTTCGGTCGGGTCCATCGTTAGTGTGTTTCCGGTACGTATAATGCAGCATAGCACAACCACCACAAAATTCAAAATTGGAAAGGAGGATGTTCGAACATGTGGCATCCATGATAAGTTCGGAACAGTTAGCAGGAGCGCAAATAACAGTAGACGCAAGCACTTCATGAAACACGTGTTGGTGGCAGATGTTCAGACATATGAGGATCGATCACATTATGACAAAATTGACTCATCATAAGTCTCCATTCATTATCGCAGAGCCACGTTAATATTTAAGTTATGTATCGACGCCAGTGCATACGAAATTATTACTAAAATGGGATTAAAACGATCCGTTTGAATTTTATTCTGAACTATTAATCCCCAACTTTAAAGAATGTTAATAACAATAATTAATTAAATACTCATATGGTTTCTATTCCACCAATTGCATTGTTGATTAGAATTCTAGAAATCAAGAAAAATTGAATTTATTGATGAGACAAAATGTTTAGTGCCGTAGACGATAATAATATAAATGAAGAACGATGTTATTTTGTAGATTTTTTCATTTATTGTAATGGAACAGAACTGTTCGAGCAGAGCATCGATGACTTTCCGAAGTAGCTGGAATATTTTTTTCCTATTAGCACGAGGTTTTTTCCTAGCGAAAGTCATTTTCGATAGTTTACAAATTAACAAGGAGATATAGAACTACTGATGTCAGATATGATGAGAAAAGGCAACAGGAACTCAGATCATCAGTCTGTTTAAGAAAAAATCATTGGGTATAATTCAGTTTCGAAAAGCATTGAGATTAATTGAAACCAATTTTACTTGCAATTTTTACACATCAAGGTAAACGAGGCAGAGTGATTGTATTTTATTAAATATACAATGGTGAACTCTACTCTGTAAAGTTTATGGAACTCATCTCTCTTCTTTGTTTGCGATAGCCTTTAGTTAGTGATTGAACATTTCGGTCAATAAGTTGATTTATGAAAACGATTTCAAAGAAATTATTCAATTACAGCCCAATATTAAGAAAACATACATTTATAGTTCTGCGTTTGTTTCAAAACGCACAAGAGAAGATAAATATTTTTCC
The DNA here is from genome assembly GCA_017312745.1 of Gryllus bimaculatus. Lineage (NCBI taxonomy): Eukaryota > Metazoa > Arthropoda > Insecta > Orthoptera > Gryllidae > Gryllus > Gryllus bimaculatus. Next base: position 14,446,229 of record BOPP01000012.1, read on the forward strand.
TATGTTAAAAAGCCTTTGCTATTTCTGGCACATGTAAATTCATATTTGCTTTCCACGAGTCCACGAATACGCGCTTTTTCGAACACACCCAAAACGCACCTCGGTGTCACTTCCCCAGACGACAAACAGAATCGAGTGGCGCCAGCGCTGGAAGCGAATCGTTAACGTATTACCCCATTTCATGGGGAAACCGCGTCCAACTAATTTTTTGAGCGAGCGAATATAGAATCGATAAACTATTTCCCTTTCCGACAATTCAAACTCGCACATGGTATGAAACGCATCGAACCGATGTACAGCGGCGAGCACTAAGTCTGCCAGATAAAAGAGGGGAAAATTGTTTACCGCGGGATGCAACTCGGCCGTATGAAATGAACTTGTCGGCCGCGACTCGTAAAATGAAATAAAAAAAAAGCGCCGACAACGCAAGTTTGTTTGAACTCGACGGCTGACAGCGGAGCGAGAGGTCGAGTCGCCACCGCCGCCGCCGCGCAGACACGCTTGCCGTTCGCTGCGCAGGAGGCCGTTGGCGAGGCGCACGCCGCCTATCAGACGGTGCTCGGAGTAAATACGCACACGGGAGTTGGCTGCATGGGACTCCCAGGCCGCCAGAGCACACCACGTGACGAGGGGCGGCGCAAAACGCGCGGGTGACGAGTAAATGATGGTGATCGACGTAAATAAAACCTCCTGGCCCTGTTGTAGATCGCTCAGCAGATCCACGAGGGCTCTCGTTGGTAATATCCAAGGCTTTGAATCTTTCATCAACTCCACTCTGACGAAACCCATAATTGGATATACCTGGGCGACCCGTAGTGTACCTGACAGACTGCTCGCTTTGAACAGCCGGGATCGGGATTCAGACCTCAACCTATCCAACTGGAATTTGTGGTGGGAAAATGGGTTAACGGCGGGTATCATTAGGGTTCCTTGTTTCCCCTAGTTTCATTCCACCGTTTTCTCTATATTCATGGCGATTATTTATATTATCATCGGCGGAGCCAGCAGGAGAAGCGACACGAAATCCTTCTCGGAGAGGCGTGGCGCAGGTGTGGGTGTGAAGGGATGTGAGGGAGTGTGAAGGCGTGTGAGGGGTGTGAAGGGGTGAGAGGGCGTGGTGCTCCGTGGCTGCCCCGTCATTTCGCCAGCGACACCAGGCCAGGCTGTGTCGCAGGAAAGTGTACCCCTGCGTAATTACGCGGCGGGAGCGAGGCGTGGCTAAAGGCGGAAACGGGGGGCGGGGGGAGGGGGGCAGGAATGTCTCGTCGTAAAAGAGCCCGCCTTGTCCGCAAACGCGCTCTGCGCCGAACCGTCACCCAAGGAAGACGGAGCGTCGAGGACGGAAAATGCCAGTGTTGGTGGTTCACGAGGGAGGTCATGCAAGGCGCAGCAAACAAGAAGCGATGAAGAAGGAATGGACAATAACTGGCATCAAATACACCAGCTAAATGCACCAAACGTTTTCTACCGAAACGTTATACACTACCACATTGAAATAGAAAGACGCTGTTTTGGGAAATGAAATATAGAGATCGTGCTCAATGAATTAGAATTTCTTGCTCAGTACAGATGTGAGTCAGGCAATTTTAAAAGAAATCTTTGTACGGAGAAGAACGGCAATGGAGGTAGTAATGCGTTCTAATGGGAGACGCAAATAAATGATGCCCAAGGTGAGATGAATATATGTGTACACAATACCCCCATCTCACGGGGCAACGATCGGAAAACGGCAGGAGCAGCAGATCCAAAGGGAGGCAAAGGGGTTCAGACAGGGAGCGAGCGCGCGGAGAAGGATATTGCTCGCGAGTGTGGCGCACAGAGGGCAGAAGATGGGGCGAGGAGGCGGTCCGTCGGCGGACGGGATGAGCCGGTTGCGGGCGGCGAAATGTTGGCTGGCGGCGGAGGCGGTAGCGCGGGGCGTGGCGGGACGGGGCGGAGGTTGAGAGCCGGTCTGTTATTGGCAGGCGCGCTCCTCCCCCCGCCAATGCGTTTCCACGGAGCCCCGGCCGGATACTTTCCTGTTACGCGCCGCCATCTGCGAGGTATTACGGCTTCTATAACACCGGCGAGGGCGGCCGCGATGGGGTGGCGTAATGAAAAAGCGACGTCGCCTCCACCGCCACCGCCGCCGCGTTATGACTTTATGTCACAGTGGACGAAATGCGGGGCGCGCACGCGATAATCAGGACAAGTTGCAAATACTCCCAGGTCCCATTTCCGAAGTAAGCTTTCGCAATTTATAAATACCGTTCTCTTTTCCCTGAAATATGACAGAGGAGATTCTCCTGCTCTTTCATGATTCCATGAACTTCGCTTTTTCACGTTTTGGAGAGGTAAATGACACTTCTACGAATGCAATGATAATTTATGATTGGAACATCCAATTATCCATCCATCCATTCATCCATATATCTAGAATTCATTTTGTATTATCGAATGGGACTATCAACGATCAATAAAATATGAAAATTAGGATACTATAAATTACTTGACTAACTATTCTTAAAACAAAAATGGACCAGCAGTTACAAAATCATGAAGTAGTAATAATAAAGGATACGTTTTAAGAAAATTTGACATTTAACAGAAAAAAATATTATAAGAAAATTATTACGACACCGGACAACATTACTGAAAAGTTTGCTCCTGAAATATTAAAAAATGCATTTCCATAAAATATCTGTTGATCCGAAATCGAAAAATATCGTTGAACGGTAATTACGCAGCAGATAAACGTGTTAAGTAAAATACACATTATAATTCAAATCAAGTTAACGCATCATGGATAATATTATTAAATACGACTGTTGTTATTTCAATTCATTGTTGTTTGAGTTCTTTAATTAATTCGGTCTCATGTGAAACTCAAACAATCATAACTTAGGGTACACATCCATAAATACGTGAAAATTAAAAATATTTCCTACATTATTAAGTGAGTAAACCTTTCAATAAATTATTTTCGTGAAACGTAAAAAAAATCTTCATGTATTGACGAATGTGTACTACAAGTTATAAATGACAATTTAAAAATAACAAGGGACCGAATGCGTAAATACTAAATATAAACGCATCGTGGACCTCGTGCTCTGCCTGGGACGAATCCGAAACCGGCGACGCGTTGAATGGGTCCAGATTTACCCAACTCGATCCCTCCTTCAGAGAGCCATTTCGAGCGAAGCCAGCGAAGGCGGCGCGAACTCCCTCAAGGCGATCCGCGCTCGCTGTTGGTTCACCCTCCACTGCAAGTGGAAGAAGGGCAGCGGGCGGGCAGCAGCAGCAGCAGCAGGCCCTTTGAAAGGGCCCAAGACGTCTCTTCGATCGCCTGCGACGGATGCGGCCGGCGCACCTGCGTCTGCGGAGAACGAGGAGCGGGGGCGGGGGCGGGGGCGGAGCAAGGGCTGCTAATTACGCTCCGAAGGCCCCGCGCCCTTTGACCGGTGGTGCGGGCGCCCCTTCGCCCCCGCCCCCCCGTGCATGCAGCGCGGTGCGTTGGCGCGGACCGCTGGCTCGAGGGGGGAGGGCGGATCAGCGGCTCCTTGGCACCTGCGCCTTCGCACCGAGGCGGTGCGCGCGGCCCCACTAATTTGGGGCCCTCCGCTCTCCCTTGCACGGCTCGCGACCGTCCAACGGGGTGGCAGCTACGAGCTGCTAATCTCGTAGGAAGAACGAGGACACACAGACCCATTTCAACAAACTGTGATCTGAATACTTTATTTAACACTAATAACCATTCATTAACTTTATAAACGTAATTAGGGAAGAGAGTTTAAGGACTTTAAATAACGTTGTACAAAATAATGCTAAACTGAAAACCTCAACATCAATGTAATTGACTGATTGTGATAATTTGACCAATATCACCAATCAGCCAATTTTTGAAGTTATTCGTTGTAATTTTTACTTCAAAATGCTTGCAGAGAGACATTATATTTCTAATGAACTTGAAAGGGAATTCGATTACAGACATACAGAAGTATCACGAAGAAAAACGACCTTGAGGGCGAGACATGGCTGTCGATGGACATGGGAAGGTCTCCGGACGTAACACCTTGCCAGTATGCAACACACAACTGATGCCACTCATTTTGCGTCCTGTGCCTGTGACGCAATCGTGGACGAATGGAATCAACTGTCACCGATACGCAACGCGTGGTGACATCACAGTGAACGACAGAAGACATCGCTCGGATGTAATCAATCGTTACAAATCGCACAATTGCCCATCAAAAGTTAAGCGCACGCGAAGTGGACTGTTTATTTTAACGTAGTTCATCTCTAGCAATATATGTGGGATGCTGTGATACTTCGAAGTAATGTACCAGTGGATTGATTGATTGTTAGTGATTTCGGGCGCGTCAACTGTCAAGGTTATTAGCCCCCAGTGCATGCTTTTTTTCGGGAGGTGGCGATGGCTCTAGTCAGGTAACTCCCACCAACGGAGCACCGCCCTAGTCGGAAAAATCTCTTAGCTCCCGACCGGTCTCCCGGCATTTAGGGGTGAGGATAGGACAACGAATGGGAAGGGAAGATCGCGCACAGTCTGTGGCTCGTTTATTAGGGCATTGCTCCGGCATTCGACTGAGGGAAACCACGTAAACTACCGATCGGAGCAACCGGCCGCTAGAATTCTCCTCCAGTCAGCGGCAGAAATCCACCTAGCTATCCTGCTGGTGTCGAAAATCCTACCACCGTCGGGACTCAAGTCCCAGGACCACCCAGTCAGAGGCATTGCAGTGACATCAGATGAGCCATTTCCAGCAATACAAGAGGGTGCTCCGAAGCAAACGCGCCGGGGGAGGGCGGCTCGGCGCGCGGCCGCGACGCGTGTCGCGCACCGTCGCGCACCGCTGCGCGCGGGAGGCGG
>BOPP01000012.1:14462683-14473193 GCA_017312745.1 Gryllus bimaculatus
ACGGGGGGGCGTGCGGAAGGGCGGGGCGGAGGGAGCGGGACGCGGGGCGGGACGGGGCGGGACGGGGGCGGGACGGGGGCGGACGGGGGCGGACGGGGGTGGGGACGGGGGGCGGCACGCGTGGGCGTGCACGGGGGGGGGGCGCGCGGGACGCACGGTGGGGGCGGCGGGCGACGAAGCGGTCAAATATTTAGAATCGGGCGATTTGTTGCCCCGCCGAATGAAACCGAAAGTCAAAGCCATCCCATCCCAGTTAGCGTCCGCCAGGACTATCCGCCGCTGTTGGCTGCTTTCCCCCCCACCACTACCGTCCGTTCTGGGCGGGATAGGGGCGGCCGGCAACTGTTTGCCGTCGTACATTGTTAAAACATTGGTGAGAAAGAGTTTATACGACGATCTTTACCCGCCTAGGCTGAAAACCGCGTTTCGAAATTTTACGGTAAATGGTTTTCTTTGAAATATTTTTATTGCAATAATTATTTAAGAGAAAAAACTGGACTTCAAAAATGAATTAGCTCCGGCGCATTCAAATGAAGTTCTTTAGTGTATTTAAACTATCTCCTTCCTTAATCTGGTACTATAGTTTTTCTCCCGCACAGTAGTTGCTATAATGGCTTCCATCATTTTGAAGATTGTGTTTGGGCTGCCAGTATACATTAGGCCCAAATATAGCTCTATCACTATTTTTTTGATTTGTTCCTTTTCAGCTGATCTGTAATTAATATGGAGTAAACGCTGATTATGAATATTAGATTTATTTAAACCCAAGAGGACTGGGATACACTGCCTTGAGTGATATTCTGAGACCTATCCAGAAAAAATCCTCTTTATAGCCCCCCGTCATACATGAAGCCAAATATGGTCAGATTAAACGCAAGCTACTAATTACAGACGTTCCAGCTTAGCAACACGGCGAATGACGTCGCAGACAAATGCATGCACTACCTTTTACACGAAAGTTTCGGATGGGTCTGTGATCAAAGGGCGCCGTGGCCCGTGATTCCAAGAACAAAGCGCCACTTGCACTAATTAGTAATGCATGCAGTGTGCATTCCGCTAAACTGTGCGGGTATATCAGTACACTCCCGAGGATGCCGCCAAAGTCGAGGCGCGCGATTCTAAGTGATGGCAGTAATTACAAATATGCGCTGCACCAAACCGCTAATATCATGTGAATCAGAAATCACTGCGCTGCCCTTTGCCTGCTTTTAGAATTGTTAGGGGCATTCACACGTGTTTGGCAACCAAAATCCAAGTTTAACGCACATAATTCAGGGACTAAAATAAAGCGGAAATTTGTTTTGTATTTTGAAAGAAGGCATAACCTTTGACAATGGACGTAGAATGCATTCTTAAGTGAATGTTGGGCATTATCGGAACATTAATATAGCCTCGGTATAGAAAAATAAAGAATGCAACGTTATTGAACGGGGATGATTCAAAACGTATAGATACGAGACTTGGCTGAAGCAAAGTGTGCCCTGAATCATATACAATATTTCTTGGCTTTCTCTCTAAATGTTGAATTAGTTGCCAGAGTTCTCTGAAATGGGTTATTGCTCAAGAGCACCCATTCAAAATGTGCTACAAAACTCCAAAGACCAGATATAGCTAGAAATCCACCACTGTAAATTTAAGTTATTAATAATCTTTGTGAAACAGTCCACTTTGCACGTTACATGAGACATCACGCAGCGAACGTCCCGAATTGCCCGTTTGGTCGTCGCAGCCGCACCGCCGGACAGTCTTCCAGCAAAGCTCCCGGCGGGGACGGCGGCGGCGGCGGCGGTGGAGGAGAACGGACGACAGCTGCGAATCGACGCCGCTTGTCGCTCACAAACCCCTTCGCGATTTTTAATTAATTCGGAATAAAGGATAACACAATGGGAAATAGTCTCGTTGGTTTTCGGGCAATCCATCACGCGCCGGCTGCCGCAGCGAACTCCGGCCGACCCCGACCCAGGGGTGGGGTAGCGTGCATCTCAGCGGATACTGCGATCTCTTTTCACTTCAGGAGATCCAGCAAGTTAACAGAGCGACAGATGGCGACGGCGGCGCGACCTGCAAGGGCTGAATTCTGAGGCAGGAACTGACATATCGCTGCCACGAAAAATGGCTTATATGCAGGGCAGTTTAATTTTGCTGCGAAGTATTTGCCCAAAAACATTCCATGTGATAAATGGCCACACTTGTTTAACAATGGATAAGGTTACCATTCTACTTAAATTACCCTTTATTGACAAATTCGTGAACTTGTTTGAATCCGTATAATAAAAAAATAGGCACAAAACGAATATTTATTTGAAAGTGAGATGAATCAGTTGTGACACAAGAATAATGTAATATTTACATTGTTTCGGAGTGAGAACCTCCGAAAAATTCAGACTTAATTTACTGAATGAAAAAGGGAACAGTAATCACAGAACCGTGAGGATGAAGATAAATGAGAACATGTACGAGTTAATTACGAAATACAATTCCCGTATTATGTGACTGCGAGTTACTTATTGATTGATAAAAGCAATGCCTAATTAGAGAGTGGGATGTATAATTAGAAATATTTCTATGATAAATGAATGATTTATATACAATTAAAATGAATGCATTATTTTTAAATTCGTAACACAATGAAATGTTTGATAGAAAACACTGCATCCAAAGAAGTAGCAGCTGAAGTGTGCCTTCAGTAGTTCAACAGCTAATTAATTCAACAGCTCATCCTCTAACGAACGTCCGAGTTACAAGAGACACGAACGACATTCCGGTTTTGTTTCTCTCAATTTCCGGCGTGTGAAGCGGTCGACCAATGTCTCTTTCAGAATCTCGCAAACATTCCTGCAGCCAACAGCCCTTTCAGCGCAGTCACACATCCGATGTTATCTCTCAGAGCAGGGCTGATTGATGGACCGGTTGGAACGGCCACTGCAAGATCTCAGCGCAAGAAATGGAGAAATGCAGGCTTCAAAGCAATTTCCAGGACACTCACATATCGCAATGCAGCAACACGCTCCCGTCAATCAAATAACTACTTCCCATGGAACGTAATATTATTTAAGTTCTCAACAGGAAAAAGAACGAAAAATGTAAATTGTTATATACTGCGAATATCCTCAAAAAATTTAACAATAGTATTATCCTTTTTCAAAATGTCATTTAAGGTTCTGCAAAAAAATATGGAATGAAGCATCATTTTTTAAAATTTTTAGTGCGAAGAAAGGTAATGAAAGAAGGAAAAAACAGCATTCGCTCATCAAGCTCGCATTGCCTCTGTGGAAACATTGTTTAACAATTCAACAAGTAAGACGAAAATTCGCGAGGTTTCGAAACTTTTGAGAGTGGTGCGGTGGGATCTTAAAAGAAGTACAGGACTTTTAGATAATTCCGAAAATCATTTTGCCCATTGAAGGAAACCAGAGATGTAAATCAAGAAGACGCTAACCTACAACAGCCATATTTTTAACAGCCATATTTCACCCGAGCGGGGGTGTGCTGACCCAGGACCTCTCTGGGATCGCTTCGGAAAAGCGAGATATTCCGCGTCGTGCGCGCACCTGCGCCCATTCGCGCAGAAAACACAGCCAGGGGTCGGCCGGCCGGCCGGCGACGGCGCTCGCGCAGAAACCTGCCCCGCGTCTGCGTCTGCGTCTGCGCTGAATAACGACATCCGGCGGCGGTCCTCGAACCCAGCCCCAGGCTTCCGGCGGCCCAAGGAGGCCCGGCTCGCCCCGGCCGGCGCTCCGCAACATTAGGCATCTCCCCTGCCTCCGCGCCGCCCGTTTACTCCTTCGGTCCCAGTTCGGCGCTTCCGCTGTCGACCCCGCCCCCTTCTGCCTCGCTCCCCCGCCGCCGCCGCCGTGCCACGCCGCGTCCGCCCGGTCGCGCTGACAGAACCGGAAACGCGGTGCTTCCTGTAGTCTGAATCCGATTCATTATCATGCCCGGGCTCCCACGGACTCCCCCGCCCGGCCGGGAGATGTGGGAGTCGGAGAGCTCCTTGGGTCGCCCCAGATGGTATCGGCGGCGGTGGCGGCGGCGGGCGTGGCCGAAGGCCGGGCTCCGGCCCCGGAGTTCGCGGACTCCCTGCTCCGCCGCCCCCGCCGCCCGCGCGTCGCCGAGACGAAGGAAACCATTGGTCTTAGGCAGACTTTAGCGACGTCGTCCACGAGCGCGGCGAGCATGTCAGGTGCAGCCGGTGGGTCCGCGGCGGGCAGGGGTGGGCGCGCGCGGCGGTGAGGCGGGCCGGGTGGGACGCGGGCGGGCGCCGGTTCGCTGGAAAGAGGAGCAGCGGCGGCGCGGCGGCGCCCCAAGATCGGCTTTGTTCTCGGTGCCGCGCGGAGGAGCGCTGTGCCTGGAGACCGTTTTTCACCACGGGGTGGGTTTAGGGAGCGGGGAGGGGGGAGGCCGTGCGGGACCTGCTGGCGGGACAATGGCAGCGCCCTGCGACGGCGGCCGAGCCACCGCCCGCCCGCCCATTGGCTGCTCCTCCAGAAGGGCGAGGGCGCCGCTGGAGGAATTTTAGGCCTCGAGCAGCGGCTCCTCGAGGGCGGGGCGCGCCACGGGGGCACTTTCTGTGCCCGACACTTTGATGTGTCCTTTCGGAGGGTTGTTTCCCAAATCTCTTGTTAAAATGTTTCTGTAGTGGGTTGTCATCTAAACGTTTCATTACTAGTCTCAGATTTGACTATTAGCAGTAGTACAAATTATCATTCTTTACATCTAAAATAAATCGATTATATCTTCGTCAAATCATTTCTTTCTCTAGCTGAATATAATTCGCTTAATTTCGCATAGGGCAATTTGCGCTTTGATGTAGAGTGACGTTAACGCAAAATGTTTTTTCTGAAGGACGTAATAGGTCAAAAATTAAAGAAAATGTAAGACAAATTACCATAACGGATGTAGAATAAAGATATAGGCTTTATACGTATAAAAGAAAAATTACAAAAACAGATTATACTCGTCTACAAATCATGCTAAAGAACTAGCACATATGAAGTACCAGTATGGAATATGCATGCATTTGTACAAAATATACCTTAGATTTGGCATTTTTACGGCAACATGTTATGTTTTATTAGAATTCTAATGCAATGTGTATAACCAAATGCACAGTAACGAACCGTTAAACTATACGAAAAACACAACAACAAACAAAACGCATGCTTCTCAACACCAACATCAACAGAGCCAGAAACGTAAACACATCGAGGGAAAGGGAACAAAACCTATACAACTACTCCAAACAAAAAAAAACTGTCCAATCTAATCGGATTAACCTCGGCGTTTCGTCTGAAGGGAGTCGTTGTGGCAGCCCCCTCCCCCACCCCGCCTTCCCAGGGCCTCCTAAATGAATCCCAAACCCGAAGGCGGACCGCCACGCCGTGTTGCGGGCTCTGGTGGCTCCGCACCGTTCCCCGCCGCGCCGCTCATCTCGCGTCCGGCGCCCGCACTCGCAGGAAAAAAAAGAGGAAAGGCCGGCGCATTGTCCGCGCAGCAACAAAGCATTGGCAGGCGCACGGGCACACGCCTGTCCGGTGGGGGGGGGGAATAATTCCGGGTCGCGGGTGGCGAAGCCGCCGCCGCCGCGAATCATCGCCCAGGTTCGCACGCCGACTTGCGCCATTGAAAATGACACCATTCCACACATTCGTTCTAACGAAATGTAAATTATGCATCAAAAGGGAATCGAACCGAAAGCGCTGCTGGCGGGTTTATGCATGCTCTTAGCGTAATGCGCATTGTCCGCGCGGCGCGCGAGAGGAGCAAACAAATGAAACAAAGCGCAGTTGAAAAATGGAGAGACTGGAAATGAAATGAAAAAAAAAAATTGGTTGGCGCGTAGGCACAGAAGTCTCTTTATAGGTAATGATATGGACAATGAGAGAAGTAGGGTATTGTATTCTCTTTTGTTAGAGGAGTTGTTCCTTTGAAAAGTTTACGTTCATTTAATCAGAAAAGAAGTACAACACAAACGCAAATAAACACTTGCAAATTTTCTACAATTAGTATTTCCGTAATAATATTATATATAGGTGAGCTATTTCAAACTATTTTACGTGAAAAATGATTATTGATTGTAAAAAAATAAGAATGGTAAATCACATTTATTGTTTTACACAATATTTTTTCTTTATTTTCGCAATTCATGCAAAGAATCGCAATACTCAAAGAAGATTTCAGAGGATTTTCGAAGTATAATAAAATTTGGACAAATGGTAAAAAAAAGTATTTAGTGCCACGAAGACACGTCAAATAAAACAATTATGGAAGGTAAACTAATAGCAGCTGAAAACTGTTGTCAAAGCGTGGAAGGAGACTGAAGTGTAGTCCCAAAATGTACATACGTTTGAGATGTTTGAAGCGAAGAAAAGAAAACACATCTAGCGTTATAATGTTTCAGAATATGTCTCATTCAAAAATTGAATAAATAGGTTAACAAACCGGAGCTTCGGTTTTACTGGATTATCAAGGTGTTGAACTTCATTTTCATGTACCTTTCTTCCATTCGTATCTTGACTCTGAACGTCACGTAAACTGGCCGCATAAGAACGTAAGCTGCTGACAGTCGGTCAGGGCCGAGGGCAAAGCATTCGAAAGGGCTGCGAGAAGGGCCATCGCCAGAAGGACTCGCGAGTGCGCGGGCGGGAACGAGGAGCAGACGCGGGGCATATTCCAGACTAGCGGCGTAGTGGGGGCGTGTCGGCGGCGTCGTGGTGACGCGGGGACGGTCGTGAGGGGGCGTGGTGACGCCGCGAGGGTAGCGCGGGGGCGGCGCGATGGTGGAGTGAGGGGCGGCGCGGGGGCTGAGCGGGGCCGGCGCGGGAGGTGCGGGGCGGTTTGCGGGCGGCGCGGGGCGGCGCGGGGAGCGCGTCGGGGGCGGCTCGGGGGCGGCGCGGGGGTAGCCGGGGCGGCGCGGCGCGGGGCGCGGGGGCGGGCGGGCGGCGCGGGGGCCGGCGCGGGGGCGGCCGGGGCGGCGCGGGGGCGCGCGGGGCGGCGCGGGGGCGGCACGGGGGCAGCGCGGGGGAGCAGGAGGGGGTGTGGGTTGCGCCTGCCTGTAGCGGGCGCCAGTCGCTGCAGACGGAACAGTCGTTGGCTCCGCAAAAGACCTTGCGAAATACGGCGTCGTGGCGGCGCGGACGCCGTTAGCGCGCGCCCAACGACGTCGTCGCGACGCGGCGCGCGCCCGCGCGTGTAACGTCTCGGCGCGGCGCGGCGCTTCGAAAACGCGCCTGGAGAAAGACGAGCGGCGCTGTAGGGGACGCGCAGGGGGCGGGGTGCAAAGTAAATAGTCGTTTGTGTCAATGGGTGGGTGCCATCACTGTGGCGTGGCGGTTGTGGAAGTGAGGGGCGGAGTTAGAAATGGAGCGATAGCGAGTGACGACAGGGCACGGCGGAAGAGGGAGGAGGGGGGGGGACGAGAAAGCGAAACTAGGAGGCGGGGCTAGGAGGCAGCATGAAGAGACGGAGTGTGGAAGTGGCAGCGAGGAAAAGAGAGACAGAGGTCAGGGCGGGTAATGGGAGGGGCGAGAATTCGACTGGTGTGTGCTGGACAGCAGCGAAAACAGCGGTCGGAGATGAGAGCAGCTGAAGTGGGCGGGGCAGCAGCGGCCGGCGCGCACTGCTGAGGTTCCTGCAGAAACGAGGTGGGGAAGACTCCGCTGCCTGTGACGGCGATGGCCAACCCATTTATTCGGACGGAGCGTCGTTCTCAAGCCGTGAATGCGCCAGAGATTTCGAGATAGTTTTCGTGGTAGAGACTTTCGCGTGAACATTGAGACATAGCATACCTGATACTAAATGTAATTAAAAAAAAAAGAATATATTATCCGTGAGTTACGGTAGTAATATAAATTTATTTTAAAATATATTTTTAACACCAGAGTAATTCTTTTTTGAACATTGTAGTGTATTTGTACACATTCCAAAAGTGATTAAAGGAATTAAAAATGTTGAAAAGAAATTGGAAAGAAATTAAGAGTCGTAGAGGCACGTGTTCACATGAGGTTTGAGATATTAACTTCATACAACGAAATGTTTTTTTCTTCATAATACACTGGGAATTAATATTACAACTATTAACATAAGTAGATATCATCACTTCGTACTCCAGTGTTACAGACTCTTCCCATAGGAATCGAGGAAGCAAACAGAAGAGGAGTCAACAAACAGTCTATTTCCTGGCCGGCCATTGAACTGGGCGAAACTGCTACCTGCGCTAAATGACCCCCGTCGAGCCGCTCGTTTAAAACCCGCCGCGGCGGAAGTCGCGTCCGTTTCTTTCTCCAGCGCCGTCTGCGCCGCCTCCTCGCCGACCGTCAAACAAATCATTTCGTCAACAAAGACAAGGGAACCGCTTCTTTCGACAGGAGACGTTCGCGTCGCGAAGTCGGTCATTATTCCAACTGTTCGGAGTAACGTAAACGTAACAGTACCCGTTCCTCGAAGTTACGCTGGAAGATCGGTGGCCCGTTATTCCGTCGCAGGGTTTCTCACCGGACAGGTTTGAGTGCCTCGGCGAGCACTACTTAAGCGCGCTTGTGACGGAGCCCTCCACGACCTCGCGCCATCATGGGAGGGAGGGGACGCATGAATCGACTCAGCGCTGAGATGAAACCTCCGCCCTGTTAATAGCATCAGTGCTATCCTCAAGGCAGGTACGTAGACCAGTTGGGTTTAGCTCCGAGACAGATGTCTCCGAAGGGATCCTGATCGGGAAGTCCTTGGATTCGAGCCCGAAGAGAGCGGATTTCAGGCACTAGCTAAATAGCAAGACTGGTCCCAATCAGGATAATTCTAGCGGCCGGCTGCTCTGTTCGGGGTTTCTCCGATCAATACCAGGCGGATGGCGGAGCAAACGTGATTAGGACCCCGTGCGATCTTTCCTCCCTCTTCCTTGTCCTATCCTTCCCCATTATTCACACACACATACACACACATTGATAAGTAATACACTATTTTACATGTTAGGAGCTTGTCTAGGGAGGAACGGTGCTCCGTTGCAGGAGATACCTGGAGAGGAAAATCACCCCCTCAAGGCGACGAGTATGTTGGCACCGAATCTCACTCTCCTGCGGGGCACGAACACACTATCTTCCGCAAAAAAAAAACATTCACTACACTAACGGAACTAATCACCGTAGCATGTGCCTGGAAACTAAATCAACCAGCTGAACCAACACAACCAGTGGCTGTGTTTCAAAGCATCACGTCAACAAATCGTGATCACATGGCCCCGGTTCACATGGCTGTTCACTTCGGAGCAGTGTAGTTCAAATTCCGATCGATCTATATAAAATTGGATAAAGTGGATATCTTCGGAGTTTTGGAGTTTTCGTTGCCCTTCATTTCACTATTGTTCCATCAAACAAAGTAGATAAACATCATTAGCGTTCATTCGCCAAACCATTCACCATCGTTTAAGTACTGAGAATGATAATAAAAATTATAAAATAATGCATCGGTTATGAAAGAAAATCTCAATAACTGACATGATTCGAGGTATTTCATACGATACCTCTTGTTTTTGTATGATAAGGAGGTTCTCTTTTAATATGACTACGAGAAGATTCCACGTCTTCGTCCACGTAATTCTGGCAGAGTATATAAAATAAAAAGAATTAAGTAGCCCGAGTTTATTTTCACCCTCTAAAAACTCCCACTCCTGATCTATTTTCCAAATTACTGATGATACCTTTACTATATATTTTTTGCATATAGAGGTCAGAGGCAGGTTTTAATTTCGAACTACGAAGCAATACTGTAGGTTCGGACGAAGTGAAATTCCTTGAAAGAGTGAAAACAATTGACGGTTTCATTGCTAACAGCTCGCTCTACTACGCATTAGTTTACTCTGTTTAAGCGGCCCCTTCCCGCGCGCAAACGCCGACGATCTCATTTTCCACCTCCGGGCGGACGGCGGCAGAAAACCGCTGTTTGCGGGATCGTTTCCCGCGACAAATCCCGGCCCGTAACTGTACCGGCGCGGCGTCGACGAGGTCCAGCGGCAGACGGTCCCTCGTGGAACGGAAGGCGGGCGGGCGAGCGGGCGAGCGGGCGAGCGGGCGAGCCTCCTCGTGCGATTCCCCGATCGGCGGTCCGCGTGGGTGGGCGGGCGGACGTGGGTGCGCGTGGGTGAGCGGTGGCGTGGTGTTGGGTGGGTGGTGGGTGGGTGATGGTGGTGGGTGGGGTGGGTGGGTGGTGGGTTGGGTGGTGGGTGGGTTGGTTGGGCGGGCGGCGGGCAAGGGGGCGGGGCACCCCGCCCGCAGCGGCTACGGCTGCCGCCGGTGTTCGCTTTTTGCCGCATCCAAGGTTTGCCTTAATTGCGGGCAACGCTGCCTGCGCCGCCGGATTCCTCTTGCTCGGCCGCGGCGCAGGCGGAGGGAGACGGCGCGACCCGGCGCGTTTGCCGCGGCCGCGGCCGCTCAGCTCCCTTGGCTCGGCGCGCGTCTGCTCTCATAGCCCGTCAGCCCCACCAGAAATCTCTGGACTTCAAGCGGGGCAGACTGTTTCT